>JAPFBE010000003.1:1066990-1458506 GCA_034336665.1 Luscinia megarhynchos
TAATTTTAATATATATAATTTAAATATATATATTTATATAAATAAATATATTTATTTTCTATATATTTATATAAATATATATAAATAAAAAACCAATAAAACCGTTTCTATATATGCCCAACTCCACAAATCCACTCCTAGAGGGATTTATTAACATTATTGCAAACAACCATTGCATATAAAAAAAATAAAATTACTCTAAAATAAACAATCAAAAATACATTAAAGTGTTAAGTTTTATACTAACAATAATTCAAAATAAAGAAAAAATTAATAAAAAAATAATTAGCCAAGTATTTCCTAAATTATAAACCTCTAATATACGAAAAATCAAAAAAATACACCTCCTATATTAATCAAACAAAAAAAAAAAGACCAACCAGTCAAAGTTAAACAATACCCCTTAAAAATTTTTTAAAATTAACCCAATAATTAAAAACTTTCTACAATTAAAATTGTTAAAAAGTATTAATCTAATTTCAACACCCCCATTGTACCTATTCAAAAACCTAATAACTCATATCAAATAATAGAAAATCTGCAAACTATCAATAAAATAACTAAAAATCTTTGCCCTGTAATAACCCATATACTCTATTAACATGCTCAACACCCAAACTAACCTAGTTTCCCTTTTTAAAATTTGAAAATATCTTCTTTTACCTCCCTCTCCACAAAACCAACCAAAACATTTTTACCTTTACACAACAAAGCCCTAATTGTGGGTGCAGAACACGACTCACTCAAACACAACTGCCTCAAAGTTTTTAAAACTCACCCACCTTGTTCAAAAAAACAACTTATAAAAAACCCTAAAGGCCTGAGAAGCCCCACAAAAAAAAAAAAGAAAAGAAAAGAAAAGAAAAAAAGTTCTTACTACATAAATAACCTCCTACTAGCCACCTAAACAATAAAAAAAAATAAAAATCCCATCCCCTGTCTGCTGCAGTGGGTTTCAGGGCTCAGACCTTAAGCTTTGACTGTTGATGAAATGCATATCAAAGAATATAAAGAATTAAAGAATGGCTATTAATGTTAAAGAATTACTATTAATAGTCATCCTTTGGGGTTTAATTCTCTGGAGTAGCTTCTCTTTTACCTCTTGCATTATTCCTGAACTTTGTGCTCCTCTGTTCCGTGAGCATCAGGTGAGAATTCTGTGTGTGCCTGGCACAGCCGGCGGGTGCTGGCTGGCTCCTGAGGCTGCAGCACAATGCCAGGGGCGGGTTTGTGCGGGACTCTCCGTGTCGGGATGGACGGTCGGGACAAAACTCAAGCGCTCTGTATAAACTAAAGGTTACACTTGCAGTTTATTGTAAATGATCCCGCTAGGAGCTGCCCGGCACAAAAGAGATAAAAGGGGGGAGAGAGAGAGAAGAGGGAGAAGAGAGCAATTTCCCGTTTGCAATACAATAAATCTTCTTCCATGATGAATATTCTAATTTCCACTAATCAATCTAATACAAAATACAGATTCTATAGCATTTACATACAGCCTATAGAAATCCTTCTATTAGCATAGTGTGTTACATTTTAAACTCTAAGATTTAATCTTTGGACCTTGGCAAGTCTTTCTGTGCCCTTTGGAGTTGCTCCCTGGCCGAGGGCATTGTTCTATCAAGAGGGGATTGCCTTAGGGGCCATCCCATTGCTCATGGTGATTCAGTCACTGAGGCTTGGCATCTCAAAAGTGGCTTTCATTTCAATCTCCCTCATGGTTTCAGAATCTGAGCATTCGCATTTGCAAGATTTCTCTGTTTCATCTTTCCCAACAGGTTTGTCCAGGGACAGGGACACTGTGTGTTCATGTGGGTTTGTCCAGGGACAGGGACACTGTGTGTTCATGTGGGTTTGTCAGGGACAGGGACACTCTGTGCTCAGCCCAGGCTGCCAGTCCCAGCCCTCCCTCAGAGCCCCCCAAACCTCCTCAGGAGGCAGAGGGAGGTTTCCATCCTTCAGACACCGCAGGGCTTGGGGTGGGACAGCAGCAAAGAGCTCGGGCATTCCAGCCCAGGGCAGGTGCCATCACTGCCTCAGTGCCTTTCATTTGGTTCTCAGGTGCCAGAGGCTCTTGTAGAGCAAATCAGGGCTGCAATCCTCCAGCACATCGTGGACAGCTTGAGACAAGAAGGAGCAGCTTATGTAGGTGAGTGAGCCCCTGAAAACCAAGGTGAGCCCTGTCCAGGTCACTTCCATTGGCAGAGGCTGCTTCTGAATTCCAGATGGTATTTGTTTAAAAAAAACCAAACAGCAGCAGCTCATTTTTCATGCAGTGTTAAGCCTCACTCATTTGGTTCACAGCTCTTTGTATGGGAGAGAACTTTGGCCTTTTCTCCTTAAAACATCACAATTTTATTAACTATTTTATAATAAAACAGATTTATTTGTAGTTCAGGGCAGAACACCTATTTCAGTCCTGCTATACTGCTCACTCCTGCATCCAATAACCATTTTCTCCAGATCTTTGTCCAGAGGCTGTTTTGGAAAAAACAGGTGGTGCCCACAGGTGTCACTTAATGCCAAGGGCACTGCAGAGATCTCTGACCTCTGAAGAGCTGGGCTCCCACCCACATCTTCAGTTTCTGCTTTTTGGAGCCTTTTTTACAATGTCTGAGTAAGAGTGGAGTGGGAGCTGAGTAAGAGTGGAGTTGGGTGCATTTGCTTTGTGGGGCTTCAAATGTGGTGCTCTGATCCTCAGGTGGCTGCTTGTCACTTCTATGGATATTTGGGAGTTATTATGACTTGCACAACTCCTGCACCCAACACCTTCTGATTTGCAGAAATGAATCCCACACTCCAAACTGCTCTGTTTCATTTAAAGCAATTCTTGAAAGAAAGAAAGAAAGAAATGTTTGAGTTCATTTGCTTGGCTGTGCTCTTTGTGTCCAGGTGTGCTGCAAGCAGGTTTGATGCTGACCAAAGAGGGGGTGAAGATCTTAAACTTTAAATGCCAGTTTGGGGATCCTGAGTGTCAGGTGAGTGGAACACACTGGAAAATTAAAGATGCTCCATTTCTTTTACCTCTTACTGTTGTAGTTTATTTCTAGGGAAAGATCTGGATGTGAACCTCTGAAACAATGTCTTGAAGTAACTTAAAATTTTGGCTCATCAGCTCTGTGAATTATTAGTTAAAGACTTTAAGTTAAAACATGGTTCCTCAGATTTTGTTTTTCTGGACAGAAGCAGAATGGGAAGGGCCTAAATTCATGTTCCTTCTACATAAGCTCACACCTTGTGTTTCTAAATTTATGACTGGTGCCAAAAGATGCTGCAAATTAAATGCTCACCCAGAGTTTCCAAATCTACTGGCTTGGCACATACACATTTTATTCCATCAATTGAATTATCCCTAAGGTGAATTTCAGTGAGTCAGAAAAATAAAAATTAAACATCCATCACTCTGAAAACTTTCTGCAGGCAATTCTCCCTCTGCTTAAAAATGATTTTTATGAAGTGATTCAAGCAGCAATTGATGGCAAACTCTGCAGCTGCATGCCAGCCTGGTCAGAGAACAGAACTGCTGTGTGTGTGGTCATGGCCAGCCCAGGATACCCAGGAGACTCTGACAAAGGCATGGAGGTAACAGGTAACTCTGGGAGGTTGGTAATTACTTAATTACTTCCTCACAGGCCTCTGGGCAAGGTGGGCATTGGGAATGTTCTGTATTCATATAGGTGTTCAATATTAACTTAGATATTAGAGACAGGTATTCAATATTCATGTAGATATTCAATATTCATATAGATATTAGATATATATTCTATATACATATATTATATAGAGATCTTCAATATTCATATAGATATTAGATATAGGTATTCAATATTTATATGGCTATTTGATATAGATATTCAATATTTGCATAGGTATACAATATTTATATATGTTAGATACAGATATTCACTATTTGCATGGGTATTTGATATAAATATTCAATCTTCATATGGGTATTAGAAATAGATATTCAATATCCATAGAGATATTCAACATAGATATTCAATATTCCTACAGGCATTCAATGTTCATTCAGATATCAAGACCATTTGGATATTGGATGTAGGTATTCAATATTCATTTGGATATGAATACCATTTGGCTATTAAATATAGATATTCAGGATTCATACAGGTATTCAATATTCATTTGGATATGAGTACCATTTGGATATTGGATATAGATATTCAATATTCATATAGGTATTCAGTATTTATTTAGATATCAATACCATTTGGATATGAAATATAGATATTCAGGATTCATACAGGCACTCAATATTCCATTTAGACATCAATACCATTTGAGATACTGGATATAGATATTTAATATTCATACAGGTATTCAATATTCATTTCCTCTGTCCCAGTACCCCTGGTTCAGGATCTCCTGGAGATATTTACAGTGTTTAAAAAACAGAGGGAGCTGTTGCAGAGCCACTTTCCTTCCCACTCAGCTCCTGCCCTGCCAGTCCCACCCCAGGCACCTCAGCTCCTGGCCAGGGCTCCCAAATTTTGGCAGCTCCCTGGGACCTCCATTGCCTGGGGTCAAGGTTGTGCCTTGGTGCTTGTCCCTGGCAGGTGTCTGACCCCCTGCTTGTTAATCACAAAAACCAGTCAAATCAATGGAATTCAATCCATTCTTTTATTATCTTCCACTTCAGAGTTTCATGGGGTTTATTAGTTTTATTCTCTTTTTCACGTTGAATCACATATTTTTAGATGATGCTCACAGGGATTCCCAGGGTGGGATTGTTGGGGTGTCTGTGCAGGGGCAGGGTTTGGACTGGGTGATCCTTGTGTGTCCTTCAGGATATTCTCTGGTTTTAATGGTTTGACAAACTTTTTATTCTGGAGTATTCCTTAAAAGAGAATGCAAAGGGGTTGAGTTTCCATTGCAGCAAGGCCAGGGGGAAGAATCCCTTGAGCTGTAGCAAAGAGAAAACTGTGCTTGGTTCTCATTTTCCCAGGTGATGGCAGCAGTTCCTCCTCTTCCCTTATCCTTCCCTCAAAATAGGAATCTAAAAAAACTCCAAACCTTGAACAGTTTTGCTTCCCTGTGCCAGACCAGCCACCTGTGAGTGTTTGTGGAGTTGCAGGTGTTGTAGGGAATTGTGTGGAGTGGGCAGGATGGAATCAGGGGGATGCTGAGGTAACATCAGCATGGTTTAATGTCAGGGGGAGGGGAGAATCCTGGCAGGAAACGCCTGTGGATTGTGATTTCCTGCAGGAGATCCCTGCACAAATTATCCACAGTCCCCAGAGAGAACAACTTCCCTGGCACAGGGCAGGGGGTGTCCTGTGGTGGCTCCTGGATCCCAGATTTCTGTTCCTGTGAGATTTCTTTCTTTACATTTATATTATGTCCAGATGTGGACATGTAGGAGAGAGTCCATGGAGGCAGCAGGATGAGCAGAGGATGGAGCAGCTCTGCTGGCAGGAAAGGCTGGCACAGCTGGGATTGTTCACCTGCACAGGAGAAGGGTCAGGGAGATCTCAGAACCCTCCCAGTACCTAAAGAGGGTTAGGAAAAAAGAGAGAGAGAGACTTTTTATATGAGCAGAGAGTGACAAGACAAGGGGAAATGGTTTTAAACTGAAGGAGGAAAGGTTAGATGGGATCTTGGGCAGGAATTGTTCCCTGTGATGCTGATGAGGGGCTGGGATGGAATTCCCAGAGCAGCTGTGGCTGCCCCTGGATCCCTGCAATGTTCAGTTCCAGGCTGGGCACTGGGGCTGGAGCAGCCTGGGATGGTGGGAGGTGTCCCCATGGCAGGGGTGGGAATGGATGAGCTTTAAGGTCCCTCCCAGCCCAAACCAGTCTGGAATTCCATGAGCTTTACTGGGTGCTCAGAAGGGGATTCCTGGGGTCAGAGCAGTGGGAAGCCTTTCATTGATGATGCTGTTTCTCAGAAAAAATCAAAGGTGAAAACTTCTCTTGTTGTCCCTTGACTGAATAAAGGACTTCAATCTTCAATGTTTTGCCCACAGGAGGTAATGGATCTGGGGAAAGGTCTGGAAAACACATCTTGGGAAGAGCAGTGAGGGAGCTGGGAAGGGGCTCAGCCTGGAGAAAAGGAGGCTCAGGGGGACCTTGTGGCTCTGCACAACTCCCTGCCAGGAGGGGCAGGGAAAGGAGCAGAGGAAATGGCCTCAAATGGCACCAGGGCAGGCTCAGGGTGGAGATTGGCAAAGAAAATGTCCCTGGCAGAGTGGTCAGGGCTGGGATGAGCTGCCCAGGGAGGTTTGCAGTCACTGTCTGGGGGAGTGCTCAGCACAGGCTGGATGTGGCCCTTGGGGACAGGGTTGGGGTGATGCTGGTGGCACTGGGGTGGCTCTGGGTGATTCCCACCTTGATTCTGAGATTGACAACACAGAATTCAATTCAAAATGCTCAGAGAATTCCTTTCTGTCTCTGCAGGGCTTCTGCAGGCCGAGGCCTTGGGGCTGCAGGTGTTCCACGGGGGCACAGCCCTGAAGGATGGCAGGGTGGTGACAAGTGGTGGCAGAGTCCTGTCCATCACTGCTGTCAGGCAGGACCTGATGGAAGCCCTGGGAGAAGCCAACAGGGGTGTGGCCACCATCCACTTCCAGGGGGCCACCTTCAGGAGGGACATCGGGCACCGGGGCCTGCGGCTGCTCCAGCAGCCCCTGTGGGTGGCACAGCTGTCACAGGCAGCCAGATGTTCCTCCCTGCCCTCACATCTGGGCCATCTCTGCAGAAAGGGTCACCAGCAGCTCCTTCCCTCCCCACAGAGCCCTGCTGTACAAGGACAGACATGTGGGAGCTGGAGCCAGGGAGGTTTTGAGCTACCTGCCACAAACATCAGCTGTGAGAGGCACCAGGGCAGGTAGGGCTGGGAAGAACCTGGGAATTCCCTCAGAATTTTGGGTATTTTCTCCCTGGAGGGTGGGCAGTGCACTCGTGGCATTGAAACTGAGCTTGGGAACCTGGGCTGGGATCAGCACAAAGAAAGAAAATTCATTTCTTTCTTATCACTCCTGTTACAATTAATTAAAAAATGCCAGCCTTGCCATGGAAGTGATTGTGCTTCTTGGAGGTGCAGAACTGGAGAGGAATATAATGGAAATAAATGAAATAATAAAATCACTAATAAGTAAATAAATAAAATAAGTGGAGAAAAGGAGGCTCAGGGGGGACCTTGTGGCTCTGCACAACTCCCTGACAGGAAGGGCAGGGGGGGGACAGGGACAGGAGGAGAGGGAACAGCTCAGGCTGGGCCAGGGCAGGCTCAGGGTGGCAGCAGCAGGAATTTCCCCATGGAAAGGGAGCTCAGGGACTGGAACTGCCCAGGGAGGTTTGGGGTCCCCATCCCTGCAGGTGGCACCTGGAGGTGGCACTCAGGGTGACAAGGTGGGCACAGCTGGCACTGCAGGGGCTGGGAGGGATTTTCCAGCCTCAGGATTTTGTGATAATTTGCAGTTCTTTTCTTGGTGAGAGTTTTGGGTATTTTTATTCCCCATAAACCCAGTCTGTGCTGTGTTTGTGCTTGGCAGGAGGTCCCTCAGGAGGAGGATTTGCTGCTTTCTTTGACCTGAAGGCATCTGGTTACCACGATCCCATCCTGGTGTCCCAGACCAAGGGCCTGGGACCCAAACTGCAGGTAATGGCAGCAAAGCTGATGTCACCTGCCCGGGCTGTTTCAGTGCCACCTTCTGCACCCTCCTGAGCTCTGCAAACGCTCCTGCAGAGGGCACCTGAACTTTGTAAATGCTAATTTGTGCAAGGCCTGGCCATACTTAATTCAGGATGGGGATATTTTGTGGTGAAATGATAATAACCCAAAATTTAGCTGAAAACTTGAGCTACTATACCCCAGAATTTCTGCTGTAAACCAGAGGGTCCTTTGGCTTTGAGGAGGATCTGTGTGGAGGAGCACAGGGAGTTGCTGAGATGAGAACTGGCAGACTCAGACTAATAATTTGTGTGTGGAGAGGGAGAAGAGGCACCTCTGTCAGGGGACTGGGAAAGGAAAGATGGAGGAAATAAACATTAAAGAAGCCAAGAAATAAAGAACTTTAATTGCCAAGAATAGGATAAACTGAGTTTGGGAATATTTTTATGTAGTAAATGGGGATAAACTGAGCCAGGGCTATATTTATGTATTGAAACAGGATAAGTTGCCCTGGGGATTTATTTATATATTAAATCAGAAGGTTTTCAGCCATCAGGAGAGTGGAGATCTGAAGCTCCTTTCACTGCCAAGCACAGCAATGTCCCTTGTTTCAAATGGTTTCTGCCTTTAATGCCAGGGTAACAAACAGCAGGAGACTGAGCAGAATCATCTCAAAGGTCCTCAGACAGCTCTGAGCATGAAAAAGTGATTGGTGCTGCCTCTTGTGAGTCTTTGTTCCAGCTGCTTGGCACAGAGACATTCCCCAACTGTGTTTCCACAGGCTGTTCCCAAGGTTCTTCCCTGGCCAGGGAAAGGTTGGCCTGGGTTGTTCTGGAGCAGTGGGAGGGAGGTGCTGTCATGCAGAGGCTGTGGGATGCCTGTTTCCATAGCACTCCTAAATCCAGCAGCCAGGGAAATCAGTCAGGAATCCAAGCCCAGCCTTTGTTTGGGTGCTGCTCCCTCCCCATTTGGAATCCAGGGTGTTTATCCACATTTCCCCCTCGCCCATCCCTCTCTCCTGGGCTTTTCTGCACAGGTGGAACTGTGTCAGTGAAAGGTACCTCCTGGAAAATTTATCCTAAATTATCTTAAAGGTCTTTTGCACCCTAAATAATTCTCTGGTGTTATAATTCTGTGATCCCTGGGTGACCTTTGTCCCATGGCAGCCCTGTGAGATGGGCAGGATGCTGGAAATGTCAGCACTTCATGGGAGCCACAACAGCTGAGCCACGAGTGCATTACCTGGGAAATGCAGCCACTGTGAGGACTTCAAAAACCAAACAGCAACATTCCTGAGGGAACTGTCTGTGCTTTATCAAAGACCTGCCAGGGCCTGAAGGGGCTCCAAGAGAGCTGGAGAGGGACAGGACACAGGGAATGGAGGGACAGACACAGGGAATGGAGGGACAGACACAGGGGATGGAGGGACAGGACACAGGGAATGGCTTTCCCAGGATTAGATGGTATTTTGTGCAGGAATTGTTCCCTGGCAGGGTGGGCAGGGCTGGCACAGGGTGCCCAGAGCAGCTGTGGCTGCCCCTGGATCCCTGGCAGTGCCCAAGGCCAGGCTGGACATTGGGGCTGGGACAGTGGGAGGTGTCCCTGCCATGGCTGGGGTGGGATTAAATGGGATTTAAGGTCCCTCTCAAGCCAAACCATTCCATGATTCTGTGATAATATTTCAAAAAGCAAACAAAAAAAAATCCCAAAATTACAATTTCTAGGGGCTATGGCTGGAATTCAAACTAATATTTTAAAAGGCAAATAGACTTGCTTTTTTGGTTTTTGTTGGTTTTTTTTTTGTCTGCAAGAAAATGAGCTGTTTTCTCTTGATTTCCACTCATCCATTATGTCCTGTAGTGATTCCACCAGGTTCTGTGACCTGGTTTTGTGACTCCACCAGGTTCTGTCTTCCATATATGTCCTGTAGAGATTCCTTTCAGAGAAAAGATTTCTGCTGATTTCACTGATTGGTAATTGAGTTTTGCCTGTTTCTCGTTCCCACCGTGTTTTGCAGGTTGCCCAGCTCTGTAAAAGACACGACACCATCGGGCAGGACCTGGTGTCCCTGTGTGTCAATGACCTCCTGGCCCAGGGGGCTGAGCCCCTCTTCTTCCTCACTCACTTGGCCTGTGGCAAACTCGATGTTGAAGTGATGGAAACAATCAAGGAAGGAATAGCTGAGGCTTGCAGGAGTGCAGGGTGTGCTTTCCTGGGTATGGACCCTCCTCTCCTCAGAGATTTGAAGGGTCTGAGGTTGAATTTATCATTTATCAATGGATTTGAGGGTGGAGGCAGAATGTGGCCCTGGAGTTGTTGGTTTCTGTTTGATGGGAAAACCAGTTGAAAATCTGTGCTTCAATTCTTGCTTGTCTGTAAGATGGGTCAGCACAGAAAGAAGTTTAGTATTTGTGCACTTGGATCCTTGTTCTTCCTTCTTTATCCCTGAGCAAAGGAGAACAGAACTGGAAGCCTCACATCCTCCAATGTTAATGTTCCCATGCCCTCTCCCATACTCAGGGATGTGCCACGTGAGTACCAGAAATAACGATGACAAAAACACTTCTTCTTTCATGAAGCTTTGTTCTGTTGGAGTCTTGAGGTGAAGGAACAAACCAAGAAGGATTTGAAAAATGTATCTGAATGTTTTTATGCTGTGTGTCCCTGGATGTGTCTGACTTTAGGAGATGCCAAACATTTAAAATGATCTTACAATAATGGCTTTGAGCTGAGGGAGGGAAGGGCTGGGTGGGATCTTGAGCAGGAATTGTTCCCTGGCAGGGGCTGGGATTGAATTCCCCAGAGCAGCTGTGGCTGCTCCTGGATCCCTGGAATGTTCAGTTCCAGGTTGGACACTGGGGCTGGAGCAGCCTGGGACAGTGGGAGGTGTCCCTGCCATGGCTGGGGTGGCTCTGGGTGGGATTTAAGGTCCCTCCCAACCCAAACCATTCCATGATTCTGTGATAATATTCCAAACAGCAAACAAACAAAAAAAATCCCAAAATTACAATTTCTAGGTAGCTATGGCTGGAATTCAAATTATTATTTTTAAAGTGGATGGGCTTTAAGGTCCCTCCCAGCCCAAAAGTGGGACTGAGTCTAAAACCAGCACGAGCAGGCGGTGCTGACCCCGTGTCCCGTTGCAGGTGCGGAGGTGACGGAAGCGGCAGCGCCGTGTGGCCCCGGGCCGTGTGAGCTGGCGGGGTTCCTGGTGGGCGCCGTGGAGCGGGGGCAGCGGCTGCCGGGGCTGCGCGGGGCCCGCGCCGGGGACGCGCTGCTGGGGCTGGGCTCGGCCGCCATCCAGGGCCGCGGCTGCGGCGCCGCGCGCAGGATCCTGCGGGGCTCCGGCCTGCGCTGCTGCGGCCCGGCCCCGGGCGGCCGCGGGGGCGCCACGCTGGGTGCGCTGCCCTGCTCTTCTCCTTCTTGTTCTTCTTGTTCTTGTTGTTCTTGTTCTTCTTGTTCTTGTTCTTGTTCTTGTTCTTGTTCTTCTTCTTGTTCTTCTTCTTCTTCTTGTTCTTCTTCTTGTTCTTGTTCTTGTTCTTCTTCTTCTTCTTCTTCTTGTTGTTCTTTCTTCTTCTTCTTCTTGTTCTTCTTGTTCTTCTTCTTGTTCTTCTTCTTGTTCTTGTTCTTCTTCTTCTTCTTGTTCTTCTTCTTCTTCTTCTTCTTCTTCTTCTTCTTCTTCTTCTTCTTCTCTTCTTCTTCTTCTTCTTGTTCTTCTTCTTGTTCTTCTTCTTGTTCTTCTTCTTGTTCTTCGTTCTTGTTCTTGTTCTTGTTCTTCTTCCTCTTCTTCTTCTTCTTCTTCTTCTTCTTCTTCTTCTTCCTCTTCTTCCTCTTCCTCTTCCTCTTCCTCGCTTTGTGTCTGCAGGGCCGGGCTGCTCCCGGGGATTCCCTGCGGGACTTGGTCTGTGCACTCTGCAAGGGTGGCTCCCGCAGGAGCTGCACTCCCGGGGTCACCTATTCCCATACAATGTTCTGGGGTGGTTTTAGGGAGGATTTTGGGATTGATTGGATCCCCTGAGACCCCCCAAATCCCACAGGAACCCCACTCCTGGGGTCACCTGTCCCTGTAAACCAACGGGGGCTGTTCTGGGGTGGTTTTAGGGAGAATTTTGGGGTGATGTGACCCCCAAAATCCTGCAGAAACCTCGTTCTTCAGGTGACCTGTCCCCATACACCAACAGGCACTTCTGCCTCCTTCCCAAGGCCTTCTGCAAGGACTGGGAGAGAACTTGCTCAGGGCAGCATTCCCAAAATCACCCCACAACTAATTAGTTTGAAATTAATTCATTGAATTCAGCTTGGAGAATGGCTCAGGAGAGCTCAGAGCCCCTTCCAGTACCCAAAGGGACTCCAAGAGAGCTGGAGAGGGACTTGGGGACAAGGGATGGAGGGACAGGACAAGGGGGAATGAGCACAGACTGAAAGAGGGGAAATTTAGGCTGGGCATGGAGAAGGAATTGTTCCCTGGGAGGGGCTGGGATGGAATTGCCAGAGCAGCTGTGGCTGCCCCTGGATCCCTGGAATGTTCAGTTCCAGGCTGGGCACTGGGGCTGGAGCAGCCTGGGACAGTGGGAGGTGTCCCCATGGCAGGGGTGGCACTGGCTGGGATTTGGGGTCCCTCCCAACCCAAACCAGTCTGGAATTTTTTAATTCTGAACGTCTCATGAGGTTTTAAACAGGACTGAGCTGTGCTGTCTGTTTGCAGGAGATGTTTTGCTGACCCCAGGGGAGTTGTTCAGCCCAGCCCTGCTGCCCATCCTTCGCTCAGGGCACGTGAAGGGCTTTGCCCCCACGGCCGAGGGGCTCCTGGGGGGCATCTCCAGGCTCCTGCCCGAGCACCTCAGCGCTGTGCTGGGTGAGTACCTGAGCTGTTCCTGGGGCACAAAGCTCAGCCTTGACCTTCCCGCTTCAGCTTCAGCTGTGCAATCCTCAGAAATGGCCCAGGAGGGGAACAGCCCCGAGTGGTGCTTTCCAAAACCATTCCCATTCCAAATCACAAGCCTCACTCTTTGTTGGAGAAGGGGAATCCCAGAGGAGATTAAAGGAAGCACAGCTCTAGGACAAAAGGTGTTGCAGAAGATTGTGTGTTCCTCAGGACACCTCTCCAAAAAAACCATTTTAAACATTTTGACCAAATACTGAGGTTTGGTGGGAGAATAGATTTGCATTATTTGCTCCACACATGCACATTTAAGGCATTTTTTGGTAGCTTCCCCACAACATCTGACATCTGTGAGTAAGATAGAACTTTTTCTGATGAAAGAAATAATTCAGAAGTTCAAAATAGTGAAGAAAACCATGTTCATATTTGTAAAAATACAGTGGGGATGGGGAGGGGGAAAGAAAGGTGTCTGTGTGTTGGGTTGTATTTCTCTAGAATGAAAAGGAAGAAAGAAATTTCCAAGGCCAGGCTGGACACTGGGGCTTGGAGCACCCTGGGATGGTGGAAGGTGTCCCTGCCATGGCAGAGGATGGATTGAGATGGGCTTTAAGGTTCTCTTGGGTTGGACAGCAGCAGGAATTTCCCCATGGAAAGGGAGCTCAGGGGTTGGAACTGCCCAGGGAGGTTTGCAGTGCCCACCCCTGCAGGTGGCACCTGGAGGTGGCACTCAGAGCTCTGGGCTGGGGACAGGGCACAGCTGGCACTGCAGGGGCTGGGAGGGATTTTCCAACCTTAATGATTCCAGGATTCTGTGGCAGCAAGAATTGGTCTCTCCCAGCTCTTGTGACACATCACTGTCACTGCAGATAGGCAATAATAAATAACAACAAACATTTGCGCTGCCCACACACAAATTTCCATCTTTTCCAGATGCTCTCAGCTGGAAGATCCCTGAAATCTTTTGCTGGCTGTACAAGGAGGGGAACCTCTCTGCACAGGAGATGGCTCAGACCTTCCCCTGTGGGATTGGGGCTGTCCTGGTGGTGCAGAAGGAGCTGGCCCAGCACGTTCTCCAGGACATCCAGAGGCAGCAGGAGGCCTGGCTGATTGGGAAGGTGGTTGCCCCTTGTGACACAGGTGAGCAGGTGTCCTCATGGGACTGAAGAGACTCTCTGTTCCAAAATTTGTGTGGCTCACACCACTTTCCTGTTGTTTCACTAGGCTGGAGGCTGCTGGACACCTCCACATCTACATTTCAGTATGAAATAAATGAGAAATGAGTTCTTGTTTCAGAGTGGCAGCACCTGGATAACCTCTTCCCCTCCCTGAGGCTTCAGGAAATCCCTGTGCTGATTGTTCCAAAAATCAGTGGATATTTTACCACACTCATGGGTGATCAACTCCCCTTCCAGCTCACACAGATCTGTGTAGAGGTTGAGGACAGGCCACAGCTTTGTACAGCTGTGTGGTGATGGTCAGTGTGAGTCCTGGTGTGTCACTGCCTGACATCCAGCAGGACATGAACCAAAACCCCTCTGCACACCCAACAGCTGGGGCAGCCAAAATGTCACCTCAGCTCCACCAGCATTGCTTTTAGTGTCCTTTTGCAACATGAGAGGTAGAAAAAATGGGACTAATCCTTGAGAAGGTCATGCCTGGGCCTTTGTGAACATCAGAGACCAGCACAGCTCCTGGATCTGGGCACTGAATCCCTCTGGAGCTCCATCTGGGCCAGCATAAATTCATTGCTGATATGATTTCTTGTTGTTGAAACATCATTAATGAACTCCAAAGGTCAGTTTAGAAGGAAAGGTAAAATCTAACCCTTCCCTCGTGTGTTTGGAGCAGGTTCTCACATTGAAGTGGAGAATCTGGCAGAGGCCCTGCAGCTGAGCAGCCCCCAGCAGCTGAAGGACAGCAGTGCTGAGATCCAGCCCCAGCCTGGCAAGAGGAAGGTGAAGGTGGCTGTTCTTGTGTCTGGAGCAGGTGAGCTGCCACTTGTCGTGGCACAGAGAATGTCCTTGCACACCAGGAGAGGCTGGTCCAGGTGTGCCCACCTGGCTTTTTATCCAATTCAGTCTCCAGACCCTTCAGAGCCCAGGGCTCCCCTTTGACTGCAAGTCAAGGAGTTGTGTTGCACTGCTCAAAAGCTGAGCTTTGGCAGTGCCCCCACCCTCAGTCCTGAGTGGGGACAAGCAGAACTTTGTCCACCAAAGCTGGGAGCCCCTCCCAGGGCTGTGGCTGCTCAGTGTGTTGGGGTGTATTTATTTTTAGGGTTAGAATTAAATGAGTGAGATGGTATTTTTTGTTTGGACATAGATGTTGATTAGTTTTAATTTATATTACAGTTTCACAAACTGTGAGTTTTACAGTACTGTAAGTTAACAAATTAAAAATGGAGTATTTTTTTTACAGGGCCTCTTAAGAGTAAACTGTCTAATTATGAAATGCTACTTAAATTATTTTTACTTTTAACTTAATAACTAACCACTCCTGGCTTGCAATATGGACTTTTTTACTTAATTACAGAGTATTACCCAAACTCATGAAGAAGAAGGACTAGCTTTTATCTTAAAACTTTCATTTCACATTATATATATTACTGTATTTTAAAACCTTAAATTCTAAGTTTACCAGTGTGTGATATTACACACTTTTATTCAAACTACACACCCATGATCCCAGTTTTATAATTTCATTCTGGAAGCTTTTTCACGGGCTCAGGTTAAATGCAGTGGTTTTTTGGGGTCAGTGCTTGTTAGTACAGAAAGTCTGAAATTCTCAGTGCCCAGGGTTCCAACAAAGTGTCCCCTGAATATCTATATCCAATATTCAAATGGTATTGATATCTAAATGAATATTGAATGCCTGTATGAATCCTGAATATCTATATTTAATATCCAGATGGTATTGATATCTAAATGAATATTGAATACCTATGTGAATATTGAATATCTATATCAAATATCCCAATGGTATTGATATCTAAATGAATATTGAATACTTGTATGAATCCTGAATGCCTATATTTAATATCCAAATGATATTGATATCTAAATGAATATTGAATACCTGTATGAATATTGAATATCTATATCCAATATCCAAATGGCATTGATATCTAAATGAATATTGAATATCTATATCCAATATCCAAATGGCATTGATATCTAAATGAATATTGAATATCTATATCCAATATCCCAATGGTATTGATGTCTAAATGAATATTGAATATCTCTATCTAAATGAATATTGAATATCTATATCCAATATCCCAATGGTATTGATATCTAAATGAATATTGAATATCTATATCCAATATCCCAATGGTATTGATGTCTAAATGAATATTGAATACCTGTATGAATATTGAATATCTATATCCAATATCCAAATGGCATTGATATCTAAATGAATATTGAATATCTATATCCAATATCCCAATGGTATTGATGTCTAAATGAATATTGAATATCTATATCTAAATGAATATTGAATATCTATATTCAATATCCCAATGGTATTGATGTCTAAATGAATATTGAATACTTGTATGAATATTGAATATCTATATTTAATATCCAAATGGTATTGATATCTAAATGAATATTGAATAACTATATGAATATTGAATATCTATATCCAATATCCCAATGGTATTGATATCTAAATGAATATTGAATATCTATATCCAATATCCCAATGGTATTGATGTCTAAATGAATATTGAATACCTGTATGAATATTGAATATCTATATTTAATATCCAAATGGTATTGATACCTAAAGAATATTGAATATCTATATTCAATATCCCAATGGTATTGATGTCTAAATGAATATTGAATACCTATGTGAATACTGAATATCTATATCCAGTATCCCAATGGTATTGATATCCAAATGTATATTGAATATATCCCACTGGCATTGCTGTCTAAATGAATACTGAGTGCCTGTACCCTGTGCTCTGTCCCCTGGAGGCAGGGCCCTGCCTGGGCTCATTGGCAGTGCCCAGGAGCCTGGCAGCTGTGCCCAGCTGGTTCTGGTCATCTCCAACAGACCTGGGGTGGAGGAGCTGAGGAGTGCTGCCCGTGCTGGGATTCCCACCAGGGTAAGGACATTTCCCCTCCTCATGCCCAGCTGCTGGGCAGGAAATGTTTGCTGAGCATTGAGGTGGAGCTTTCCCCGTGGATCTGTGGATGCAGCACAGAGCTGGAGCCCTCACTGGGCTCTGGGAGCTTTTCCCAGCTGGGCACTGAGTGCTGCACCCCAGGGGAGGGATCTCAATGGATGGGCTGGCTCTGGGACTGCAGCTATGAGCCTCAAAGTTCAGCTTCTGCAAAGCACAGAAATGTGCTGTCTCCTGGGCTTTTCCCTCCTTAGAACCACACAATCCCAGACTGGTTTGGGTTGGGAGGGACCCCGAATCTCACCCAGAGCCACCCCAGCCATGGCAGGGACACCTCCCACTGTCCCAGGCTGCTCCAGCCCCAATGTCCAGCCTGGAACATTCCAGGGATCCAGGGGCAGCCACAGCTGCTCTGGGCACCCTGTGCCAGGAACAATTCCTGCCCAAGATCCCACCCAGCCCTGCCCTCTGGCACTGGGAGCCATTCCCTGTGTGCTGTCCCTCCCTGCCTTGTCCCCAGTCCCTCTCCAGCTCTCCTGGAGCCCCTTCAGGCTCTGAGCTCTCCCTGCAGCTTCTCCTCTCTAGGATGAAAACCTGTGTCTCACATTGTGCCCAGTCCCTTTCTGTGGCACCACTCAATTTTTCTCCTGCCTGTGGTCTACAAAGCAGCTCTTTGGGACAGGAATTTATTCTGGTTTGTTCCCTAAAAACCCCTGGCAAGAACCATCAGCATTGTCTGAGAGCATTCCATGACTTGGGATGTCAAACGCAGGAACTCCCCCTTCTGACCTCAAGTAGGTTTGAGCAGCTGTTTTTACATCTGTACACAGATGGAAATAAACTCTGCTATAGGCTGTCCCTGTATGGAAAGGGTTCAGCAGTTTCTTCAGCTCCTGAGTTGGATTCACCTGACATTTTTCTGACTCATCTTCAGGAAAAAAAAAAAAAAAAAAAAAGAAAAAAAAAGTGGTATCAAAATTCACTCACATTTTCATTTAGGCAAGAGCACGAAGATTTGTGAGGCCCTTGTTGAAGGTTCTCAGAGAGTCAGGAATCAGCACTCACCTGGGGGGCTGACAATGGCAGGTGGAGTAGAAATAAATTCCTTCTCCCCTTACCAATTGACTCCACCACCTCCCTGGGCAACTCATTCCAGGGCCTGACCACCCTTAAAAGGAAAAAAGCGTTTCTAACTCCAATCTGAATGTCCCCTGGTGCAATTTAGGGCCATTTCCTCTCACCTTTTCACTTAGGACATGGCAGAAAATAGCAACCCCACCTCACTGCACCCTCCTTTCAAATTATGGAATTAATCCTCTTTGTTTCTCTTTGTTGCCCAAGCAGCTGCTCTCAATCCCACCGAGCTGTGTCCTCGATGTGGCTTTTTTCCTCGATGTGGCTTTTGTTGTGTTTCACAGGTGATTGATCACAAATTGTACGGGAGTCGCTCGGAATTCGACAGCACCATCGACAGAGTCCTGGAGGAATTCTCTGTGGAGCTGATCTGTCTGTCAGGATTCAGGAGAGTTCTGTCCAGCCCTTTTCTCCGAAAGTGGAAAGGTGAGAAATTAAATGTAAAAGAGAAACTCAAGCAGGGGTGGTTGACTCACTGTCAGAATTTGATCAAATCCCTCAGCCCTGCTGGCACTGCTGACATTCCAGCAGGGGCTGCCCTGTGCTTCCCTCTGGCAGTGGGATTGGATTGTGTTGGGATTCTGCTTCCATTCCCTCTGGCAGTGGGATTGGATTGTGCTGGGATTCTGCTTCCATTCCCTCTGGCATTGGGATTAGGATTGTGCTGGGATTCTAATTCCATTCCCTCTGGCAGTGGGACTGTTGGGATTCTAATTCCATTCCCTCTGGCAGTGGGACTGTGCTGGGATTCTGCTTCCCTTCCCTCTGGCAGTGGGATTGGATTGTGCTGGGATTGTGCTTCCATTCCCTCTGGCAGTGGGATTATGTTTGGATTCTGCTTCCATTCCCTCTGGCAGTGGGATTATGTTGGGATTCTAATTCCATTCCCTCTGGCAGTGGGACTGGATTGTGCTGGGATTCTGCTTCCATTCCCTCTGGCAGTGGGATTATGTTTGGATTCTGCTTCCATTCCCTCTGGCAGTGGGACTGTTGGGATTGTGCTTCCATTCCCTCTGGCAGTAGGAATTGGGATTCTGCTTCCATTCCCTCTGGCAGTGGGACTGTTGGGATTCTGGCTGAGGATTGCCAGAGCAACCCCCCGTGCTGCCTCAGCAGTGACAGAAGGACAAAGTGAGGGTGTGGGGTGGGTCTGTGCCTTCCCCAGGGAAGGAGTTTGATCCCATCCTTTGTCAGGGACCTGTGCTGGGGAGTCCTGCTGAACTCAGCCCCTGCAGTTCCCACCCAGAGAAAAATGGGAGAAAGATTTATCCATTCCCAGGAGGGATTTCTCCCTGTGCCCTGACACAGCTCCATGTGTGCCCTGAGTGAGGGGTGAGCAGTGAGTTAATTACTGCCAGCTCCTGAGGCCTTGCTCAGGAGTTACTGACACCTTGGACAGGCTCCTTTGGGAATGTTGCTGCACCTGTGCTCCTGGAAGAGCAGAATTCCCTCAGATCAGAGCAGTGCTGAAATTAAGTGAAAGAAACTAAGTTCAAATTATCATTTTCTTTTTCCTCACACTGATGCCCAGGGAAAATTTTGAATGCCTCTCCATCACTTTTTCCACTCATCAAGGACAGAAATGCCCATCAAGAGTCCCTGGAAAGTGAACTCAAAGTCACGGGCTGCACTGTGCATTTTGTCCTGGTGAGTGGCCTCAGAACTGGGAACTTAGGAAAATTTGGAAGTTAGGGATTTGCTTCTTTTCTTTTCTTTCTGGGGGCAGAAACAGGCAGAGGTAACAGGGATGTGCAAGAACCTTGGGATTGTTACCAGTAAAAGGGGAAGATTTGGGGTTGCTTGAAGTCCTGCTTTCCTCCCTTGCATTTTGGGGTGGGTTTTTCCCATTTCTCCTCCTCCCAGGGCGTGCCAGCCCAAATCTCCTCCCTGAGGTGCCCTCAGGGAGCTGTCCCCTCTCTGGGGGGTGTCCCTGGAGCCCCCCACGATCCCCCAGCCCTATGCTCCAGCCCCTTCCCCAACCCTGTGCTCCATGCCCAGTCCCAGACCCTTCCCCAGCTCTGTGCTCCATGCCCAGCCCCTTCCCCAAATCCTTCCCCAGCTCTATGCTCCATGCCCAGCCCCTTCCCCAAATCCTTCCCCCAGCTCTGTGCTCCATGCCCAGCCCCAGCCCCTTCCCCCAACCCTGTGCTCCATGCCCAGCCCCCCAGACCCTTCCCCCAGCCCTGTGCTCCATGCCCAGCCCCTTCCCCAGCTCTGTGCTCCATGGCCAGCCCCAGACCCTTCCCCCAGCTCTATGCTCCATGCCCATCCCCTTCCCCAAATCCTTCCCCAGCCCTGTGCTCCATGCCCAGCCCCAGCCCCTATCCCAGCCCCGTGCTCCATGCCCAGCCCCTTCCCCAGCCCCCTTCCCCCAGCCCCCTTCCCCCCAGCCTTGTGCCCCCTTGCCCACCCCTCAGCCCCCCTTCCCCAGCCCCCTTCCCCCAGCCCCTGCGCCCCATGCCCAGCCCCCAACCCCTTCCCCCAGACCCTTCTCCAAATCCTTCCCCAGCCCCCATGCTCTATGTCCAGCTCCAGACCCTTCCCCAACCCTGAGCTCCATGCCCAGCCCCAGTTCCTTCTCCAGCCCCGTGCCCCATGCCCACCCCTCACACCCTTCCCCCAGCCCTGTGCTTCTTTCCCAGCCCCGTGCCCCATGCCCAGCCCCAGATCCTTCTCCAGCCCCTTCCCCAGCCCTGTGCCCCATGCCCAGCCCCCCAGATCCTTCTCCAGCCCCCTTCCCCAGCCCTATGCTCCACACCCACCCCTAGACCTTTTCCCCAGCCCTGTGCTCCATGCCCAGCCCTTCCCCAGCCCCTTCCCCCAGCCCTGTGCCCCATGCCTAACCCCTAACCCCTTCCCCCAAACCCTTCTCCAAATCCTTCCCCAGCCCCATGCTCTATGTCCAGCTCCAGCCCCTTCCCCAGCCCCTTCCCCCAGCCCTATGCTCCACACCCACCCCCTCAGCCCTTCCCCAGCCCTGTGTCTCATGCCTACCCCTCACACCCTTCCCCAGCCCTCAGCCCTTCCCCACCCCTCACACCCTTCCCCACCCCTCACACCCTTCCCCAGCCCCTCAGCCCCTTCCCCCACCCCTCACACCCTTCCCCAGCCCTCAGCCCTTCCCCACCCCCTCACATCCTTCCCCAGCCCTGTGCCCCACACCCACCCCTCAGCCCCTTCCCCCCGCCCCTCAGCCCCTCCCGGCGCTCCCCGCCGCGGCCGCTGAGGCGCTGGTGCCGCAGGAGGAGCCGGGCGCGGGGGCCGCCATCCGCCGGGAGCCGCTGCCGGGGGGCTCGGGGGCAGCGCTGGAGCAGCGTTTGCAGGAGGCCGAGCTCAGGGCGTTCCCGCGGGCGCTGCAGCTGGTGGCCAGCGGGGCCGTGTGGCTGGGCGCCCACGGCAGGACGTGCTGGCGGGACGGGCCGGGCCCGCAGCCGGGGCCGGGAGCGGCGGCGGCGCCTCCGGAGCGCGAGGGCTCCGGGCCGGGCCCTGAGGGATCGGCTCGTTCCCCTTGTCAGGAAAATTAGTCCACAAACGCCAGAGGTTTGTGTCCAAAAAGGAGACAGAGGAGTCCTTTTTGCGTTATTGGAATAAAGGGAAACCCATGGGGCATTCCCCTGGGGTCTCTCCAATTTTTGGAGGACGCAGCCTCCTTTTATCCCAATTTCCCGGCCGCATTTCCCTCTCTTTCCCCATGGGCTGAGGTACTTGACAGGCACAGACTTCCCTAAGATACCTGAGATTCCCCTCTAATGTACAACCCTCCCTTTTAATTCTTAATTCTTACAGAATTCATATTTTTTCCCCGTTGCTGCTTTCATCTTCCGATATCCAGTTTCATTTATCAGCAAACCTACAACTTGTTTATAAAGGCAAATTTCTTTTCCCATTCATCAATGGAATCCCATTGTTTCTTTTATCTCTTAGTGCTAACCTTATCTACAAGCAGATCCACAGCTTGTTTGTAAAGACAAATGCGACGTTCCTCTCACCCTGAAACGCTGCTCACTCTTTACATTTTACAGGTTTCATAAGGGATAAAAGGGATAATGTCCAGCTGCCGAAAGCACTCTGTTAGCTAAAACAATTTTCTTATTCTACTTTTTCATTACATTGGTTAAGTGCATATTCATGAGGGTCATGCATATTCAAACATTCCTGGCAGTTTGCATCTTCCAGGAATTTCTTTGCTTGGTTTTAACCTTTGACTTGTCTTCATGCCATCGTGTAGATGAAATCGATGTATTTTATTTCTTCTCGAAGCTCTGTTCTGTTTGTTTGGCACTTCCTGATAACCAGAGTCAATAGTAATTTTTTCTCTTGGTGTCCTGATGTTATCATGTCATTCAAATAGGATATTCTACAAGTACATTAAATCACTATTATTTATTTCACAGAACCGTGTCATTCTTACCATTGTCAATTATAAAAGCATTAACTACTTCTCTTAATACACAGCACGTCTTTATTTCAATATTTTGCAAGAGCCAAAACTATATTTATCACACTAGAATACATAAACTATACCAGGCCAGAGTATTGGCCACAAAAATTGACAAATTATATTATATCAATAGCAGTTAAAAGTTTAAGATTAGATATTGTACTATATCAAAATAATTTGCAAAAGTCCATATATAATAATGAAAGCAAATAACTCCATAGTTATTGATAACATCCTTCCTCCCTCATTTTCCCTTCTCCACTTGCTTCCCTTGGATGCCTCAGTATCCCAAGTTTCCATTCCCATCCTTTTCCCTGAGCTCACAGCTTTCATTACACCCCCTTGGAAAATCCTGGTGGGAGCCAGGCTGGCCTTTCAGGTTTGGAATTCCTTTGTTCTCTTTTTAAACCTGTCAAGGACAAAATGTGTTACATGGATGGGGCTGGAGCTGTAAAACCAGTCCGGTGCTTCCAAGGGGAATTCATCCTCCAAGGGATCCATTTCTGTGGCAGAGCAGCAGGAGCTCCCCAGGGTGACCCCAAACCCCAAACCCTGCTGCTGCAGGAGTGGGGCAACAAAGTCATGGAGCTGCTGGAGGGAGCCCAGAGGGGGCAGGAGCTGCTGCAGGGTTGGGGGAGCTGGGGGTGACACCTGGGCAGGAGAAGCTGCAGGGAGAGCTCAGAGCCCCTGGCAGGGCCTGGAGGGATCCAGGAGAGCTGGAGAGGGACTGGGGACAAGGCAGGGAGGGACAGACACAGGGAATGGCTCCAGAGTAGGGTTTGGTGGGATATTGGGAATCAGGAATTGTTCCCTGGGAGGGGCTGGGATGGATTCCCAGAGCAGCTGTGGCTGCCCCTGGATCCCTGGAATGTTCAGTTCCAGGCTGGGCACTGGGGCTGGAGCAGCCTGGGGCAGTGGGAGGTGTCCCCATGGCAGGGGTGGCTCTGGGTGGGATTTGGGTCCCCTCCAACCCAAACCTTGTGTGACTCTGTGGAATCCCACTTCACATCAGCCTCTTATGGCAAAATATCAGAGTCTAGATGAAGGTGCCTGTGATGGAGATGGGTGTTGGGTTTGGGACAGCTCTCCCTCTGCTGCCCTCTCTGGCAGTGATCCAGCTGCTCTGATCAATAATGTGATATTGATTCCCTGCACAGGCAGTGATTTCACCCCTCCAAGTCTTTATTTCCTCTGCCTTCCTTGGCTGGAGCTGTGTGACCTCCCTGCTGCCCCACGGCCCCCACACCATGTACTGCCCCTTCCCTCCTCCCCCCTACAGCCCTGGGAAATCAGTTCCAAGGAAAGAGTTGTAGATTGAATCTTTTTATTATTTTAAACTTTATTAGGCTTTATTTCAAATCCCAAAGGAGATTATGCCAACATGGGAGTACAGTCAGGACATCACAGCCCAGAATAAAATCAGTTTTCTGTGTTAAAGGGGAGCTCCAAACCACCTCATCTGCTTTGTGTGTGAGAAACCTGATCCTTTCAGTTAGAAAACTAAAATGGTTTCATAACTATACTAAAATACTAAAAGAAAACCACAGGTGTTGAGCTGAACAAAAACCACAATTGTTTTCCAAAAGTTCATATTTCCTGGGTGTCCCTCAGTGTTATTGCAGGTGAAAACACTGGCCCAAGGATAAAGGCACTTCAGATTCCTGAGGAATGGTTCACAAGCCAAGGAACGTGTTTTGTGTCAGGTCTTCCTGCTCATGTAAAAAAATACAAACTCTAATCTGAGGGGATTCACGTGGGAATGCTGAGGGGAAAAGGGGGCAGCAGACACCGAGTCCTGCTGACATCTGATGGACAGAAATGACAGGGTGTGTCAAGGGTCTGGGCAGGACAAGATCCACCACCAGGAAGCAAATGGAGAAAAATCCAGTACTGTTTTGGGAGGCCAGTTTTTCCTGCCTTGATGAGGTTTTCAGAGTGGAGGTTTCTGCCTTTGTTTGTCTCTTCAGCAACACTTCCAGCACAAGGAGGGAACAGCCCTGAGTCCACCCTAGGGCTGCTCAATCCACCTGGCCGGATTGGAGTTGCTAGGAAAACGATTGAGAACCGAAACGCGATTAAAATTAGGAAGCACTTCCAGGAGCCATTGCCGCACCCGAAATTCCCACGGGTGGCTTTGCTGGGATTGGAACTTTGCCCGTGCGAGCCCCCCGTGCGCCGTGCCCGCTCTATTTCCAGTAGATCCGGCCCGCCTCGCCCACGCGCACGGCGCCGCTGGCCACCAGCTGCAGCGCGGCGGGGAAGGCGCGGTGCTCCGCCTCCTTCACCCGCTCGGCCAGCGAGCCCTCCGTGTCCCCCGGCTTCACCGGCACGGCCTCCTGGAAAATGATGGCCCCGGCATCCACCTCCTCCTGCAACGGCAGCACAAACGGGGGCTCGGGGCTGGCACGGGAGGGAGCAGGGAAATGGGATTTGGGGTGCTGGGAGCAGGGAGAGAAGGTGCTGGGAACTGGGAGGGGTTCAGAGAACAGGAGAGAGGCAGAACAGCGAGGAGAAACAATTCTACTCCAAAAAACCCCATTAGCCAGAGACAGGAGAGAGGCAGAACACCAAGGAGCAACAGTTCAATTCCAGAAAACCCCATTAGCATTAAGGAGCAACAGCTCTATTCCAAAATACCCCATTATTAGCCACGGATAGGAGGGAGGCAGAACACCAATCTACTCCAGAAAACCCCATTAGCCAGAGACAGGAGAGAGGCAGAACACCAAGGAGGAATAGCTCTAGTCCAGAAAATCCCATTAGCATCAAGGAACAACAGTTCTATTCCAGAAAACCCCATTATTAGCCGGGGACAGGAGGGAGGCAGAACACCAGGGAGCAACAGTTCTATTCCAGAAAACCCTGTCAGCACCAAAGAGCAACAGTTATATTCCAAAAAAATCCCATTAGCCAGGGACAGGAGGGACACAGAACACCAAGGAGCAACAGTTCTACTCCAGAAAACTCCATTACTGGCCAGAGACAGGAGGGAGGCAGAACATCAAGGAAGCAAAAATTCTGCTCCAGAAAACCCCATTAGCACCAAGGAGCAACAGTTCTATTCCAGAAAACCCCATTAGCCAGGCACAGGAGGGACAGAGAACACCAAGGAGCAACAATTCTACCCCAGAAAACCCCATTATTAGCCAGGGACAGGAGAGGCTGGGCTGGGCAGGATGAGGATATTCAGTCCAGAGGGGGAATGAGCCAAGGTCTGCACAGAGCAGGGATCCAGCAGATCCTCCCTGGAACTTTGCTGGGGCAGATCCCTGCTGAACAGGGATTGTTTCTCAGGAGCTGCCACACTGAGAAACCCAAAATCGTGGCATAGAGAGAAGAATGCAGTTTTCCATTCTAGCTGGAAAAAATGATTCCACTCTGTTTTTGCAAGAGAAAGCAAAAATCCTGAGACAGATTCCAGCAGCAGAAGGAGAGGGGAGCCAGAGGAGAGACCTTTGAACCCTAAGAGGTCACCAAAAGGGAACCAATCATCCCTGGCCTGAAAAAACGTGGCTCTGAAGCTGAGAGATCTTTCTTTACTTAGGGTCTGACCAGCATAACCTCTCACATTTTTCTCTGTTCCCACAAACATCAGATCACTCCTTAACAAATCCTGTGCCGATTTCCACTGGGGTTTTTCTTGTTTGTTTCTATTTTTCCTTTTTCTTGAAAGCAAGAAACAAGGCAGGTTGTAGGATAAAATCCAGGAAGTTTAGGCAATGTTTAACAAAGCCTTTGTGCTTTACATGAGCTATTCTCCCACTCCAGTGGGTTGAAGGGAAAGCTTAAACTCCTGGACAGATTATTATTTTCCATTCCTTCTCCAGAGTCAGCAAACTAAAGCTCTGTATGGTCACAATAAAACCTCCATCATCTCTAGATACAAAGTGCTGAACACAGAGGCAGGAGATCAAACACGAGGGTTTGGGGTGTTGTGTTGGGTTGATGTGACCAGCAATGTGAATTCTGTCCCCACCTGCTGCAGCCGGGTGGGGCAGTGCCCCTGATCTCCTGGCACACATTATCTGCTCATGGGCCAGCTTTAAACCAGCTGGGCAATCATCTTTATCTTCCCACAGCCCATCCTCCCTCCAGGAGATATCTCCTGTTCATGGCCACTGAGTCCCAGGGCATGGCTGATAAAATTCCATCATCCCACTGGGAGATGCTCCAGCCAGGGCAGGATCCAAGCCTTTCCTGCCCAGAGAAAAACTGAGATTTGGACACCAAGGAACCTTCTTTCCACTGGATTCCAGAGGAAAGCCAGACCTTTGCACATCATCCCTGGAGCTTCAGAGGAAACTGCCCCTTCTCCAGGAGCACTGCTCCAGCTGAGCCACATCTGCCCCTGCAGGAGGATGCAGCCACCATGGAATGGGACTGCTGCCAACACCCTGACTGCCTGACGGGTGTCATCTTGGATTCTGACTCTGGCAGGGTTTGGGATTGTTCTGTGTAATACTGCATTGCTATTTTAATTTTCCTAGTAAAGAACTGTTATTCCTAATTCCCATATCTGTGCCTGAGAGCCCCTTAATTTCACAATTATAATCATTTGGAGGGAGGGGGTTTGCATTCTTCATTTCAAAGAGAAGCTTCTGCTTTATTGGCAGACACCTGTCCTTCAAACCAGGACAGGTGTTTAGGGGTTCCCAGCAGGCTCTGAGGTGAGAATGCTCAAACTGAAGGATTGCAGAGAGCCAGGGAGGTGCAGCTGTTGGAAGGGGAGGATCCCAGGGCTGCAGGAGGGACAGGAGGTACTCACAGCCACGAAGTGCACGGTGCAGCCCGTGACCCTGACCCCCGCCTGCAGCACCAGCCTGTGCGCGTGCGCTCCCTTGAAGGACGGCAGCAGGGACGGGTGGATGTTCAGGATTTTCCCTGGGAAAGCAGAGCTGGGGTTATTGGCTGTTAGCATTCACTGGGCTCTTCAGAGGGCCACAGCAAACAGAGGAACTAAATCATTAGTGAGCAGGATTTGTCACAAGTTTAGAAGACACCAAGTGCTGCAGTGTTTGTGTCTGAAACACCAGAGTGCAGTCACGATTAATTAAACACATTTCTCCAGGGCTTAATAATGACTAAATGGCTGATGCAGCTGTCCCTTCCCTCAGCACCTTGTCCTTCTTTGATCACAAAATCAGTAAGGTTGGAAAAGCCCTCCCAGCCCATGCAGTGCCAGCTGTGCCCATGCCCACCTTGTCCCCACCCAGAGCTCTGAGTGCCACCTCCAGGTGCCACCTGCAGGGGTGGGGACCCCAAACCTCCCTGGGCAGTTCCAGTCCCTGAGCTCCCTTTCCATGGGGAAATTCCTGCTGCTGCCACCCTGAGCCTGCCCTGCCCAGCCTGAGGCTGTTCCCTCTCCTCCTGTCCCCTGTTCCTGGAGCAGAGCCTGATCCCCCCTCCCTGCCCCTCATGTCAGGGAGTTGTGCAGAGCCACAAGGTCCCCCTGAGCCTGCTTTTCTCCATGGTTTCTATTACCTTTATTTTATTTTTTTAATTCTTTCTGTTATTTCCATTCTACTCTTCTCTCTTCCTTGCCCTCCCCTGAGCAATGTGGAGAGCTGGGCAAGTTACAGAGGCAAATGTCCCACCTGATGTCCAGCAATGCCTCAGATACATTTTGCATCTCAGCAAAACCCTTTTGAAGCATCAGCATCTCCCTCCCTTCTGCTTGAGCTCAAAGGTTTCAGGGACAGTGGGCTGGAAACACCACTCTGCTCTTCTGCCTCCATTTCCCATCAGAATGGGATGTGGGTTCCTGTTTGCTTGGGTTTGTCTGCTTCTGTTTTCACCTGTCCTTTGTGAACATTCATAATTAACACTTTAACCTGTGGTTTGTTAACAGTCACATTCACACTTCAGGGCTGTTAAGCAAGAAAATTTCATAACTCCCACTCAGTGTCCTTGTGACTGCCACAGAAAGAAAAAGGAGCAGCTTTGACCAAAGCAGCAGCAGGAATTGATTCTTCCTGGATAATTCTGGGGGGTCAGTGGCCAGGCATGGCCAGGGCAGGGTCCTGGAGCTGACCCAGCTCTCTGAGCTGAGCTCAATGTCTGAGCTCATATCTCATAGTCCCAGCTCAGGTTTTCAAGCTCAATCCAGTTCTGGACATTTAAAAAATGAGTTTAACCCTCCTGTCTGGAAAAAGTCTTTCCTTTTCTCTCACACCAGTCATGCAGGTCAAATAAAATCCTGCACTGTGCAGGACAGTGATCAGTGCTCTGTCCCTAAATCAGAAGGCACTAAAATCCTTTATTTGCACCAGATTCTGCACTAGAGGAAGTTCTGTTCTGTCCTCTACAGAGACTCTCTGCTCCAAACACCTCCCTTGGAGTGAGAGATTCTGTCTCTTCCTGACAGCTGCTCCCAGCACAGGCATTTCCATCTCTGGACCCTGAATGGAGACAAACAAAACCAATTCACCTGACTGGCTTCACCTGACAGCTCCAAAACCACAGCAAGGCCTCTCAGGAGGGCCTGGCTTGCTGTACTGATTTTAAAGAGAGGTTTGAAAAGTAGTTCAGCTGTGAAGTGTCCCAGGCACACCCAGGGGAACACAAAAGTCACCAAGAGAGCAGTGAAAGCTGCAAGGCACAGGCTCTGGGCAGGTTTAGGTAACCCAAAGCAGAGCAGCAGCTGCTCTGTGTGTTCAGGACTCCCTGGGAAACACAGGAGGAGAGAAAAGTAACAGCTGAGGCCCTGAAGGTGTCACCAGCCTCTCAAAGAGCTGGGAAATTAAAAGATGAGCAGAGTGGAGACACTGTGAACATTCTGGGCAAGCACAGGCTGGATCTGCCTGTGGAACACCCCACCCATGGACTCAGGCAAATCCTGACACGTGGCCTGGGACTGGCCAGTGCTTGTTACCCAAAACTGCAAAATGCTGCCCAGTTTGGTTTTACAAGGATCCAGAGCAGTGAGGGGAAGGAATCATCAGTGGTTGGGTGCTTACCTCTGCCCAGCCAACACCTGCCCTGCACCTCCTGTGCCCAAAGTCTTCACAGCCTTTTTAAAAATATTTTCTAAGAAATCCAAGACTATGAGATCTGTGTTTGCCCTTGGCTTCCTTCAGCCCCTGCACCAGTGCACTGCCTTTCCCTCTCATCCTTTTCCCTACAAGATGGGAAGAGTCTCATTTCACAGAGTCCGAGGATGAGCTGGGTTTAATCTGGTGTCCTCTCTCTTTTTCGTGGTGACAACCTCTGAGATGCCTTTGTGCACATGCACAGCCCCCCCAGCTGTGCTCACCTTCCCATTTCTTGACAAAAGGGCCTGAGAGGATCCTCATGAAGCCAGCCAGGCAGATCAGCTCCACTGAGAACTCCTGCAGCACTTTGTCCACGGCGCTGTCGAACTCGGTGCGGCTCTGGAACTTCGTGTGCTCAATCACCTGGGACAGCCCAAAACACAGCAACAGGGATGTGCTGGCAATTCCAGCAGGAAGAACAGCTCCTTCAAGCACAGCTGACAGGCAGAGTGGAGCCTGTGCTCCTCCTCACACAGAGGGATCATTGGAACAAAGCAGGTTTGGCTCTCAGTCCCAGCACCTGGACACCATGAACACCCTCCAGGTGCAGGGCTGTGACCCATCCAGAGATTTCACCTTTTCTGAGGCCTCTGGCAATCATAAGCAGTAAAAATGGCAAAAGCTATCCAGAAAAGCTTGGAAAAAGGCTGATCACAAACTCCTAAACCAGCCCCTACTCCATGATCATGGAATCACACAACCCCAGATTGATTTGGTTAAAAGGGACCTCAAAGCCCACCCAGAGCCACCCCTGCCATGGGGACACCTCCCACTGTCCCAGGCTGCTCCAGCCCCAGTTCCAGCCTGGCCTTGGGCACTGCCAGGGATCCAGGGGCAGCCACAGCTGCTCTGGGCACCCTGTGCCAGCCCTGCCCACCCTGCCAGGGAACAATTCCTGCCCAAGATCCCACCCAGCCCTGCCCTCTGGCAGTGGGAGCCATTCCCTGTGTCTGTCCCTCCATTCCCTGTGTCCCTCCCCTCCATTCCCTGTGTCCTGCCCCTCTCTGCCTTGTCCCCAGTCCCTCTCCAGCTCTCCTGGAGCCCCTTCAGGCCCTGCCAGGGGCTCTGGAGCTCTCCCTTCTCCAAGTGAGCACCCCCAGCTCTCCCAGCCTGAATGATGTGTTTTCCACCCAGGATATATCCCCTCATTTAAGCAGGAAGAAGCAGCACTAGCTCATTTAGAACATCCAGTCCTACATAGCAGCAGCTGTTAAAGGTCACCAGAGCCACGGGGGTGGTTTGGGAAAAGCCAGGGCTGCTCAGGGACAGGGACAGCAGGCACTGGGAACAGAGCCCAGCCCTGGGCTGAACCAGCCTCTGCCCCTCTGCCTGTCCCAGCTCTCCCATCACAGCTGAACCCCCAGGACCATCAGCACTCCACACTCTTGTTTTTCCTGATAAAAATCTTGGGGTTGGAACTGGATGGGCTTTAAGGTCCTTTCCTAGTCAAACCAGTTTGTGCCTGTGATTCTGTGTTTGTTCTTCTCATCACATTTCCCTCCTGCCCTCTGTGTCCTCCCAAGTTGGAGCTGGAGCCCCAGGACAGATCCCAGAACTATGAAAGGAGCAAAGCTTTGGGCCCCAATTTTCCTGTGTCTGTATTTCAATGGAAAGGGGCTGTCAAAGGTTTCTAAGGGACAACAGGATCATTTCACATCTGCAATACAGAGGCAAGGCACACAAAATCCATGGAAGCTCAGGGAGCACTTCAATGATTCCTGGAGAGCCTGAAATAATATCCAGGGAGTCAGTGGAGGGTCCCACTGAGTGGGACCTCTCTATTCCATTCAAATGAACCACCAGGTCATTTTAAAATTAAATTCAGATCAAAATAGGCTGGTACTTCAGTGTCAATGCCCTACAGTCAAATAATTCACAAGGATTGAGCTGTAACAGAAAGTTTTGTGCTGGTTTAATGTAACAACTGTCCCCAAAGCACCAGGATTGCTGGCAGAGAAGGAGAAAAGGAAGGATTTTGTTTGTTGCCCCTGGGTACAAGTTCACAACAGACCAAAGAACAAAAGCCGAGGCTCCCTATCAGCCCCTGTGTTACCCCATAAAACTCATTAGCACCTTCCTGCTGGAGTCCCAGCTAATGGTGGCTAATTACAAAAAGGAAATGCTCACCCTTGTAGGAATCCCAGCTCTCTCAGCTTTCCTCAGCCCCTCCACACCAGCCTTGTTGGAGATAACCAGAACTATCTGTGCATAGCTGGTGTCTTTCTTTGTGCTGTTGATGAGGGCTTCCAGGTTTGTGCCTGGAGGAGAGAAAATAACTCAAGGATACTGAGAATAAATAGAGGGAACAGCTGGAAGAGGCTTTAAATAAGCAGCACTGTTGGGGGAGACCAAACAGCTCTGATGAAACATTAATCCTTTTTTAATTGATCTTGCTGGGAGCTGATTCAGACAGCTGAAGGCCTTTCCTGGCAGCTGCACTTGGAAGCTGTAATTTATAGCACTGGGTTGATGGTTCAGTAATTGGGAATACTGGAAATAGTTGGAGTGCCTACATGGCAAGAAGAAATTCTGAGCTGTGAAATGATGCTGCTGTTCCTACAGGGCACCAGAGTGGGAATCTGAAGCTGGACATGTGCAGAGGTTTGGAGACAAACTGAACACAGATGCAATTCAGAGTTTGCAGCAGAGGCTAAAAGAGGCTTGTGGCTGACACCAATCCAAGCACAAAATCTCTCCTGCCTGCTAGAAGCCTATCAGAGTGCCCATGGAGAACTGCAGGGATTTTAATTCCAAGCTGAAGTTCCCTTCTCCACAGTGAGGTTTCCACTGCAGCAAAGAGCAGAAGTCTCACCTGTTCCAGAGATGAGGACAGCAACCTTCACTTTGCCTGGCTGGATCTTGCCCTGGATGTGGCTGTGCACACACAGGGACCTGTTTGCTTGCAGGGCTCGGTGGAGATTGAGGACTTTAACATTGTCAGAGCCTGAGCAGGTACAAGGAGAAACACAAAAACCAGCAAAACAAAGTGTCAGTAAAGGGAGAAACAGACAGAGGAGAAAAGCACCCATGGAAGAGATGAATGAACTGAACTGTCAGTTCAATACCCCACAGAAAAGTCATGGAGGTGCCAGTGAAGAGGTTTTCACCTCATGAACACTCCCAAACAAGGGAATTTCCCTCTGCTTCTTGTGATGACTGTCCCCCTCAAGGAAAAGCAAAGTGCAAGAACCTTTTTGTAGGGACACCACTTTGCCAATGAGCCAGGCAGTCTCGTGTGCCTGGATGTCCTTGAGCAGCTGCTGGGCCATCTCCTTCTGCACCACCAGCACTGCTCCCACCCCACAGTTGAAGGTCCGAGCCATCTCCTCCTCTGAGAGGTTCCCTTCCTTGTGGAGCCAGCTAAAGATTTCAGGGATCTTCCAGGTGAGAGCATCTGGAGAATTAAAAATACACATCAAGAATGGAAATTGCTGCCAATGATACAATTATTGGGGTATTAAGAGGCAAAATCTGTCACAAAAATCCCCCCCTGCCCCAGTTCCAACCAGGTGAGGATGATTTAGAGCAGCATAAGAAGGAATTCCAAGGATGGGAAATTTCTTTCTTTTTAAAATAGTCCTATCCCAATTTCTACAGATTCCTGGAATCCCAGACTGGTTTGGGTTGGGAGGGACCTCAAAGCCCACCCAGTGCCACCCCATCCATGGCAGGGACACCTCCCCTAACCCTAATCTGAACCCTAACCTTAACCCAGGCTGCTCCAGCCCCAGTGCCCAGCCTGGAACTGAACATTGCAGGGATCCAGGGGCAGCCACAGCTGCTCTGGCAATTCCATCCCAGTCCCTCCCAGGGAACAATTCCTAATTCCCAATGTCCCATCAAACCCTACTCTGAAGCCATTCCCTGTGTCCTGTCCCCAGTCCCTCTCCAGCTCTCCTGGAGCCCCTTCAGTCCCTTGAAGAGGCTCTGAGCTCTCCCTGGAGCCTTCTCTCCTCCAGGCAGGACATTCCCAGCTATCCCAGGCTGGCTCCAGAGCAGAGGTGCATATACATATAAATATTTATCATTGGACAAGTGGAAATTATTTATGTGCAGTTCTTGAGTTCAGAACTCACTATTAATTCCTTATTTAATTTTACAACCCCTTGAGCTCTCACAGCCTGTGCCAGCCATTTCCCTTTCCATGCCTCAGCTTCCCCAGCAGTGAAACTCCTTTCCAGCACACCTGAGGTGCTGAGAATTAATGAAGTCAAACAGCAGGAGCTGTCCCTGAGCTCACAACCACCTCTGAATGCTAATTGAAAACTTCATGAGTATCATTTAATTAGCTATAATTTAGTAGGGAACTACAAAAGGGAATTACAAATGGGATTGCAAATTGCAGCTGACTTGGGATTGCTGGTAAAGTTGTTTTCTTTTTGCAAGTGTCCTAAGAAATCCAATCCCAAACACCACTAGGGGAGGGAATTCAATGGGGAGTCTTTCCATCACAAAGAGTTTTGACTGGCTCTGGTTCAGGTACAAGGAGAAACTCAAACATTTCTAGACAGACAAGCCCAGCTCCTACAGCACAAATCAGCTGGTGTGGCCCCACAGGCTTCTACAGCAATCCACATCAACAGGAGGATTTTTCTACAGCTTTCCTCCTCTCTCACCTAAAACAACACCCAAGGACTGTGGCAGAACTCTGGGAATGTTTTCCAGCAGCCCCCCTCCAGTGATGTGGGCGTAGGCTTTGACGTGGCCCGAGCGCAGCACAGGCAGCAGAGTCTTGCTGTACAGTTTGGTTGGGGTTAACAGGAGTTCTCCTGCCCAGGGGAGAGGGGAAAAAAAGCATGGAGAGAAATGTGAATCAATATCAAATCTCAAAATAGCAATTTGGATAGTCATGAGCATTGTACTACAGAGAAACACAAAGTTCTACCTTTTTATAATTATTTATCCCCCTCCCTTCCTTTCTTCCCTGCACATGTGACTCCCAGGAAAAGAAGATGAAAACATACTAAAGACTGAATGATATTTTTTTTTTCAAAGGCCCAGACACAAGAACTGTGCCAGCTGTTGGGAAGCTCAGGAGGAAGCAGTACCCAGAGTCTGATCCCCGGCGACACCGACGCGGGAGGAGAAATCCAGGGAGGACTTCTCCACAATCTTCCTCACGAGGCTGAAGCCGTTGCTGTGCACCCCAGAAGATGCCACCCCAATGATCAGGTCCCCCTCAGTGATCCTGTCCAGCTGGGGCAGCATCTGCCCTCTCTCCACAGCCCCCACAGCAAAGCCAGCCAGGTCGTACTCGCCGGGGGGATACATCCCCGGCATCTCGGCTGTTTCTCCTCCTGGGGAACAAAAACACAGCAAAGAGGTGTTGAAAATGCCTTTTTTAAATCATGGACTTCCAGAATGGTTGGGGTTGGAAGGGATTTTAAAGCTCATCTCATTCCACCCTGGCAGGGACACCTCCCACTGTCCCAGGCTGCTCCAGCCCCAATGTCCTGGCCTTGGGCACTGCCAGGGGTCCAGGGGCAGCCACAGCTGCTCTGGGTGAAATCCTCCCTTTTTCTCTCCTCTTCCCACTTTTCACTCCCTGCCCTGTTCTCCAGCTTTTTTCAGTCCTGGGCTTTCAGCTGTATTTAATAAAGGCTGGATCAAATGGAGGATGGAGAAGCCAAGAGACAAATTGAGAAGTGCTTGGCCATCCAACACTTAAATCCACAGTTAATTGTGCAAAACCAGGCCACAGTTATTTGTGCAAAACCTCACCCCCTCACTTTCACTGGGGTGATAAGTTAAATTTGTTGAGCTGAACGTTCAGCTCTTGCATAAAGGCCTGTGGAGTTTGAAAGTCTTGAACTGGAAATAAAATCTTGACATTTTGGTGGTTTCATCACAAGGTCTCACCTAACACAGACCTTGCTGCAGCATGAATGGGGTGATTATATTTGATAAATGCAGAGAACACCTTAAAACAAACATAAAGCTGACCAACAGCTCATGCAGGAAAAAAGTAAACCAGGGCATAAAGAGCTTCTTGTTCAAAGTTTATAACAGACCCAAAAGGACTGAGGAAGGACTTGTGTTCCTAACTTCCCTAAAAAATTGGTAAAAAGGATAGAACCTTTTCCCAACATCCAACTAAATCTAATCTAAATTTAACCTAAATTTTTAAAGTACTGTCTCCTTCCACTGTGATTAAAGCAGAGCTGAGGACACTTTGCTTTTTTACTCCTCCCAGATTCTTCCATAGAGTAGGAAACCAACTCCATTAAAACCAACCAGAAGACATTGCAGAAGATTTTCCAGATCCCCCTGAGAAGTGTTCCTACCCAAAAGAGCACATCCAGCTTTCTTGCAAGCATCAGCAATTCCTGCAATGACGCCCTGAGCCACCTCCACGTCGAGTTTGCCACAGGCAAAATAGTCCAGGAAGAAGAGGGGCTCAGCCCCCTGGGCCAGGATGTCATTGACACACATGGCCACCAGGTCCTGCCCGATGGTGTCGTGTTTCTGGCACTCCTGGGCAATCTGCAACACACAGGGAGAAGCCTGGGATCAGCTCTGGGACCCTGGAAAACGAGCCAGGTCTGCAAGGCACTGAAATCCTGAGTGGAGTCTGTGAGCAATGGACCAAAATCCCTCCAGGTGTTCTTTGAGGAGCAGCTTTGTTTGTTATTCAACTTATTATTATCAACTCCTACTCTTTTATTATCAACTTATTATTATCAACTCCTAACTCTCTTCAGGAATTATTCCTGTCTCCACTGACAAATCCAAAAGGCACTGAGAAGGAAACTGTGCTGCAAAAGGGTTTCCTTGCAGCCCAAACACAACAGCAAACCTGGATTAAATGATTTTCCCCATCAATTAATCTTTCTTGAGGGTGGAGATGCTGCCTTTGTGAAACAAGATTGCTGATTATATTCTTAATATTTAAAACCCAATTATTTTAGGCATCATATTAACTTATGCCTATTGACAGCTGTTTAATTCTTTTGCCTGAAGAAGGGCAATTTCAGTTTCCATCCCCTTTCTAGAAAGCCCAAGAGGTGTTTTTACAAGACAGCTGCTATTTTCTGACAGCACATTTTCCCTCCTGTGCTGTTTGTCCTTCCTTGGTGTGCATTTCCACCTTACCTTGAGCTTTGTGCCGACGCCGTCGGTTCCAGACACCAGGATGGGATCTCTGTACCCAGCTGCCTTCAGGTCAAAGAGCCCAGCAAACCCTCCAAGCTCTGCATTGCAGCCTGCAGGAACAGGAGAAACAGCCCAGCTTTACCTCCAGGGGCTTCTCCAGCAGCTCCACCACAAATTCTCTCCAAGGTTTGTCAACACCACTTTGCTCTGTCACCAAACTTTTCTCTGCCATTTAGCACCTCTTCACTGAGGAGCTCCTAATCTGCTTAGGTTGGATTTGTCTTTTTAATTCATCATTAGCCTAAGCCTAAAAATCCCCAACTTTGTGACTGAACAGTCAATAATTCCTGTGACTGACAGATTTCTCCCTTGCACCGAGTGCTTCTCTGAAAACAGGAGGAATTGTGGTAAGATTGTTGTACTGGTGTGAGAATATCTATATTTTTCCCTCTATGTATATCTGACTTTGTTAGAAGGTTTTTAGTTAAGTTGAAATAAAAGGGCTATTTCAAAAATGAATATTTTAAATCTGTCAGAATTACAAGGACTTGCTACAGCAAGATGTGCCTGAACCCAAAACCAAGGATGAATCAATGCTGAATTTAACCAAGCAAAAGATCTATATTCCACATCCATCTATCTATCTATCCATCCATCTATCTATCTATCTAAGGAATTCTACATCTCATAACCTTTCTAAACATTCAGAGTTCACTGGGCAGGAAATAATAACTCATGGAATCAAACCTCAGTGCTGAATGGTGGAACTTTTGCTTGCATTTATCCTTATACAGCACTGAACTGTGCTAACACTCCTGACATTCAGGAGCTGGAGTTTAGAACCATTTGGGGATTAAAAGCTGTGCATTTGGAATAAAATCTCAGGCATCTGCTTACCACAGATTTTTTTGTGTCATCTAGAAACAGGCAGGACACAAATAAGAGCTTTTTATCAAGATCAAGATCAACTGATAAACCACATTGCCAAGAAGTGACCAAAGCTGGAGCAGAAGGTTCTTGTCTTACCTGACCTTGATGTGGCTGCAGCAAAGGGCTTGATCTTCTGCACCAAAGTGTTCCCTGCTTCAATGTCCACCCCACTGTTCTTGTAAGTCAAGCCTCTGGAAGAGTGGGGGAAAATGGGATGGCAGCTGATTACTGAATGTATTTTCAATTAATATTTACTTCTTTACATCCCTGAGTGGATTAACTGTGCAGAATCCCATCCTGCTGTCTGAAGAGGGGCTGCCAGCAGCAGTACATGGGGAATTCCAGAGTTCTGAAGATGATATCAGAGCATTGGGATCATACAGGCAAATCCCAAAATAAAACCAACAACCAACCCCCTGACCACAAGGTAAAACAGGCAGCACAGACCTGACTTTGCAAGGTTTGAATCCCTGGTCTGGACACAGAATCCCAGGATCCCTGAGGCTGGAAAAGCTGGAAAAGCCCTCCCAGCCCATGGAGTCCCAGCCCAGAGCACTGAGTGCCACATCCAGGCCTTGAGGTCAGTGGGAAAGCTCCAAACCAAAACCAAAGCAAACCAAGCACAAAAATGCACAGCTGGGTCAGAGCAGGGCTAAGCCCAAGTCACTTTTCCATGCACAAGTCTCAGGTGAATCAATAACCCCCAGGATACTTGCAGAGCTTTCACAGCTGTAGCTTAAAGGTTGCCTCTCCTCACTGGAATGATCCCACCACTGAAGCAGCCACACCTCTTTCTTACTTTAATGGGCTTTCTATTAAAGAATATATTTTATATTTCCTTAAAAAGACTCAGGTTCCTAAGGTGGGGCTCAGCAATCTAGAAGGAGATGTCTGTAGAGCCCTGGGTGGGGTAAAATCAACTCACTGGTACAAACTGGTGTCACCTGTGTGTCCCCACAGCTCCTGGGGACACAAAGCACCAGCTCATATTTACAGAAGGACCTTTCCATTTTGGGGCAGGAACTTTAATGACTTTTCACTCCAGCAAACACAGCTCATGCCAGTTAAGCAGTTGTTATTCCCAGGCTGTCAGTAGCACGAACCAGGTGCATCCCCTATTTTAGATCCATCCCTGTTTCTTCTCTCCTATTGATGGGATTCAGCCTGAAGTTAAAATCCTAAGGGTGTTGATGAACAAGGACAAATACAACAAAGCAACTGAAACCCATTTAAATTGACTCAGCTGAACAAAAAAAATTCAGTTAATCCACAAAACCCATCTCAGGAACCAGGTCAAGAATTCAGCAAACACTGAAAAACTCAGACAGGCACAAATGCCTACAATTGCACTAAATGGAGTAAATATTTTTGTACTCTGCCTATTAAATCTTATTTTAAGATGTGGGAAGGTTTTTTTTAGGATCAAAGGTATTTCTGTTGTGAAGATCATTGCTGGAATATCTGGAATTGATAAGACTTCAAATGCCAGAAGAACTGATCCCAGGAGCAGTGCTACCAGGAAAATCCAAAGGTGTCTGCACTCAGCATATCCCTGCCCTGGCAAGAAGACAAGAATTACCACAGGCAGCTGCTCGGGCTGTGAATAAGACTCAAGGAAATACTGGCCTGCAACAACCAGAGATCAAATTCAGCCCCTTTCAGTCTGAATATGATAAATGTCTACCAGATTTTCACCGTGTTTTTAGGAGTATTTCAAATTTGTTATATTTTTTTTTGCTATCTGCTTTGATCCTTTAAACGAAATCCTTATTTCTTTCCATTTTTCTGGAATAGTTTTTATTAAGCATTCTGGCTGTTTTCCTGGGGTGAAATGCCTCAGGACTGAATCCTGCCAGGCTGCCACGAGGAGGTGAGCCCCAGCTTCCAGAGCCAACACCCATTCCTTCAGTGAGTCTGAAGGGGACAGGGCTTGGAGCACCCTGGGATGGTGGAAGGTGTCCCTGCCCATGGAAGGAACAGGATGAGCTTTAAGGTCCTTTCCAACCCAACCCAGTCTGAGATTCTGGGACTGAAGCAACTGTTCTGTCTCTTCAGGAGCAGAACTTGGAGCAGCCTCCAGGGCAGTGCCCCAGGCACTGACTGCAAACGGGTCCCAAGTGTCCCCTGTGCAGCCAGGGATCCTCCCAGGCAGGAATTCCAGGCAGGAATCCTCTGCCTGGGGCCCAGGAACTCAGTGTGGGAGGAAAATGCTCCAAGTGCCTCCTCTTGCCTCACTGACCTGGGTTTTTTTGTGCTACAAATCCCAATTCCATCAATTTTTCACATCAATTTGTCAACAGGTGCAGAGCACTTGAGAGAGAAAGAAGACTAAATACCAACACCCTTGTTCTTTTAGGAAGTTTATTGATCATAGTTTTACAAAATGCTGATCAGGATACATTGCCAGCAGCAACAGAGCTGTCACTGATGTGCTTCCCAGCCTACAAAATAACCTCTTGGGAAAAGGTATACTAGATCTCATTGGAGCAGAGCAGTTTCTTGTTAGGTAAAAATGAGCTTAAAAACTACAAGAAGCTTTCAGGAACATTAAAGAGACAACAGGACTCCCTATTATTAAAAAAAAAAGCCCACACCCATATGATTTCCAGAGTCTTACAGTACATACTGTGCCTATTAAAGGAATGAGAATAGAAAGAAGTGATGAATCCTACCCTGTTGTTAGGCAGCTATCCCAGTAAAATGTAAATCCCAACAGGGCAGGAGTTCAAGGTAATTGCAACCATTTCTAAGGCTAAAAAGAACCAATCAGCCAGCTTGAACTTGTTCATATATAAAATCACAGAATCTCCTGAGGAAGGGACCCCCAGGGATCACCCAGTCCCAGCCCTGCCCTGCCCAGACCCCCCAACAATCCCAGCCTGGCATCCCTGGCAGCTCCTGGAGCTCTGGCAGGTTGGGGCTGTGACCACATTTCATGATATTAAATATCAGACTTCTGGACAAGACCAGCCCAGAGCAAAAGCTGTGATCCAAAGTCCAAGAAGCAGAAGTTGACCTTCCCTAAACCAGGCCTAACAACTGCAGCAACACAGATCATTCCTATGTGCTTGTCACTGTAGTTAAATTCAGATTTAGGAGAGTAAGAACAAGATCAGACATTTAAAATATTCCTCCCTTGGCTGGTCTGGCTGAGGTTGAGTACAAGGCTGGGGTTAAAACTTGTCAAGACTTACACAGAATACCAACACTGGTTATTAATATCAACCAGGGATGTGCTTAGAGCCTTTCCACAGCAGTTACTGCCACAGCAGGGATTTGGAATATCTACCTGGATTGCCTGAGGAAGGCTATGGCCCGGTAGCCAATGTCCCTCCTGTAGGTGGCCCCCTGGAAGTGGATGGCAGCCACGCCCAGGTTGGCTTCCCGCAGCGCCGCCGGCAGATCCTCCTTGATGGCCGTGACTGTGAGCACCCTGCCCCCGCTGGTCACCACCCTGCCCTCCTTCAGGGCTGTGCCTGCGTGGAACACCTCCAGCCCCAGCTGCTTGGCCTTTGCAAGCCCTGTGGGGATGGGGAGAGAAATCAGCTGTTGGTTAGAACATTCTCCATGAAGAGAGATCGAGCACTTCGTGTCTGACAAGCACAAAGTCAGGGTGATCCTGCTGGGAAATGGGAATAAATCTGTGAAAAATACCTCTGGAGGAGAGACAAGTCTACCTGTGTGCTCAGGGATGTGGGAAGAGGCATTTAGCTGACACACAACATCTGATTCCAGCTGGGTTTTTATGCCTCAGTGACACCCAGAGCACAAAACATCATCATCAATGTGCCCCAGGAACCCTGGTCAGAACCTGGCTGCAGCAGATATTAAACATCAGTATTTGCCATTATCAAATAACAGTGTGGAGAACTGAAAATACACCAAAATAAGCAGAAGTGTGTGAAAATTCAGCTGCTCTGGCTGCCCCAGAGCCAGGGTTTGTATGAATCTCAGTTCCAGTGATTCAGCTTCATGCAGCAGGAGAGAACAGGGAGAGGAATGAGCCTCCTGCAGCTCCTCCTGCTCCATTTACCTGTTATTTCCAAGCCCTTGGGATATGCCCCTGGATATCCTTGACTAGCCATGACCACAGTCACAGCTGCACTGTCCTCTTTCCAGACTGGCATGGAGCTGCCCAGCCTCCTGTTGATCACTGCCTGCATAACCTCGTACAGGTCACTCCTCAGCAGGGGCAGAATCACCTGCAGGAACACACAGCAGCAAGTCAAACCAGGTCATCCTGCACTGTCTTCCCTGGCCTTGAAAAGACACTAATGCAGCTGTAAAAACAGCATTAAATACATATGTTGTACTTCCACACATACACTGTATCATCTGAGAGCCCTTACAAATACTTGTCCTTGAAGAGAATTTCTGGGGGTAAAATAAATGTTACATGTGGAGAGGAAAGGCTGAGGACAAAGAACCTAATTTTTTCTGAAGAATAGAAACTCAGAGTTTTGTTCAACAGGGAGCAAGGAAAAATCCAGAATCCATTCCAGAAAAGACAGGGAAGTGCTGAGCTCTTCTCAAGGTGAACCTTGCAAAGCCCAGATTTGAGTCCAGCCTGTTAAAATCCTCTCTGGAACAGAAAAATTTCCTAACAGACCTTCTGCTTTGAACAAACAACCCAAATTTTTTAAATCTTGGTGCAGTGAGCTGATGATTCACCCCAAATCTGGCTAACAATAGTGGTAGATGGTCACAGATTTTACTCCTCCCATAATGCCAAATTGTACAAAATAACTCACCTGACACTCTGGGTCACCAAATCTGCAGTTAAATTCCAGAACTTTAGGCCCATCTTTGGTGAGCATTAATCCAGCATAAAGCACACCTAGAAGAAAAAGTGATGTCTCAGAACTCATTTGTTTTGAATCTGTTGGTAACAAGGTTTAAAAGGCTGCCACCTGTGCTCAGTGGATTTGAGAAATGGCAAAAAATAAATCAGGCAGAAATAGTAGTCACAATTTTACAGCTTATTTTTCAACATTTTCCTTTCTGTTCCTCTTCACTTGAGGAATTATCCCCTACTTATGAAATGTTGATTTTTATGGACTCTGAATCTGGTACCAAACCCAGCTCTTAATAAATCAAAGCTGTTTCCCTTAACCTCCAGTGTGAGTTAGGCTACAAAGAGGAAAAAACAAAACAAAAGGTTGTTCTCCTTATGATTAAAAACCCCAAAGTTTTGTACATACCCAAATAGGGGACACCTTCTTTCCTCATGCCATCAACAGTCTTCTGAAGAACAGTCTCTCTTATCTTCTGCAGCAAATCTTTAGAAATCTAATAAAAAAGGATTAGAAAAAAAGGTTTGTAAAAAAGGAAGGGCTTGGTTTTGTGTTTTTAAGAGCCAAGCAGAATTCTTGCATGGTCTCTTGCTACTCCAATGGAAAGTTAAGAATGTTTTTCTCTCTGTTTCTGCCAATAGAAGTTCTCTATCAAACAGACCCCAAACTACTTTAAGCCACAGCCAAAATTCACCATCAGCTGTGTTTGGCATCAGATAAAACTGTGGGTTTCAGCCCTTGGTTCTAATGAGCAGCATTTCATAACAAAAATCTCAATCAAATATAAGGTTGCAGAAATAACACTTTCCCCTTTATAAAACCCCAAGTAATTCAGTGGAGATCTCTTCAGAGAAATTTGTGAGGATGGGGATTTTATTTGGCCAATTTAAGAGTTTAAAAGCAGGGATATGGAGCTTTAGGTGGGTTTTTTAAAATGTTGTTTATTGTATTTAAATGTAGTAATTAATGGGTTGTGGGGGATAAGAGTTTAGTTTACAGTTCTTTTAGTTATAGTTGTGGGTTTGTTTAAGAGTTCTTTTTAGTTTTGGTTATAATGTATTATATAGTTTTTATTACAGAGCATTTTAAAACATGATAATTATTATTTTACTATTATTTATAGTTTATTATAACTACTAGTATTATTATATTTATGTTATTATTTTTTAATTATAAAAAGTTAGTGTGTTACAGTTTAAGCTAGAAGTTGTTTTTTTGTAGTGGAAAATTTTGGGTTTTTTTTTAATTTGTAACATGGCATTTTTGTTTGTTTGTGAAAATCTTTTTGTTTGGCAAAAACATTTTTTGTTTGAGGTGGATTTATTTTTTACTTTAATTTATAAAAGTTTTTTTTTAACTCACTTGTTTATTGCTTTTTTTAGTTACTCAGTACAACTGGCTCAGAAATTTCTTCCTTTTATATTAAAACTTGCTATTATTTCTATAGCTTTTTAAAATTTTACATTCAAAGATTTTTCTGTAATTTTTCTGGAGTGAAGCATCCCCTGACAGTCCCTTTTCCCTTCTCACCTGAGGAGCTGGGGAATAAGCTCCCATCCCTCCTGTGTTGGGGCCTTCATCCCCATCCAGCAGCCTCTTGTGGTCCTGGGCTGGGGGCATGGGAGCAATGGTGACACCATCACTGAAACACAGGTACTGAAACAAGGACAAGAGTCAACAATCCTGGCTATGGTTAAAATGAAAGTGCAATTTTGATTTTGGATTTTCAGTGTGACAAAGGGATATTTAAGAGGATAAACTCTGCCTCTTGGATAAAATAAATGATGGGGTTCAAAGCATTTGCCTTTTCCTGAGAATGCAGGGACTCATTTTGTGTGACCTTCCTTCAGAAATTAATAAAACCTAGAAAAATGATACCATCAGCAGTTGCACTGAAAAAAAACTCTCAAAAGGTTTAAAAAATAATTAAATACTGCATGATGGAGATGACTTCTTCCCTCCCCCTCCCAGCCCCTGCCCCGGAAGGAAGGCATTACATCCCTTTCAAGACTTCCTTTTCCTTGCTGATAAAGCTGTTTACTTGTGAAATATTTATAAATTATTTATGTAGCAGTTGTTTTTATCCTCAGTATCTTCAGAATAACAAGGCTGCTGGCATCTTCTGGAGCTGGGTGATGTGCACTCAAACTGGGTACCATTGTTCCCTGTCTGGCTAATGGGACCAATACTCAAAACCATTTTACAATTCTAATTATAGAACCTGCAAAGATCCAAAAGAAGCCACACAGCTGTCTCTAACCAATACAATTTTATTTATAAGCAGGGAGTGGTTTAATTTAACTGATAAAATCCTCCACTCTTGTTTGTGAAGGCACTTACTGAATCCCAAACAATTTAGAACAGGTAGAATCAAAGTGTGCACTTACAGAAATTTCTTCTCCTTCAAGAAGTTCTTCAACAACAACAGTTTCCCCAGCTGTGCCAAAACTCTTATCCTACAGTGGAACAAAATCTCTTTAGTCCTGCTTCAGTTTTAAACTACTGAAAATGCAACAAGAAATACATATTTTTAATACAGCCAAAAATGCAGCACAGGTTTGAGACAATGAATCCATTCTCCCCCCTGGGGGTGTCAGGCAGTGTGTGAAATCCCTACTCCTCCTTTCTGTTTAGTCTGAAATAAATGCAGGGTTTATTACTGAGTATTTTCAAATGGCAGAGGGTATTTGTGATTACTGAGCAATTCCTCTGCTCTGCATTCTGAAATTCACCCAACAGCAGAGACAGCCAAGTCTCCAGTCTGCTCTTTCACTGGATAAAAAAAGTGCAATTTTAAACAACACATGGGAAGGGAGCAAGATTCTCATATCCCAGTGCAATGCTTGAACACTGACTGCAGTCTCCTGGGTAATTAAGAAATTAAGAACAACCAGCCCACACTGCCAAGGTGATTTTGGGGGTCTCCAGAAATCTCTGACTTGCAGGTTTTTTGTTCAGGACACTGGGCCCTGTTCAGACATGAATTGTCCAGTGACCACAGACCATCCAAAATGTGAGTGCAGCCCCCTGCTCTGGCTCTTGAGGCACAAGTGTGTCTGGGGATGTCTCCCATGGATCAGCAGAGCTCCAGGGAATTTTAGGATGCTGTACTACTGACACCAGCTGAGGGCCTGACCTGGGAGCCTCACTGGGCAGACAAAATCACTTCATTTGGCCTCACTTCAAATCTTGATGCTCCAAATATATTTGAAATAATCCTAGCAGGATTGACTGCACATTGAAGTGCTGTGCTTAGTCCTAATGGTGCTTATAAAGATCCACCTCACATGTTCCTGCACCTGTTGGACTGCAGGAGTCTCATACAGGGAAAGAAAAAGGAATTGCATATATAAAAAAGTGAAATAAGGGTGGGTTTTCATGAAGAATGGTTTTCAGGAACTGCACCTCAAGCAATAAATACAACAGAGTTTCACAGCTGGCCAAATAAAAGGGTAAAAGGTTTGATGTCTTACAGCCAAGTTGCTTTTACATGGAATAAGGAGTATCTGTGATGCTCTAGGTGGTGAAGAGCTGATTTGGTGTGGGACATTCCTTCTCACCTGCATGATTTCAGTGACAGCTCTGCAGGCCTCCTCCTTGGTGGAAGCCACGATGACTCCTTTGCCAGCTGCCAGGCCACTGGCTTTGACAACCAAAGCAGGGAAGGTGGCACTGCCAAGGCACAGGACAGACATTCAACATTGCAAGGACATTTTGAACATTTCAAGAGTTAAAAGACCAAAGTACTTCTCAGTTTTCATGGCAACCTTATTGAATAACACAAATCACATCAGGCTCCTCTCGTTATGCTCTGCCTGAGAAAGGTTCCTGCTTCTTTTCCCCACCAGGGAATTTCCTGACTGTTCATTACTGCTTTCCATTTGGGAATTTACTCTTGTATCATCTGGGGTCACCTGGCTTGCACTGTGATGAGCAGATCATCAGTTGCTGAGTAATTCTCCAGGCTTTTTTTTGGTGGAGAAAAGGGCTAAGAAGCCAGAACAGATGGCTCTGGGCTGCTCCCTGCCTTTCCCCAGCAGGCAGACTGACAAAAAAATAACAGCTTGTCCTACATTCTCCTGTGAACTGAACACTGAACTTTCATTTCATTTCAGAGCAGGAGGAACCATTTTTCTCAGACTTGCTGCAGTTTCAGAGTCATGGTAGGTGATCCTCTGAAACCTTTGCAGATGTTATACCCCAAAGGTATTGATACATGAGAAATCTTTGGATTGGTTTGGATATCCAGCACACTGTCAGTGAGAACATGTCTAAAATGCTAAGGATTGTACCTGTTGATAAAGGCACAGGCTGCTTTGGGGTCAGTGAAGGATTTCCATCTGGCAGTGGGGATCTCATGACGATCCAGAAAGGCTTTGGTAAAGCTCTTGCTGGACTCCAGCTGAGCTGCCTTTGCTGTGGGGCCAAAGCACCTGATCCCAGCTGCTGTCAAGTCATCCACAATTCCTAAACACAAAACATGTTATAAATCTTCAGAAGATTTATAGGAGTCAGGCCAGCCAAGTCCAGGGCTGCACTGATTCCTTGGTGCAAGAATGCCAAGAATAAGAAGTCATCTGTGTCTGCAGTGCCTGCTTTCCTCCCTGGAGCCAGGAGCAGGTAACCCTGCATCACTGCAGGCCCTCAGGATGTGCTGGGGAAAGGAAAGGAATCCTTCTAGGGTTTAGGAAAGGGAAGGAATCCCCCCTTGGTTTATGATAACTTTGAGGTAAATGGTCAACATGAGCCTTTGGTGAAGATGCCAAAAGGTTTAAGCAGAAAAAATATCAGCATGTTTACAATCAGGTTTTTTTACCAAGACTCAAATTATAATTATTTCAAAACATGAAAACTCCATAAGAAAACCAAACTTGGCTTTCTTGCTCACACACTACCCTTCAGAAATTCCTTATCACCTCAGCACGACTATGGATTTCAGGGAAACTCCCCCAAAGGATCTGTTTCCATTCAGACTGGAGACACTGCTGAGTGATGCACAGATGAGGACTAGAATCTACTTTTCTTCCTAAATGCTGAAGGCTGTGATTTCCAGCTTGTGTCTCTTACCAGCAGCAAGGGGAACCTCAGGACCAACCACCACCAGCCTGATGTCCTGGTCCCTGCAGAACTGGGCAACAGCAGCGTGGTCACTGACTGGAACAGCTGTTGGAGACACAAACCAGGGAAAGATGCCATCCATGGGTGCTCCTCAGCACTGAGGCACCACAGAGCACTCACCAGCCTCACCTGGGCTGCCAGCTCACTGGGAACCTGCAGGAGTGAGGCCCACACTGACACAGACTCACCCAAAGCACAGCCCCAAACCCCAGGCAAAGGCTCTGCTTGGACATCCACTGTCAGTCACAGAATCCTGAATATCCTGAGTGAAAGGACTCCCAGGGTCACCCAGTCCCAGCCCTGCCCTGCCCAGGCTGACATGGGGGGGTTTGGTAGGTTCTTGGTTGGTTGGTGGTTTTTGTTGGTTTTGTTTGGTGATGTGATTTTTATTTTTGCTTGGTTTTTTTCTGTTTTGTTCTTTTGTGGAGGACTGAGGCAAGGTCACTTGGTTATAAAGAAGTGAGGTGTGTTAACTTGGAAGTTAGTGAACTTAATTGTGGCAAACATTCCCACTGTCCATATCTAAAAAGGAGCTGGACAAGAGGCATTATCTGATTATCTGAATCTAATGAATTATCTTTGCAGAAACATTCATTTTATACAATCCCAGAATATCCTGAGTGAAAGGACCCCCAGGGATCATCCAGTCCCACCCTGCCCTGCCCAGACCCCCCAAAATACCAGCCTGGGCATCCCTGGCAGCTCCTGGAGCTCTGGGGAGCCTGGGCAGTGCCAGCACCTCTGGGGAAGAACCTTGCCCTAAAATCCATCCCAAATCCCTCCTGGCACAGCTCCAGCCTCTCCCTGGGTGCTGTCCCTGACCTCAGGCTCCTCCAGGTTCCTCATGGGGCCCCTCCAGACCCTTCCCCACCTTCTCAGCTCTGTCAAGCCACTTTGCTTTTGAAGGTAAGAAAAAAAGCTCTGGGATGCCCAGGCAGCAAACTGCTCTGACCCGCTAGGAACACCCTGTTTGCCAGCACAGGCAGCATCACAAAGAATCCAAGAAAAATACAAAACTCTAAAGGAAAAAAAAAATCTAACTTTCTTTCCAGCAAGTCTCCTCCCTGAGGAGGGTCACCATGGAGCTCTACAGAGGTACAGACAAGGCTGGATGGAGCTTGGAGCAACCTGGAATAGTGGAAAGTGTCCCTGCCCATGGCAAGGGTGGCACTGGATGGGCTGTAAGGTCCCTTCCAACCCAAACCATTCCAGGATTCTGTCATTTTATCATCTTGCTGCCAGGAGGTTACTGGGGATGAAACAAACAACTGGTGGTAGAATTCCAACTCATCTTTTTTCCTTTTTTTTCTTTCTTTCTGTAGTGCCACCTAAAAATTGCACTCAACTGAGCCCTCTGAAAACAAGGGAAATCAGAACTTTTTTTTTTTACATTATGGTGAACATAAAGAAGGACACTGTGCTGTCATTATGGCTGAGGATCTGTGGGCTCAGGCTGTTACAACCATTATCTTTCCAAAAACAAACCTTCAACGTGATGACACTTGGAATGGCCCAAAGTGTGCAAACAAAAGAAAGGTCCTGCAGCAAAGACAAGAATGTCAGTCTCATGATGCCAAAGTGACGCAAAGGCCCTGCAATTCCACTGCTTTTATCATGAATAAATAAAGCCAAGGTCTGCAGAGGATGGGAACACAGATCCACAGAGCCAAAAATGAGATGAGCCCAGTGTGGATTGGCTGCTTGTGCAGGGAGGAGACTGCACACACCAGGGCACGGTGCTGGCAAAGGGAGCACAGGATCTCAGCATCAGCAGGGCTGGAGGAGCCTCCAGGATCCCCCAGAGCCACCCCAGTGCCACCAGCATCACCCCAACCCTGTCCCCAAGGGCCACATCCAGCCTGTCCAGACAGTGACTGCAAACCTCCCTGGGCAGCTCATCCCAACCCTGACCACTCTGGGAGGGGAAAATTGTTTCTAATCTCCAATCCGACCCTCCCCTGGTGTAATTTAGGGCCATTTTCTCTTGTCCTTTCCCTTGGGACATGGCAGAAGACTGGGAATACACTGGGAGCTGATGGAACCAGTTCCTGGGGAGTGATGAGAGGAAGGAAATGACAGGATTTTGGTCAGTGCCCACTGTGCTTGCCCCTACCCTCAAAGAATAAATTCACAGAATTACAGAATCCCAGACTGGTTTGGACTGGGAGGGAGCTTAAATCCCACCCAGTGCCACCTCTGCCATGGGGACACCTCTGTCCCAGGCTGCTCCAGCTCCAGTGTCCAACCTGGCCTTGGGCACTGCCAGGGATCCAGGGGCAGCCACAGGTGTGCCAGCCCTGCCCACCCTGCCAGGGAGCAATTCCTGCCCAAAATCCCACCCAGCCCTGCCCTCTGGCAGTGGGAGCCATTCCCTGTGTCCTGGCATTCCTGACACTCCCTCTCCAAGCAGGGAAAGGAGAGAGCCTGGAATTCACCCCAAATTTCTTGCTGCAGCTCCATGACATGAACAGTGAGTGTAGCACAAGATTTACACAATGGGGAAATGTCCTAACAACAAACAAGAAGGAACAAATGGTGTTGTTTATCCATGATTTTAACTTTCCTCCCAAATATCATTTTTCTCAGGTTGTTGACTGAAAGGGGACATTCCTGTAGCTGTGTTTGACTGCTTTAAACAACAGCTGGACTTTCCTTTGGACCCAGACAGGAGCATCCCAGACCAAGGCTTTCAAGGGTGCAGCTTAAATTTAAGAGCACAAGTTACACTGAGAGGTAAAATGTGACAGAAGGAGGTGTCAGGATGGTGAAGTCCATTCACAGACACACCTGTTCATTCACCAAGCCATTGTCTGTGTTCCTGCATCAAAACTGCCCTGACAATCCACCTAAATTCAATATAAACCTGTATTTAGGCACCCAACCTAAATCCCACTTTATTGCTGGAAACAATTACCAGCTCAGATCAACCATAATTTTTTTTCCTTACTTGAATACAGATAAAGTTTGAAAGATTTAAGGTTATTTATCATTTTCAGCTCACTTTTTCATATTTCAGTAATCACCCAAGACCCAGAGCTGCAATCCTAATTAAAGGCAATTCCATGATCCATGAAGGGAGTATGAACTTTCAGAGGCAAATCTTGATTATACCAAAAAAACCCCAGAAATCAGGGAAGGAGTTTCCCAGATATTCCCAGATATTGATGCCCTCACAGAAAAACCAAAGTTCATGTGCTTCTGTTAAAGCTGCTCCCCATTTTCCACCCCCTGAGTTAAATCAAGGCCCCAGTGACAGCACTGGAATTCCTGAACAGGGGAGACAAATTCTTTCCTTAAAAACCCACATAAGTCAAACTCTTCATAAATTTTATGTTCTTCCTGGGGTGGTGAAGATTTCTCTCCCAATGCACAGGTGAGCCCAAGTGCAGAACAAAACCATTTATTGCACACTGAGATTTCATGGACCTGGCTGGAGATCAAGCATTTTGCTGCAATGTTTTTTATGGGATGAAAGAGAGAAAAAAAAACAGGGGAGGGTTTAAAAAGGCACAGCTTGGAAAAAAACCACTGGAATTCCCATTCCACAGCCTGGCACTGACCCCATTTAGCTGAAGGGATAAAGGGGTTTTTTTGACTTTCTGGTCTTGTCAAGCTCTTCCTTCCAGGCCTCTCCTCAGAGGCCAAACAGAACAAAAAACTGGAGTGAGGAGCTCACTCATAATGCTGTGACTGGTCAAAGAAATTAAGGACAAAGTTGTTTCAAAACAACTAATTGTAATTAAGCATTCCAACAGAACTCTATGCAATAATTACCTGCTGTACAAGAACCTGGCAGCACTCATGTTTCCACATGAGACAGCAACTCACAAAGCTACTCCCACACCAGCAGAAGAGCAGAAAATTGATGTGTGTGATCCACATCCACATGCACCCTGTGTTAACTCAAATTCCAACCTTATCACATGTTCTAAGGGACAATTGGAGGCTCAGGTGGGTTAAAGCCCCTAAATCAGGATCTGTGGTGTAAAGGACACAGGAATCTCTGTGGTCTGGACTGATTTCCTGGGTGCCAGCACCTCAGACCAGGCTTTTCTGAAACACAGCTCCAAATTTTGGATGCTCAATTTGCAACATCTGAAGCTTGATTTCTCAAAACTAATAACTATGAAAATTTTCAATTACAGCCAGTCAGAACAAAGTATGTTAAACCAAGAGCTCCAACCAAGCAGTCAGTACACAGAGAGAAATGTTTGAAGTTAACCTTGATTTCTTAAGGTCACTGAGACAAAGGAATGAATTTATGTTCACAGTGACAGAGTGTTCTTGTCACAGGTTGTGGGCATCATGAGGTTTCAACACACTTCTGAGAGCACATGAGGAAATTTAGGTGGCAACCACAGCTGAGCTGAATTCCCAGAGGAACAGCTCTGAGAGACAGAATCCTCCAAACCCAAACCTAAAGAATGAGATTTCACAGCTGAGATCTTATAACATTAATTACACAACTTACAAGGTTTTGCTCGGATTTTCTTTTTCTTCTTAACTGTATCTAAAATCTATTTCACATGCCCAAAACCTTACAAAATGGTAATCCATAATCATCATCATCATTATTATTTCATTGTCATCATCATCATTATTTCATTATCATCGTCATCATCATCCTTTCACACTACCCGCTGTGATTTCAGCTCAACAACATCCTGGTTGAATTATCAAATTTAAATTTTATTTTGTTTTGGTTTTACCTGAATTGGAGATTTTTCCACTGTCAGCTGTGCCTGCATTTCCTGGGGCCACAAACACGTGTTTGACATGAGGGGACTGGGCCAACTTCCAGGCCAGGGCGTGTTCCCTGCCGCCGCTGCCGATCACCAGCACCCGCTCTGCCATGGCCCTGGGGAAACCAGGACAAAGGAAAACAGCTGCAATTAGCTGAGGAAGGTGAGGAAAGCACTTCAGGGATCATGAACTTCATCAGATGTGATGCACATTAAACCTCCAAGGGTGAATTGAGCCAAGCATGGCAGGAATCTGTCAAAAAAACTATTCTAGGTTTGATTGGAAACTTCTCACACGTATACAGAAATCTGGGAGAGAGCTGGGAACTGCAGCCTAGAGAATCACAGACTCCCAGAAGGGTTTGGGATGACTGAAACCCAAGAGAGCCCCTACTCACTGTGTGCTGTGTGTAGCAGGCTGAGCAGAGCAGGACTCAGGAGCTGAGGCACAAAGAGAGCAGAGATTGGCAGCCCCTGGTTAAAATGTCCCTGGCCCAGCATTCCCGCCCCACTGATGACCCTGCAGGCAGCCAATGGACAGGGAACTCCAGCCACTCCAGCTGGGAGCAGGGACAGAACCTGCCCTACAAATGCTCCAGCACTGAGAGGCAAAAGCTTTGCAGGACAGGAGCAGCTCATCCTAAATATTCTAAACAGCAAAATAAATTCTGTCCCATCCCAGGTATCATTTTCGGCTAAAAATGGTTCATTAATCAGCTTGTGAATGTTGTCTTTGCATCTAAAAATCAGGATCTGCAGTTTTGCAATCAATAAAAATTAGTCTATGTAATCAACAGTATGATAAGTAAGGGGTATGATGCAAATGATCATGGAATAGTTTGGGTTGGGAAAGACCTCAAAGCTCATCCCATCCCATCCCTGCCATGGCAGGGACACCTCCCACTGTCCCAGGCTGCTCCAGCCCCAATGTCCAACCTGGCCTTGGACAGAGAGGGGGAGTCCACAGCCTCAGTGAGCAACAATTCCTTGGAGAATCCAACCTGCAAAGGTCAAAGCCCTTCTGATGCACCCACAGTATGAACAGAGAGTGTTTGGAGCTGGATGGGGCCATACAAGAGATTTTAGAGGCAATGACTGAAAAGTTCTGAACACCTCATGGAAAGGAGAGGCTCAGAGCAATGAGACAAGGAAATAACTCCCAGCTCTGGCTTTCCTTGGAGACAACAACCACGAGGCCAGCAATAGATGGAATTAATAATGGAGCTCACTCAGACAAGGTGGGAAGGGGCATCCACTCCACTGTCCCACTGCAGTGAGGTTTGGAGAAGCCATGGCCATTGTGCTGGCCAGGGGGCATGGAGGAGCACGTCAGCAGCTGGGTGTTCACACAGAGCTGAGGCACACAGAGAGGGGCTGACTGCACAGCACTGCACAGCACAGCACAACACTGCACAGCACAGCACTGCCCTGCATAACACTGCACAGCACAGCACAGCACTGCATAGCACTGCACAGCACAGCACAACACTGCACAGCACTGCATGGCACTGCACTGCATAACACTGCACAGCACTGCACAGCGCTGCAAAGCACAGCACTGCACAGCACTGCACTGCACAGCAGTGCATAGCACTGCACTGCACTGCACAACACTGCACAACACTGCACAGCACTGCATAACACTGCACTGCACTGCACAGCACTGCACAACACTGCACAGCACTGCACGGCACTGCACAACACTGCACAGCACTGCACGGCACTGCACGGCACAGCACTGCACAACACTGCACTGCACAGCACAGTATTGCACATCACTGCACAGCACAGCACTGCATAGCACTGCAGAGCACAGCACTGCACAACACTGCACTGCACTGCACAGCACTGCATAACACTGCACAGCACTGCACTGCAAAGCACTGCACTGCAAAGCACAGCACTGCACTGCACAGCGCTGCAAAGCACTGCACTGCACTGCATAGCACTGCACAACACAGTGCTGCACAGCACAGCACTGCATAGCAGTGCATAGCAGTGCACTGCATAGCACAGCGCAGCACTGCACTGCACAGCTCAGCACTGCACTGCACAGCACAGCACAGCACACGTGGGGCTCACTGCACTGCACAGCACAGCACAGCTCAGCACTGCATAGCACAGCACACGCGTGGGGCTCACTGCACAGCACAGCACTGCACAGCACTGCACAGCACTGCATAGCACAGCACACGTGGGGCTCACTGCACTGCACAGCTCAGCACAGCTCAGCACTGCACAGCACAGCACACGTGGGGCTCACTGCACTGCACAGCACAGCACAGCACAGCACAGCTCAGCACTGCATAGCACAGCACTGCATAGCACAGCACTGCACAGCACAGCACTGCACAGCACACGTGGGGCTCACTGCACAGCACAGCACAGCACAGTGTGTTCTCTGAGAGCTCTGCAGCCTCTGCTGGGAGAGGCACTGCTCTGTGTGCTCTCCACATGTTTTCTGATGGGAGAGTTCACCTGCACTGACAACATCCACTAGGATTCAGAAAACAGGAAAGACAGGATGGACATAATTTGTAATTTAAACTAATTATGAATGTCCTTATTTGGAGCTAAAATAATTGCTGGGTTTGGGAGGGATGGACCTTAAAGCTCATCCCATCCCACCCCAGCCATGGCAGGGACACCTCCCACTGTCCCAGGCTGCTCCTGCCCCAGTGTCCAGCCTGGAACTGGGCACTGCCAGGGATCCAGGGGCAGCCACAGCTGTGCCAGCCCTGCCCACCCTGCCAGGGAACAATTCCTGCCCAAGATCCCACCCAGCCCTGCCCTCTGGCACTGGGAACCATTCCCTGTGTCTGTCCCTCCCTGCCTTGTCCCCAGTCCCTCTCCAGCTCTCCTGGATCCCTCCAGGCCCTGCCAGGGGCTCTGAGCTCTCCCTGCAGCTTCTCCTGTCCAGGTGTCACCCCCAGCTCTCCCAGGATGGCTCCAGAGCAGTCTGTAGGGATCACCTCCCATTCTCCCATTGCTGGGGGCAGGAACAGAGCCCAGAGCAGAGTTTAGGACAAAAGGAGCCACGAGTGTCCTTGATGTAATCCCAGCACACACAACACACAACCAGGGTCACCCTCTTCTGTCACTGATCTGCAGTGTCCAGTGCCCCAGGTGAGCCCAGAGCCCTTTGCAGGAGGACAAGAGAAGATGACAGCACAAAATATATCTTAGAAAAGGGAAAAAAGGCCAAAAGGCCCAGGAGATTTCTAAGGGTAAAGCAAAAATGATCCACAGCTGATTTTCAGATAAGGCTGTGCCTTTCCCTCACATCAGCTGCTACAGCTTGACTTGACCAAAGCTGCCCTGATGAGGCAAAATATCTGGATTAGCAAAACATCCTGACAGAATAAAGTCAAAATACACGTGGATAGAAGGATAAAATACAGAAAATTAACACTGACTGTTTGCTATCAACTAAACACACCAGAGCTTACATTTAATGGTAATTTCATGCTGGGGGAGACCAGCAGGTTTGTAATCCAGTGTTGGGCCAAATATAGATATTGCAAAGTTACAAACATGTTTTAATTATAAAACTCCATAATTACTTGGGATAAAAACCTCTCAGGTTAGGCTAAAAATGATCAGTTGTGGGATAGATGTTTGGGAAATCACATTATGCTCAACGCTTTTATATTACAAAATATAAAATTTTGTAATTTTATACCAAGAAGAGATAAAATAATGAGGGATAAAACAAAGGGGTGAATTAGATAAGGACAGTAATATAATAGTAAGGTACAATAACATTTATCACACAGCAGGCAGCTGTTCCTTGAAGTTAAAGGAGCATTGCCAGTGCTGTCTAGAGCCAGTAGCCACTAAAAACTATTTTTAAAGCAAATTTTATCAATAAAAAGTTGAACTATACACAACACGATCTTCTTTAAAAATAAGTGTAAAGCTTTTAAAATGTTAAAAAAAGAGAAATGTTAAAACTTTAAGCCAGGATGATTGAAACCCAAGAGAGCCCCTACTCACTGTGTGCTGTGTGTAGCAGGCTGAGCAGAGCAGGACTCAGGAGCTGAGGCACAAAGAGAGCAGAGATTGGCAGCCCCTGGTTAAAATGTCCCTGGCCCAGCATTCCCGCCCCACTGATGACCCTGCAGGCAGCCAATGGACAGGGAACTCCAGCCACTCCAGCTGGGAGCAGGGACAGAACCTGCCCTACAAATGCTCCAGCACTGAGAGGCAAAAGCTTTCCAGGACAGGGGCAGCTCATCCTAAATATTCTAAACAGCAAAATAAATTCTGTCCCATCCCAGGTATTATTTTCGGCTAAAAATGGTTCATTAATCAGCTTGTGAATGTTCTCTTTGCATCTAAAAATCAGGATCTGCAGTTTTGCAATCAATAAAAATTAGTCTATGTAATCAACAGTATGATAGGTAAGGGGTATGATGCAAATGATCATGGAATAGTTTAGGTTGGGAGAGACCTCAAAGCTCATCCCATCCCATCCCTGCCATGGCAGGGACACCTCCCACTGTCCCAGGCTGCTCCAGCCCCCATGTCCAGCCTGGCCTTGGGCACTGCCAGGGATCCAGGGGCAGCCACAGCTGCTCTGGGCACCCTGTGCCAGGGAACAATTCCTGCCCAAGATCCCATCCATTCCTGCCCTCCTTCAGCTTAAGGCCCTTAAGAAATTCACACTCCACTAAGCCCACACTGCTGATCAGCACAGCCTGAAGTCCCAGTAACACTCTGGCCACCTCCAGGACAACTCACTCAAAGAGCTCCCTCCTCTTCCCTGAGGTAACACATTCTGGTACTACTGTCAGCTGAAAGAATTCATCACATAGAGGACTAAGCTTTCTATGGGAGCAGTAAATAGAACAAGCCATGTCCAAATATTGTCAACTGATATTTAATCATTTTATATCAAAATGTGAGTGAAAATTAAGTTTCACACATTTGTTTTATTTGTGCATTCCACTGTGGTATCCTAGGAACTTTTATTTAGGAATGTGGCTTGAGAAGAATTTGTGGTGGCAGTGCCAGTTTAGGAGGCTCAGATGTAGCCATGGCAGCCTCTGTTTTACACTGACACTCAAAGATGCCATGGAGGCCCCTCTGCTGCCCAGCAGGACCTTCTTTAAAAATTAATATCCCAAGAAGCAACATGCCTTTTTATTTTTGTCACTAATCCAGCAGTCAAAAATTTGTTCTCAAAAGACCTAAATTTACTCACAAGGTGGTAGATATTTACTCTGTGGGGATTATCACACCCCCAGGATTTTTGGAAGACACGTGTGAAATCCTTTAAGATTCCAAACCACAGGATGTCATTACCTTCTGCAACCATTGTCTGCTTTGGTAAAGGAGGAGGAGATGTTTGTTGAAAAGATGTTTTAAAATGAAGATAAGTGACATTTCAGGAGAGGGTCTGTTGTTAGATCCTTATATGAAGTGAGGACAGGAAAGAAACAAGTTAATTGCTCTGTGTATCCAGGAGGAGAGGAGGCAAGGACAGAATGAAGACAAGGAGATTCCCAGAGTTTATCCCCAAGGATGCCAGGACAAAGCCAGCAGGGAGGAGCAGCAGCCCAGAGAACCTTTATCCTCTCTGCAGGAAGGCAGCTGGGGTCACCAACAAACCAGGGAACTCTTCCTCACCACCAGGGCCTGTGGAGCAGAGAAAATCAAGTGAGGGAGGCAAAGCCCACAGTCCTGAGAGCCTTCCCCATCCCCATCCCTGCACAGAGGAGGCTCCAAACACAGGGAGCAGTGACATGAGGCTACTCAGGTGCTGTCCCTTCCTGTCCCTTCCCAGGGACAGGAGCCACTGACCTTCCCAAACTCACCCTGAGCACAAGCCTGGGGGTTACACTCAGCTCCTTGGCTGCATTTATGAACACAGCTCTGCAAGAAAACATAAACTCCTTAAGCAATTTATTCCCAAGTGTGATGCAAGATACCTAAACATTCAATCTCAGCTAGGTGGAGTATTTTAATAAGGCAGTGCCTTATCACCTGACCTCAAACTACAGCAGGAAAGGTGCAACTACAATCAGATCTCTGCACTCCAGCACAAACAGCAAAGGCTCTGACTGAAGCTCACTGCTTCAGACAGTGTATTTTTTTTTTTAATTAAGCTCCAGTGCTGCTGGTTTCCTCTGTGCTCCTCTCTATGTTTGCTTCCCAACACTGGGATTCAGGAAAACTGATGCAGGTATTCAAGTTTCTTTAGATCAAAGACATGGTCCTTGCCCAGAGTCTCTTAACTCAGGGCCAGGTTGGACAGGGCTTGGAGCAACCTGATCTAGAATGTCCCTCAACAGAGCAAGGAGCTGGAAGTGCATGAGCTCTGAGGTCCCTTCCAACCCAAACCACCCTGGGATGCTGTGAACTCCTACCATTCTTAGAGCTGAGCAGTGACAGCACTTTCCCAAACACAGACCCGAGCCCAGTGTCACTGTGAAGGCTCCAATCCACAGCTCCCAGCCCCTGCAGAGGAGCTCTCATCACTCAGCTTGGGACTAATGGCATTCTTCCCCTTGCAGGCAGGCAGGAGAAAAAAAAAAAAAGAATTCTCACAGGAGGCAGGAAAAAGCCCAAATTGGGAAGGCTGTGCAGTTCCCACCCTGCTGAGGGCTGTGTGTTTCTGACCCTAGCAGCCTGAGCTGTTTATGAGTTTCAGGGTTATTTTCATAGACCTGTTATGGGATAAAAAAATCAAAAGAAGGGATTGGAGAAAAAGCCAAAACTTTGCAACTTCATCCTCCCAACTCCAAACTTGAAACTTTCTCCTCTCAGCTTCAATTCCCTGCTAGGATCTACCCTGCCATCCTTTCCTCAGCTCCCAAACTCACCCACAGCCAGGCTGTGTGGCCCCAAACCCCCTTGGGCTGAACCCACGAATTAACCTGTGGGTTAGTCTCTCCTCAGGAGCCCACTGCACACCCTGAGTGCTCCCAGAGCTCTGAGCAGCCTCCCCAGGGGATCTCTGCCAGCTGCTGGCCCCCGTTCAGGCTCAGATGTGCAAGCTGCTGGTTCAGCGACTGCGGGTGCACACGGGGCTGAGCTGCCCTCGCCTGGGCCAGCTCCCCATTGGTCCCACCAACCTCTCCCCCTACAGGCTCTCCTTCCCTCTCCCTCCCTCCTGCCTGTGCCAAGGGAGTGCAGTCACTTGGATCAGGAAAACAATGCTGGAAAGCTGACACCACGATGGTAACCAGTGCAGCAAAGTAAATGTGTCTATATGGAGATAGAAAGGAAATAGTCCCAGCTTAGTGAGCTGTGCTGAGCTGACTCCCTGAGGGAGGAAGGATCACCACGGCAGGACAAGGGAAGCAGCAGCACAAGGCAGGCAGGGAGGGTGAAAGGAGCAGACCCTGGGATCATCCCCATGGATGGAGTGACCAGGACTGCAAGTTTGCATCCCCATCCCGCACCTCCTGCCCCAGCCTGTCCCTGGGAGAGACACACCAGGGGACAGGGGATGGGGAGGGGAAGACATCCAGACATCCACCTCTCTCTGCATTTTTCTCCTGTGTGGCTCAGTTTCCAGAGGGAATTCACCATGCCAAGTGTGCAGGCAGCTCTGAGGCACAACAAAAAACAGCCATGGCAACCAAATCTGCAAAATGGCCAGAATCCCACAGGGGAACTGCAGGTTTAGATTGGAGAAGGATTAGGCTCATCCTGAAAACTTTTCAGTTCCTCAGACTTCAATGCATGAAGAGCTGCTTAAGTAGTTGGGAGGCCTCCAGAATCTGGTGGCAATTATGATTTTTAGTTAGAGCTTTGAGTTAAATAATCTTTTTTTGCTCATGTGTTTTATTTAGGAGAAATTCCTGGCTCTCACCTGGCTGTATGGAATCATGAAAGGTTTGGGTTGGAAGGGAGCTTAAAGATCATCTTGTTTCACTTCCTGCCATTCAGGATGGTGTAGAAAACAAAATAAAAGAAGAAAAGTCATTATTATATGTGCATTTCATGGCCCAAGCTGAAGCTCTGCAAGAGTCTCTTGTGTCCAGCTGGATTTGACATTTTTCTAGGCAAAAACAGTCCCTCAAGTTTTGCTGCTAAAAATAAAGAGGATCATAGACTTTTACAACCACCCCCATAGAACTAAATTTGACACCTCAAGTGATGTAGGATGCTGGAAGTGCTCAGTGTTTTGTACCATGATGAGGGGGAGAAACACCCTTGAAATGCACTTTCTGTGTTACCCTTTCAGCAATATACACAAAATAGTGGCAAAAGAATTAACTCTGCTCATTAATTCCAGTATCTACTGGATAAATGGAAAAAATGCTTTAAAAAGTTGGTAAGCCCCAAACTTTACAAACAGCAGGGAAAGAATCCAAGTGAATCAAAGTCCAAAACCAGAAAGGTTTGAAGTTTAATATTTACTTCAAGCAAATATTTCACCACTTTGGCCGTGAAGGCCAAGCCATGAGGGGATTGCTATGAGGGACGAGCTGTGACAGGGGATGCCGTGAGGGCCATGCCAGGAGAGGATCTGCCATGAAGGGGATGCCATGAGGGCCACACCATGAGGGCCATGCTAGGAAAAGAACTGCCATGAAGGGGATGCCATGAGGGCCATGCTGTGAGGGCTATGCCAGGAGAAGATATGCCATGAAGGGGATGCTGTGAGGGCCATGCCCTGTGAGGGCACTGCTGTGGGTGCTATGCTGTGAGGACCAAGCCATGAGGGGACTGCTATGAAGGGGATGCCATGAGGGGGGTGCCGTGAGGGTCAAGCCATGAGGGCATTTGCCATGAATGGGATGCCATGAGGGCTATGCTGTGAGGGCCATGCCAGGAGAGGATTTGCCATGAAGGGGATGCCATGAGGGCCATGCCTTGAGGATACTGCTGTGGGGACCAAGCCATGACGGGGATGCCAGGAGGGGCTGCCGTGAGCACCATGTCCTGAGGATACTGCTGTGAGGGCCAAGCCATGACGGGGATGCCAGGAGGGGATGCCGTGAGCACCATGCCCTGAGGGTACTGCTGTGAGGGCCAAGCCATGACGGGGATGCCAGGAGGGGATGCCGTGAGGGCCATGCCCTGAGAATACTGCTGTGAGGGCCAAGCCATGACGGGGATGCCATGAGCGGGTGCCGTGAGGGCCAAGCCGGAGGGAATTTGCCCCGAGGAGCCGGGATGCCGTGAGGGGTGCCCCGCCATGTCGCGGCGCGGGCACGGGCGCACATGGCCCCAGGCCGCCCCTCGCGCCCCCAGCCCGGCGCGGGCAGCGCGGGGGCAGCGGCAGCCACAAACCCCGAGCGAGCCGCGGCCCCTGCGCGGTCCCGGCGCGGCTCGGTGACTTACTGTGCTCCAGGGGGGATTGGAGAGCGGGAAGACTCCTCCGCCAGGCCCGGAACTACAGCACCCAGCGAGCACCGCGGCACCGGCGCGGGAGGAGGGGCGAGAGCGTGTCAGCAATGTCGCGACAGGGCAGCCGGAGTTCCCTTTGGCACAGAAATTCCTCAAGGATGGGACTGTGAGGCGGGTGGGGAAAGGGCGAGAGGCGCCCGAAAGACCTTAGCGATGCCTAGGTTGTTTAAAGTTTATCCAGCAGTTGCCTCAGGAGCTGAGGGTGGTGGTCTGTGAGGGCTGTGCAGAAGAAGATTTTGTCTCTGCATCCCTTGAAATAGGACCTAGGAGCAACTCCTTAGTTTGTCCCACATCTGAACTTTCTGCTTTATAAGGAGTATTAGGCAACGGTTAATCTACTTTAGCACTACAATTGTGCTACAATGCTGTTAATAAAATAAGATTTGATCCAGTTTTCCTTCCTTCAAGAGCTATAATGTGAAAACACCACTGTTCTTTGTAAAATACCTTAGGAAATAAGGTTTAATGTTATTTTTTTCATATTTAAGTACCCTAGACTCCTGCTTTGAAAGGGAAGAGTCACATGAATAAATTCTCTAAGTAGAAATTATGATTGTAGCAGAACTACTATTACTGAAGTCCCATAATTTTACTAATTGAACATTACCAGCAACAATCACTGGTCTTGACATGATGAAAGTAAAAAAATTAATTAATCTGAAACTAACTGACACTGAGGGTGAATAAAAGAGTATAAAATAAGGGGAGTTTATTCAGCAAGCAGATATGGACAGAGCAAGTTATTTTCCTGTAGGGCTGTGGATCCTCATGTGTTTGAGGAGGGACTTTTTTGTAATTATCACATTAGTTTTGTTTATAAGAACTCATAGAGAAATATGCAGCACACACTAAAGTTCTTCTCTGGCTTTTTTGGGGAACTTTTCTTCGTGTTTTTTTGACATGCCTGATCAAGACAAGGCCATTTGCATCAGCTCAATCTAAATATATCTGAAATTGTTCAAGTGAAACATTTTCAGTCTTTACTTTGATATCAAAAATTACAGTGTTCAACCAGTAAATCTAACATGTATTAACGTGAGCATGGCATGAACAGGTAAAACGACTTCTTAACTGTAACTACTTTATATTTTAAATGGAATAAATCAAGTGTGATATAAAAGTAAGCACATTGATCCAAGTCTCTGACTCATTTTTTTCTCCAAAGTCAATATTAAGGCAGATGAGCAGGAAAGAGTGAAGAATGATGCTGCTTTTAAGGGGGTCTCACAGGAGATTATTAAACAATATTGACCCTGAAAATTTTTTGAAAACCAGCAGTAATTAAACAGTTTTACTGGAGTTGTCATAGAATCCGAGAATGGCTTGGGTTTGAAGGCGCCTTAAAGACCATTTAGTGATTACCCTGATCAAGGATGCCACTCACCAGGTCCGTTTTGGAGGTATTTTAAATTTATTTCGGATCAAGTAACTACTCTAAGTTACTATTACAGAAAATGTACGTGGAGAGTCTTCCAGCCGTAGGATTACTCGGCTTTACAGCCTGCATAAACACCCATATAATTAAAATTTGATTTGATTAAGGCATCAGGGCAGCACTGAGGGGGTCCCTAGGGTGGCTATACTCTGGACAAACTCATTTCGGTGCATTCCATCACCGCCAGAAAAGCTCCGGCTTTCCAGGCGGGCAAAAGGCGCACTTTATTTATCCACCTCCCTTTGCATTCCCCCCTTTGTTCCTTTAATTTTCGCGGCCCCGCTGCCAGCCCCCGGAGCACATGTGCGTGTCACCGCCGGGCGGAGGGGGAGGGAGGGAGCGCGGGCGGGCGCCTCTCGCATGGAGCCGGGGCTGAGGGCCCCGTGGTGATGCAGCAGCAGCAGCACCGCCCGTGTGCGGGCAGGGCCCCCTGAGAGCCGCCGCCCGCCCGGAGCACACGCGGGGCTCGGCCCCGCTCCATGGGCACCGATGGAATCGCTCCCGATCGCACCCAGCGGCGCCGCGCCTCAGCCCGCCATGGCCTCGGCCGGGTAAGCAGCGGCCGCGGGGACTCCGGCGGCGCCGGGGAAGGCTGGGTGGGAGCGCCAGGGGACGGGACCGGTGGCCGCGGGCACCGCGGTGCCTTTTCCTGCCCTCCGTGGGGCCGCGGGGGCTCGGGCGCGCCGTACGGGGCGCGAGAGGGGCCGCGAGCGGCGGCGGCGGCGGCGGGGCGGTGTGTCTGTGTGGGGAAGGGGCCTGCGCGAGGCGGCAGTGTGGGCGCGGAGAGCCGGGGACTGGTTTAATGCTTTCACCGGGGAACGGGGACACGCTCGGGGCGGCTTTGCCGGTGGCGGCGGCGGCAGGCGCGGAGCGCGGGGGGGCGGCGGGAGCGCCACAACATGGCGGCGGCGGCTGAGGGGACACGAGACCTTCCTCCCCCGCCGGAACCCGCCGCTGCTCTATGGCCCGTGCGCCGCGCTAGAGCGGCCGTTCGCAGCCGCACGCCGCCGCGGCCAATGGCGAGAGGGCTTACAGCGAACGCAGCCAATCGCGAGAGGGCTTACAGCGGGTGCGTCAGCGCGCGCCCGGGGCCGCGGTGCACTGTGGGATGCTGGAGGCCTCGCGTCGGGGCAGGAAGGAAGGGGGGGTGTCATGGCGACGAATATCGAGCAGATCCTTCGGTCCTTTGTGGTTAGCAAATTCCGAGAGATCCAGGAGGAGCAGCAGCAGCAGCACGGCGGGTAACGAGGCAGTGGGGAGCGGCGGGGAAGGGCGCGGGGCGGAGAGAGTCGGGCCGCGGCCTGAGGGTCGGGTCGGCGGCAACATGGCGGGGCCGGGGGGGTCGCGGCCGTGCGGGCGCCCTGAGGGAGACACGGCCCGGGGGCAGAGAGAACACGGTGAGGGGACGCGCCCACCCGCTGTCCCCCCGGATTCGGAGCCGTCCTCACATCGGGGCAGGCGCCTGCATAGTCCGTGTCTGATCCGCGGCTAAATTCGCCGAGTTTATCTCGTAAAACAAGAAAAACCTTGGAAAGAGCAACGAAAAGCTGGAAGGGAGCGCATTGCGTGTGTTTATTTTGTGTAGGAAACCCCTACAAGGTCGTACGAGCACGGGGGATGTGGCACATTCCAGAATGTCGTTTTTTTTTCCCCTTCGTCTCAACCTCACAGAGTGTCCGGATTGAATAAGTGAAAATTAATCCAAAGGTAGATTTTTCCCTAAGTGCACGGCTTTTTCAGGAGGGTAAAATTCTGGTCTGAAGAGCTGCATATAATATATGTATGTGAATGACAAAAAAGATGTCCAAAAAAAGGCTCAAAATCTCTTGTATTAAGTTGATTTTTGTTTGTTTTTTTTTAAATTTATTTGCTTAGTGCAAAGGTGGAAGGCCAGCCCAATGGTGACACGATCCCAGCTGAGCAAGCCGGGCCTTCAGAAGCCTCTGGAGCTGCTGGGAGTTGTCAGAGTGATCAGATAGTGCAGAAAATAGAGGAAGTGCTCTCTGGAGCCCTCGGGACAGAGCTGCAGTGCAACCCAGGTAATAAAACCTCCCTCTGGCAAATCTCTCCTTGGTAAGAAGGTTGGGATTATGCCTCAGATCAAATCAGTTTTATAGAGATGAAAATGTGCTTCTTGGAGCTGCTTCTCTGACAAGTTTTGTGCTTGCTGTGAATTGGTTAAATATTTTCTCTACTGTGATTTTACATCCAGAGGTGGCCAGAGAAATACATAATTTAAAAATTGAGCTGGTTATAATCCATGTAAGGATTAGTATGGGGAAAAGTTGGAGTTTTTTTCTTTCCAGTGCTGAAGCAGATAAATATTTTCCTTACATATTCATATATATGTTTATAAATTCTGTATTATTTTATATATATATCTACTCCAGGGTCACTGAACTGTTCTTAGGACCAAAGGTGATACTGATAGAAGCAGTTTCTGCTTTGGGTTGGTTTTCAATATTATTTTGAAAATAAAAAACAGATCTGTGATGAACTGTTCAGTCAAAAGATGATTTGCTGTTTTAAAGTGTAGGTACTTACATTGCACCCATGCAAAGGATGAGGGATTTTGATGTGTCAGTCTCAGATCTTGAATAAACTACTAGATTTTTTTAATGCTGAAAAGTTATATCTTTGTGCCCCCTCTTGTGGGACTGGTCCTTGCTGTAAAATTTCTGACTGTGAAAGGGTTGGTGAGGTGATGAGGGCTGTAATTACTGCATTTCTCATTTCTGGGAGAAAACCCAGGTGACTGCAGTGTGCTGGGTGAGTACAGTTCCAGAGGCAGCACAGAAAATTGTTAATTTCAGAGATTCTGCTTGTAGGAGTTATGGATTGCTTTAGGGTTTTCTGCTGAGTGGTTTGTGTACCTTGAGCATTTTCAAGTTTTTAATTTGTGCTGTACAAGCAGCACTTCAGGCTGCCATGGGGGGTTTGATAGGTTCTTGATTGATTGGTGGGTTTTGTTGGTTTTGTTTGGTGATGTGATTTTTATTTTTGATTATTTTTTGTTTTGTTCTTTTGTGGAGGACTAAGGCAAGGTCACATGGTTATAAAGAATTGAGGTGTGTTAACTTGGAAGTTAATGAACTTATTTTGTGGCAAACATTCCCACTGTCCATATCTAAAAAGGAGTTGGACAAGAGGCATTATCTGATTATCTGAATCTAAATAATTCCAGGTGTGGAATCCAGCACTTCCCTTGTTAAACTCCACACGGTTGGGGATTGGCAATCTCTCTGATTTGTTGAGGTCTTTCTGCCCTCGAGGGAGTCAACAGCTCCTCCCAGTTCAGTGTCCTCAGCAGACTAATTACCCTTTCGAGTCCTGTGTCCAGGTTGTAAGTGCAGATGTTGAAGAGAACTGGGCTGAGAATGGAGCTGTGCAGAACCTCACTAGTGACTGGTGTCAGCCCAATGTCACCCCAGTCACTTCACCCTTTGTGCCCAACCCGTGGGCCAGCTGCTCACCCACTGAGTAACACAGCTGTGAGCTGGACATTTTGTTCATAATTTGACTCTGCTTCACTATTCTTTCTCAACGCATTCATAGCAATATTGGTGCACAAAACTATTTCTAAGTTGCTTATTCCATAAATATGTACCTGGTATACTTGTTGTGGAATCCCAAGTCCCATTCATTTAACAGTATGGCAGTTACCAAATGCTTTTGCAAGATTTTGCTGTGTTCTCTGGAAAATAGGGAGCTTTGGGATTCTAATTGGAGGGTCTGTTTTGCTGCCCTGGCCTGTATAAATAGAATCATTGAAAGGAGCATGCAAACAGACTCCAGTGTACAGCTCATATTTCACAGAAGTCCCAGCAAATTGCCTTTAACGAAGTGCCTTTCCCCTGAAAACGTGGCACTAGGTCTGCAGAAGGTCAAGAACCTAACAAAGGTTAAATCCACAGGGAAGTGAGGTCCAGAATTAAAAGGTGGTGATGGAAACCCCAGTCTCCCTCTTTCCCTTCCCCATCAGTGATTTGGTTGTCCCCTCAGTCATCTGAATTCATTACTTTCCTGTTGGAAGCAAATGCTCTAGGAGGAATATACAGCTTTGCAGTGGCTTGTGGCAGCTGCAGTCCTACCTGTCCCAGCAGCTGTTCCAGCCTGCAGTGCCTTAAAGTGGGTTTGAGGTTGGGCATGTAGATGCTCTTTTCCCAGATTTGTTAGACTCCAGTGAGTAACATGGTCAGTAAATGCACAGAGAATTTGTAACACAGAAACAACACTGAACTCATTCAGGGGTTAAAGCACAGCAGGGGAGAGTGGCTGGTCAGGTCTTGTAGCATAAATCCTCACTTTGATGATTTGTTTGGAAAATGGGAATTCTGGTTTACCTTGCATGTGCAGCACTGGGGGTTTGAAAGCACATCTCCAGCCTCCTGTTAGAATATACTGCCCTGCTGAGTGTGAGTGGAGGGACATCCAGCCCATCTCAGGTGTGACCCCACCTGCAGAGCTGCCCCAGCCAGGGAGGAGCTGGAGCTGCTGCAGAGAGCCCAGAGCAGGCAGCAGGATGAGCAGAGGGATGGAGCAGCTCTGCTGGCAGCAAAGGCTGGCACAGCTGGGATTGTTCACCTGCAGAGGAGAAGCTTTGGGCTGAGCTCAGGGTGGCCTTGCAGGGCCTGAAGGAGCTGCAGGAAACATGGAGAGAGACAATTGCCAAGGGCTGGAGGGACAGGACACAGGGAATGGAGGGACAGGGCACAGGGGAGTCTTAGAATGGTTTGGGTTCAAAGAGGCCCTTGTAGATTATCTTGATCCAAACCCTCTGGCATGAGCAGGGACACCTTCCATTATCCCAGATTGCTCCAAGTCCTTTCAAGCTTGGCCTAAGACACTTCCAGGAATGGGACAGCTTCCCTGGGCTGCCTGTGCCAGGGCCTCACCTCCTTCACAGGGGAGAATTTTTTCCTAAGATGTAATCTAATTCTACTCTCCCTCATTTTGAACCCACTGTCCATTGACCTGTCACTCCAGGCTTTTGTCGATAGCCTTCCACCACCTTTACTATACTTCCAGGTACTGGAAGGTCATGGTTAGGTTACCTGAAATCTCTCCAGGTGAACAATCCCAGCTGTGCCAGCCTTTCCTGCCAGCAGAGCTGCTCCATCCCTCTGCTCATCCTGCTGCCTCCTCTGGGCTCCCTCTGCAGCAGCTCCAGCTGCTCCCTGTGCCGGAGCAAGGCTGGGGCAGCTCTGCAGGTGGGGTCACACCTGAGGGGGCTCAGGCGCACAATCCCAATTCCAACCCCAATCCCTTCCTGATCCCATACTGAGCACAGGGGGCTCTGGGCTGGGCAGCTCCAGCTCTGCCAGGGCTGCTCCCTCTGCTCATCCCAGCCTGGATTGATCCCAGGGTTATCCCAACTCAAGTGCTGCCCTTGGCCTTGTTGAACCTCATGAGAGTCCCATGGGCACTTCTGGAGCTGGTCCAGATTCCTCTGGATGGCCCTGTCCTTTAGAGATGTCACCTGCATCCACAGCTTGGTGTCATCTGCAAACCTGCTGAGGGTGCACTTGATCCTTCTTCATTAATGAAAATATTAAGTAACACTGATTCATTAATGGAGCTGTTACGTAACACTGGTCCCAGTACAGAGTCCTGAGGAACACCACTGATCACTGATGTCCATCAGGACTCTGAGCTTTTGACCATTCCCTTCTGGATGTGACCACTCAAACAACTGCTAATGCACCTGACAGTGCCCCTGTCAAATTCTTCACTCCAGTTTGGAGAGAAGGATGTTGTCAAATACTGTGTCAAATACTTTACAGAAGTCCAGATAAATGCCATCTGTAGCTCTTCCCTTGCCCACTGAGGTAGTCAGTCCACCACAGAATCTCAGACAGGACTTTCCCTTTTTGAAGCTGTACTGGTTGTCCCTAATCACATCCCTGTCTTCCATGTGCCTCAGCAGAACTTCAGGGAGGATCTGTTCCATTATTTTTCCCACCATGGAGGTGAGGCTGACAGGGTGGTAATTCCCATAATCATCTTGTCCTCCCTTCTTCAAGGGAATGGTTTTTCACTGCCAGAGGGCAAGGTTAGGTCAAGTATTAGGAGGAGATCTTTCCATATGAGAGTGGTGGGGCCCTGGCAAGATGCCCAGAGCAGCTGTGGCTGCCCCTGGGTCCCTGGCAGTGCCCAAGGCCAGGTTGGACATTGGGGCTGGAGCAGCCTGGGACAGTGGAGGTGTCCCTGCCATGGCAGGGGTGGAACTGGATGGGATTTAATGTTCCTCCAACCCAAACCATTCCATGACAACAGTATTAATTGGAAAGAGCTGTGTTCCCACTGGACCTCTGTCCTGGCTAGCAAGGTTTGGGTAATTTTTTGAAAGATGTGTTGTTTTATTACTTAAAGTAACTCTGAGAGGAGGGAAAAGGAGCTGGAAAGGGAGTGTGTGCTGTTTGTGTGTGGTAGTTTGGTGAATTGGCATAGTTTGCAAGTTTAGTAGTTTTGTACCTCTGTCCTTGTACTTCACAACAACTCTCAAATAATTTTTTGAATGCAGTCGTGTAAATGTTTACAAGGTAAATATCATTTTTTTCTAGATGTAGACAAAAATACTGTGAAAAATAGTACTCAGTCTACAAAAAGGAGCTCAACTGGTGAAGATGAAATTCCTAGGAAAAAAGCAAAGAAAAACAAGAAACACAAAAGTAAGAAGAAGAAGAAAAAGAAGAAGAAAAGAAAGAAAGAGAAGAAGCATAAAAAGCAACCAAAGGAATCCAAGTTGAGTGCACGTCCTGGAGAACCTGCAGGCGTGCAGCCAGCTCCTCACTTGATGCCAGAGCAGCCCAGCTCCCAACTGAATGTACAGCATGGAGTGTTTGCAGATGCAAACCTGGCTGGCCAAGTGCAGCCGGAACTGTGCTCAAAACCAACTGAGGGGCTTGATAGTCAAGCTTTAGGACTTGTTTCTCATTCAGTGACTGATTCTCAGCAATCTGCAGAAAATCTTGGAAGTGGGGAGGGGACTTTGTGTGCAACAAATCCTCCATTTAATTTAGAAAGCATCCAGTCTAATATCCCAGAAAATACTAGTATAGCTCAAACTAGAATTTGCACTAGCGAAGAACAAATTCAACAGTCCCGTGAAAATATTTATCCTGTAGCTATTAATGCCAGTGTTGTTGATACTGGAAATTATACTTGGTCCAGCATCCCATCTGGAATTGTCAGTAAATCAGAGATTCAGAAAGATTCAGTAGAAGCATTAAGAGGTACAGAAGTCACTCTGACAGCCCAAGGCATTGGGGAAGTAAAAACTTTGGATGCAGCCCTCGAGCCTGAGACCATGGAGGTGTTGACTTATTCAGAAGCATCTCATCAATCTGTGTCTCAGGGGCCAGCACAGGGGTTGGAAACAGCTTCAGAATCTGTGTCCTTGGCAAGTGGTGTGACAACAACTCCAGCACCTGCAAATTGGGCGCATCCAAGTGCTGTGACTGTAGCTCACGTGGCTGTTGCTGGGCAAGAAGTGAAAATTCCAGAAACAAGTGAAAAATCTCTGCACATGGGAAATGTGGGAAGTGTGGAGAGATCTTCAGAACTGGGTGGTGTGAGCAGAACTTTGGAGCCATCCCTGCAGGCCTCGGTTATATCTGGGAGTCTGAGCATGACACAGGGCAGCCCTGTGGAGGCTCCCAGTGTTCTAAAAGCAGGCTTACCATCGCAACATCCTTTGACAATATCTGCAGCCACTCCTGTGACCCACGTGGAAATAAAAAGTGCCAAAACACCTCCAGGACCAGGAGCTGTTACAAAAATGCAGGATATGGAACCAGCTATGGGACATGTGGAAGCTTTGGAAGCAGCCATGGAACCTGTGGGTGTTGTAGCAAAACATGTCAGAGCAGCTCACGAAAGTCTGCAAGGCAAAGCTGTGGAAGGTACCACAGGTCCTGCAGCAGCACTGGGTGCATCAGGAATGTTCCTACAACGTGGAGTCCTGACAGAAACAAGGAGTGTGGACAGAGCCCAGGGATCTGCACTTCCAGCAGGATTGACAGGTGTGAATGTTGTTGCAGAGGCAAAAGGATTAAGAGCAACTTCAGAACCTGCAGCAGTTGTACAGACCTTCGTTCCCCAAATATCTCCAGAAGTCCAGATGGCAGAGAGTTTTAGAAGTCCACGAGCAAAAGATTCAGAAGGTACTTTGCTGCAGAGAGAATCAAGACCTGAGGGCGAGTCACACGTGAGAGATTTGGGACCTGCCTTGTCTTTGCAGAAGGAAAACACACAAGGTGCAGGAGGAGTCCTGAGACCAGTGGCTGTGGTGGAAGCAAAAACTTTTACAACAGCTTCAGTGTCCTTACAAGTGGAAGGTGTGCAAACTTCAGAAGAAGTGCATTGTGGGACTGTTGCAAGTCCAGGACTTTCTGCCTTAGAAAGGACTCCTGAACCTGTGGTTGCACGTGAAAGTGTGGAACCAGTTAGAGAGGCTGAGGCATCCGCAGGGGTGATGCCATGGCAAGCCACAGCAGAGACAGAACCTCTCCATGCCAGCCAAACAGAGGGTTCCATCATTGCACAGTCACAGGTCACAACACACGCAAGAACCTCCCAAACTGAGGTGCTGAGGGAGAGAAAGGATTCAGAACACGCTCCAGAAGCAGAGACATGGAACAGAGAAGCAATCCTGGAACCTGTGCAAACTTCAGAAACCGGTTCAAAATCTTTTCAAGAACAAATAGTAGGTCATTCAGCAGCAGTATTGGAGTCTTTGCCCAGAGTGGAAGAAAACAGTATGGCATCAGGAGTACTGACAGAATTGACAGATGTGCAAACTCAGGGATCTGCTGTGGAACATGAAATTGCAGAAAGGAGGACCAGCACACAAAGTAATGAACCCTCAGAAATGGAGAAAGCAAAATATCTGGAGCCAGCATCAGAAGCTGGAGGAGTGAAGTGGTTGGAGAGTGCTGGAACAGGTGAAGAGCTTGAGGTACCCATGGGTGATGCTTCAGCAGCTGTTCCAGAATACTTGCATGCCGAAAAGCAGCAAGAGCTTCAGGTAGTTCAAGAAGCAAAATCTGCTGCAGAATGGAAGAGTGCAGAAGAGGCTCCAGAAATCTTTGGTGCTTCTGAAATAAAATCTTCTGAAGCAGTTCCAGAACCAGGGGATGTGAAAGGCCTGGAAACCACACTGGAACATGAAGTGACAGCTGAGGTACAATATGTAGAAGGAGTACAGAGTCAACAGGTGGAGGATATGGTGATTGATAAGGAAGATGCAGAGCAGACTCAAACATCTGAGCCTTTAGTAGCAGAAACAGTTTTTAGTTCTTCACATGCAGCGGAGGAAGAAGTTTCAGCAGGCACTCTTGTAGCAGAAACACAAGATTTGGAAACAGCTCCTCAGACTGAAGTAGAGCTGAAAAATGCAGAAGCAGCTGTAGGGTTGGAGGCAGAGACAAAAGATTCGGAAGCAGCTCCAGTACCTGAGACTGATGCAGAAGCAGGTCCAGAACTTATTGAGGAAGGCCAGTTGGAAGACACTCCGGAGGCTGAGGATGTCAAAGAAGCAACTCCAGAAGAGGACTCGGAGAAAAGAGACTCAGAAACATCTGACGTGCAGCCTGATGTGGCGGCACGAATGAAGGAGACTCTCATGAGGCTTGAGAATGTTGTTGAAAAAAGTAGTCACAGAACCAGTGAGAAAAAACATGATTCAAAGAAACAGAAAAGGAGCCGTTCCAAGTCTCAGTCCAGGTCTAGGAAGCGGAAGAAAAAATCAAGATCACGTTCTACTTCCAGGCGTTTGACCTCTAAAAGAGCACGCTCTAGGAGTAGAAACTATTCAGTTTCCAGAAAAAAGCATTCCAAATCTAGGTCCCGATCTGTGGAGAAGAGAGAGAGAAGAGTGTCTTCCCGGCGGTCCAGGCGCAGACGTTCTAGGTCATCTGACCACTACAGGTCTAAATCCAGATCAGCAGAAAAGCGATTGTCCAGACGGAGACGTTCCAGGTCGTCTGACCACTACAGGTCTAAGTCCAGGTCAGTGGAGAAGCGGCTATCCTCCCGAAGGTCCAGGCGCAGACGGTCCAGGTCATCTGACCGCTACAGATCCAAGTCCAGGTCAGCGGAAAAGCGATTGTCCTCCCGAAGATCCGGGCGCAGACGTTCCAGGTCCTCCGACCGCTACAGATCCAAGTCTAGGTCAGCAGAGAAGCGGTTGTCCTCCCGAAGGTCTGGGCGGAGACGTTCCAGGTCTTCTGACCGCTACAGATCCAAGTCTAGGTCAGCAGAGAAGCGACTTTCATCCCGAAGATCCGGGCGTAGACGTTCCAGGTCTTCTGATCGCTACAGATCCAAGTCCAGGTCAGTGGAGAAGCGGCTGTCCTCCCGAAGGTCCGGGCGGAGACGTTCCAGGTCGTCCGACCGCTACAGATCCAAGTCACGGTCAGTGGAGAAGAGGTTGTCCTCCTGGCGATCCCGCCGCAGACATTCCAGGTCCTCTGACCGGTCAAAATCTAGATCCAGGTCTTCAGAAAAGGGAGGAGGCAAAGAATACTCCTGGAGGTTCAGACATCGGTCTGGTTCCTCTGATCGTTCAAAATCCAGGTCAAGATCTGTGGAGAAAAGAGGTCGGAAGGCATCTGTACGGAGATCCAAACGCCAGCGCTCAAAGTCCTCGGATCGCTACAAGTCTCGGTCCAGGTCAGTAGAGAAAAGAAAGCAATCATCGCGGAAGTCCAAACGGCAGCGCTCCAAATCCTCTGACCGTTACAAGTCTAGATCCAAATCAGTGGAAAAGAAGAAGGAATCCTCACGAAAATCCAAGCGTCGACGCTCAAAATCTTCTGAACGTTACAAGTCTAGGTCTAGGTCTGTTGAAAAAAAGCGCAAGGAGTCTTCAAAAAAGTCCAAGCGGAAACGTTCCAAGTCCTCTGACAGCGTTAAGTCAAGGTCCAAATCTGTAGAAAAGAAAGATAAGTTATCCTCATCAAAGTCCAGTAGCAAGCATGTGGAGTCTTCTGAACTTCAGGAGTCAGCCAAAGGTCTTGATCAAGATGTTCCTCAATCTTCTTTTGGAAGTGAAGGTAAATCCTCTAATGGTCCCACATCAGGAGCTTTGTCTGATGAAGGAGTAAACGGCCCAGTGCTGCCACCATCATTTGGAGGTGGATTTTCCAAAACTTCAGAGAGCCTTGAGGAAAGCTCATCATCTGTTGAAAAACCAGCAGATCTGCAGCATTCTACCACATCTGAATTTGATACCTCCAAAACTCCAGATGACCAGGAATTGAGATCCACATCTGTGGAAAAAACTCAGGATTCGGAGCTGTCTATGACATCTGAAAATGGATCAACTGAAAAAGCAGCAGCTCTGGAGTCTTCAGCGCTACCTGAACTTCCACACTCCACGTCCATGTCAAGATCTTCATCCGTTGAAAGAAGGGGAGATCCAGAAACTTCTTCAGTAGCAGAATTCCATCTCTCCACATCTCGTGAAGATGAGTCCAGACCTGCACCTCTCAAAGAAGTAGAAGGTCCAGAGCTTCCTCCAGCACTTAGAGACATGCAAGTTCAGTCTTCTTCTCTCCCGTCCGAAGGTGGGCTCTCCAACTTGTCTGATGGTCACGAATCACAGCGTATCCCTGGTGAGCACACAGAGCTTTCACAGGTTCTGCAAGTACCTGGACATGAGTCTTCCCAGCTGGCTGACAGCCCTGGAGCAGTGGAAGCTCAGAGGCCTTTCCTGCCACCTGAAATGATCCGCCCTGTGATCCCTGATGGCTGTGAGTCAGGCCAGATGCAGGAGCCTTCTCTGGCTCCTGACAGTGGACGCTTCACATCTCCTGATGGACATGGATCAGGATCCAGCTTTGCACCAATAGAGGAGCATCCATTGCCTGTGGGCGAGTCTTTTAAGTCACCACATGGAAGTGAACAAAGTTTTTTATCTGTTGAAAAAGTCAAGGCTCCCGATGTTTCCCTGACATCTGTGTGTGGTTCTGTTGAGGTATCTGCTGACATCATTTCAGTGTCTTCTTATGAAGTTCATGATTCTATATCGTCTGTTGACAAAGCTTTAGATGGTCCAACACTTCCACAAGTGCTTGAGGTTGACTGCTCTAGATCTTCAGACATGCATGAATCAAGATACCTAACTGGAAAAATAGATGGTGCAGGGTCTTTGGTGATGTCTAAAAGTGGGCTTCCCATATGCCACGATGGCCACAAAGCAAAGTACAATTCCTTTGAACAAACAGAGACTGCAGAACTGTCAGTGGCATCTGAGCTCCGCTGTTCCATCTTTCCTGAGGGCTATAAATTGACATCTGCTGCAGTTGAAAAAGTGGAGATCCAGAAGCCTTCCCTCTCACTGGAAAGTGGCTTCTCCGTGTCTGCTGATGGTTGTGAATCAGTGGGCACGCCTGAAAAACTACAGCCCCCAGTGAGTGCTGTGACATCGGAAGGTGGGATTCTGCTGCTGCCCGACAGTCACGAGCTGAGACCCGTCCCTGCAGAAAAAGCAGAGGTGCTGAATTCATCTGAACTGAAACACCTGGCGTCCCCCGATGGCTACAAGCTGAGATCTGCCTACAGTGAAGAAGTACAGGTGCACGAGCCCTTTGTGGTACTGGAAAACAGGTGTTCTGTTTCCTCTGATGGTCATGAGCTGGCATCCACCCCTTTTGAAAGAGCTGAGGAGCCTTCTCAAGTGTCTGAGAATGAGTACACCATAGGGCTTGATGGCCCAGAGTTGACATCAACCCCTGCTGAAAAAGCAGAGCTGCAGAAGCATTATCAGATGCCTGAAGAGTCCATTGACAGCCAGGACCTGCAATCACCCTCTGCTGAAAAGACACAGGTGCAACAGCCTGCTCTGGTGTCTGAAAATGAACATGCTGTGTCCTGGGTGAGCCAGGAGTTGAGGTCCAGCTCTCCTGAGAAGGCAGAGATGCAGGAGGAGGCTGTGGTTCCTGACAGTGCTGTGGCTTCTAATGATGACAGATTGTCCTCTTTCTTGGCTGGAAAACCAGATGTGCCGGAGTGTTCTCTGCTGCCTGAAAATGAATATGCTGAGACTGCTGAGGACCAGGAGGTGACAGCCAGCCCTGCTGAGAAGGAGGTGCAGGAGCCTTCTGTGACGCCTGGCAGTGAATATTCCATCTTCCATCAAGGCCAAACACTGCAATCTGGCCTAGCTGAAGGCACAGTAGTGCAGGAGCCAGTGCTGGTCCCAGACAGCCGATACACTGCATCTTCGGGGGTGCAGCAGCTGCTCCGTGCTTACACTGAGAAACCAGAGGTGCAGGAGTGTTCTTTGCTGCCTGAAAATGAGTATGATGCATCCCCTGAAAGGCATCCTTTGAGATCCAGTCCTGTTGAAAAAGAATTGGAGGAACATTCTGAAGCATCTGAAAGTGAAAGTTCAATATCCACTGATAGCCAGGAGTTGCAGCCTGCTGTTGCTGGAAAAACAGAGGTGCAGGAGTTGTCCATGTCTGAAGGTGAATGTCCCATGACCCCTGAAGGTCAGGAGCTGCAGTCCAGCCCGGCTGAGAGAGTAACAACCAAGGAACCTTCTCTGACATCTGAACAGGCTCTGTCACCTGAAGAGTACGAGTCAAGATTGGCACATGCTGAGAAAACAGAGGGTGTGGACTCTGCTGTGACAGCTGAACGTGACCATCTCTTTTTCGAGAGCCAGGAGGTGAGTTTCACCTCTCCTCAGAAAGCAGATGTGCAGGACCATTCTCCAACACCTGAAAATCAACATGGAGCATCCCCTGATGAGCAGGAGTTGAGATTCACAACTGTTGGAAAAGTAGATGGTCTTGAACCTTCGACACTGAATGATAGAGCCTCCATGTCCCCTGATGACAGTGACGTGAATTCCATCCCTGCTGAAAAAATTGATCATGCAATGCCTTCTTTAATGCCTGAAAGGCGCTCGGTGTCTCCTGATAACTGCAGCGTGAGATCAGGCCCTGGTGAAGAAACAGGGGACCTGGAGCCCTCTTCGAGGTCTGAGCGTAGATACTCCACATCCTCCTACCAGGAAGGGCACGAGCCAAAGTCTCCCATGGAGGAAGAGGGTCTGGAGTCCTCTGTGACTTCTGAACACAGACGATCCGTGTCCCCTGAGGGCCACGACCAGAAATCTACTGCAGATGAAGAAATGGATGATCTGGAGAGGCGTTCCACTTCCCCTGATGAGCACGAGTCAAGATCTAGCATCGGTGAAGAAGCAGAGGATCTGGAGCAGCCTTTGACAGCAGAACATCGGTCCTCTGAGTCCTCTGATGAGCACGAGTCAAGGTCAACCACTGGGGAAGAGGCAGAGGATGCAGAGACCTCCTTGGCAGCTGAAAGAAGAGACTCCATATCCTCCGATGACCGTGAGTCGAGGTCTGCTGCTGGGGAAGATGTAGAAGATGGGGAGCCCTCCTTGACAGCTGAACGTAGACACTCCACATCTTCTGATGACCGTGAGTCGAGGTCTACAGCTGATGAAGAAGCAGAGGATTTGACAGCTGAGCGTCGCTCTGTGTCTCCTGATGGACGTGAGTCAAGGTCCACCGTTGGTGAAGAGGCAGAGGATCAGGAGCTCTCTTCGACAGCTGAGCGTAGGCACTCCACATCTTCAGATGAACAGGAGTCAAGGTCTACTGCTGGTGAAGATGCAGAAGATGTGGAACCCTCCTCGGCAGCTGAACAAAGAGATTCCACCTCATCAGACGAGCAAGAGTCAAGGTCTACTGCTGGTGAGGAGGCTGAGGATGTGGAACCTCTGGCAGCTGAACACAGACGTTCTGCATCCCCCGATGGGGCTGAATCAAGGTCTACCACTGCTGAAGAAGAAGGAGACGAGGCAGAGCCCTCCTTGACTGCTGAACAAAGAGAGTCCACGTCGTCAGATGAGCATGAGTCAGAGTCTTCCAGTGGTGAAGAGGAGGGAGAGGATGCAGAGCCCTCTCTGGCAGATGAGGAGAAGCAGGATTCCGTGCCTCTGGAGCAGTCAGAGGAGCAGGACTCTTCCTTTGTCCCGGAAAGCAGACGTTCTGAGTCTTCCGAACGTGAAAAATCCAGATCCAAGTCCGTTGACAAAGCATCTGACAAAGAATCTCCGCAGAGATCTGTCAGCAGACACTCAAAGTCTCCTGCTCGCCAGAAGAGCCGATCCACATCCGTAGAGAAAACGGCAGACAAAGAGTTCGTGCGCAGGTACCGGCGGAGGCGCTCCAGGTCCCCGGCTCGCCAGAGGAGCCAGTCAACATCTGTGGAGAAAACAGCAGACAAGGAGTCCTCACGCAGGTCCAGGCGGAGACGCTCCAGGTCGGGCGCTCGCCAGAGGAGCCAGTCCAAGTCCGTGGAGAAAGCGGCAGACAAGGAATCCTCGCGCAGGTCCAGGAGCCGCCGCTCCAGGTCCTCCCAGCGCAGATCCAAGAGATACGACACTGACTCGCGCTCCAGACGGAACCGCTCCCGCTCGGCGACGCGCAGGAGAGCGTCCAGATCGCGCTCCAGCTCCCTGTCGCGCTCCAGGCACAGGAGGAGGAGCAGGTCGCGGTCGGCGTCGCGGAGGCGGCGCTCCTTGTCCAGAGACAGGCGCAAGCGGTCGCAGAGAAACAGATCGAGGTCTACGGACAGGAGGAGGAGGAGATCCGACTCCCGGGAGCGGCGGATCTCGCTGCGGCTGCGCAGCAGGAGCCGCACCCCGCTGCGGCAGCGGCGCTCGCGCTCGCGGGGCCGGCGGCGCAGCTCCAGCCGCTCCCCGATCCGGCTGCGGCGCTCGCGCTCCTCGGGCCGGCGCCGCTACAGCCGATCCCCCGACCGGCGCCGCTCCCGCTCCTCCGACTTCTCCAGCAGATCCCCCAAACGTCTCACAGACCTGGGTGAGTCACTGCTTTACTGGCAGGGTTTCATTATTCCACCCTGGGTGGGTTTGCATGGTCTGGTTTTAGCTGTGGAGCATTCATGAGGGATTTCTTGGAAGTCTGCATTAGTTTTAGGCAGTGACTTCCAGCAGGAGCTTTTATCCTCAGCTCAACACTGACTATTTGAATGAAATCCTCTTTGGAGCCACTTTGTCTTTGACTCTAGAGCTTTTGTACAAAAGTAGCATGTTGCTACTTTTTAGTTGTACTAGTAGTGTTGTTACTATTGCTGTGTAGAACCCAGGAACATTCTACATGTAATAGTAAAAGCCAAGTACTTGTGTGTAAGAAAATACCTAAGAAATCTTACATTCTTACATTTATAGGAAAATTTAGAATTTCTACTCCTGAGAACAAAGGTCATTCAGGTGCCAGTTAGAGAGGTCCCAAGCTCAGTTGTCAGCTGTTCCCAGAACTCTGTCTTGCCCCTTTCCTATGGTAAGAACTTAAAGAGAGGCTTGTTTCTGAAAATACTCCCAGACCCAGCAGGTTGGAAAATAAAATCTTAGGAGCTGCATATTTTCTCTCTGCTTGGAGGAAAAGAGGCTATGTTATTTCCTTGGGTAGTGAGTTAATAAGGGAAAAGAAGGTTTGAACTGGGAGATCAGCTCTTGTCCAGTGTGTGAGGAAACCTCCTGTGGTGGAGCTGAGGTTCTGGAACTTCCAGTCCTGCCTCAGAGTTACCATGGAAGCCTTCCAGTTAGGGAGTTATTTGCAAACTGGCAGAAGGCTTAATTTAATTTCATTTCCTATTTCTGTCCTTTTTCTCCTTATTAAAGCAAATTCTGTTCAGTTTTGCATCTAATTGTATTTTAAGCAAGAGCAGATTTTACTCAGAGCTTGTTTTTCTGTTTGGAGATGAAACTTCCTCCAGAGATATGAGAGCTTTTCAGAGAGAGATGAGGAAACTCTGGACTTTATGCTGTGTGGGAAGGACTCAGTATTGGCAAAACAGGAGTGAATCAGTGCAGTAAGAGACATCAGAGCTTGGGGGGTTGGAGGATGTTGTAGTTGCTGTGCTTTGGGTTACATTTGCAGCTCCCCTTCCCTTCTGCACAGCCCAGCCTTAAAGTCCAGAGCAGCTCAGTGCAGTTCCAGTTACTTTCACAGAACATAAATGCACAGCACAGCTAGAATTTTGTTTAATTTGCCAGAGACACTTCTTTATTATGACAACAATCTATAAAAATAATAACTTCTCTTTAAAAAAACCAAATGTTTTTAGACAAGGCCCAGCTACTGGAAATCGCCAAAGCCAACGCGGCCGCCATGTGTGCGAAGTCTGGCGTGCCCCTCCCCCCCAGCCTGATGCCTCTGCTGTCCCAGAAGAAGGATGACAAAGCCAACCAGAAATCTTCAAGGGACACCCTGAAGGAGCTCACTGAGGTGAGGGAGAACAGCAGCATCCAGCCTGGAAATGACCACCCTGGGCTTGGTGATTTTGGGAGGTTGTCACTGCTGGCAGCTGCCTTGTGGTCAGAATCCCCAAATTCATGAGGCTGGAAAAGCTCTTCCAGCCCGTGGAGTCCCAGCTGTGCCCAGTCCCCACCTTGTCCCCACCCAGAGCTCTGAGTGCCACCTCCACTGAGTGACACCTGCAGGGATGGGCACTGCAAACCTCCCTGGGCAGCCCCTGCCAAAGCCTGAGCCCCCTTTTGAACCCTTATTCTTCATGCTTTTTTTTTTTTTAAGTCATCAAAACTGGTATGTTTAATTCCATGGAAATGCATGAAATTAAATTATTTTGTTTTTTCATATTTGTAGTTTTGATTCTGTTCTAATTTTGTACTAATAGGTAGTTGTCCCTGCAGTCCTGTCAGTGAAATGCAAAGCTTTTACTCCTGTTTTTTTTTTGTTCTAGTGGTGTTAGTTATGGTTTGAGTTGGAAGGAACTTCAAAGCTCAGCTTGTCCCACCCCCTACCATGAGCAGGAACACCCTCCTCTGTCCCAGGTTGCTCCAAGCCCATCCAGCTTGGCCTTGGACTTCCCTCAGAATTGAGAAAATCTGGAATAGAAAAGTGCCTTAATTGTTTTTTTTAATTGCATCATGAGTGTGACAGTTCTGAAATTGTGTTTATAGAAATAATCTGAGATGAAGCAATGTCCAGGTGCTGAGAGACAATCTGCAGTTGTGCCTGGGCTGGGGAGCAGAGGTACTGAACTGAGTTGGTGCAGGTGCCATGTGGTGCCATCCTGGGTGGTTTTTCACATACCCTGACCCAGATCCAGCATGGCTTGTGCTGATCTGCAGACCCCAAATCTGCACCTGTTGAATGATGTTTCTGTTCTTTTGACTCCAAAATTATCCCCAGACAGTTGCAGGTGGTAGGAAATCAGGAAAGACATTTCAACCGTAAAATTCTGATCTCTCAAGAAATTTTTTTTGTCTTTGGTCCTTTCCTTCCTCTTTTCTTTCCCCCCCATGGAGGCTCCTCCCAGTTTGACTGTGATTTCCCCATAGCAGCTCTGTGTTTTGATTCTGTTGCACATCACATGGGGGTGTCTTGCACCCCAGTATTCCAGAAGAATCTGAGCTCCTGACAAGGTCACTGCCCTGCCAGGGAACTGAGTCAGCAACCAGGGAGTGCCTGGCAGAGCCATGCTGGTGGTGGATCATTTGTGTAGAATATCCAAAGTACATCTATTGATTCTGTTACTAAAAGATTTTCCACCTCCTGGTTTAATAAAGAAAACCACTTTTTTTGATAGAAATATTCTTTGTAAGTTTGGGTTGAAAGTTGAGCTTTGCTCAGAGCTGAGGTTTCCTCTGTTTTATTTTTCAGAAATGCAAGAAGATTGCTCAGAGCACTGATGATGTGATAGTGAACAAGCCTCATGTTTCTGATGAAGAGGAGGAAGAACGTCCTTTCTATAACCATCCTTTCAAGCTGAGTGAACCCAAACCTATTTTCTTCAATTTAAGTGTGAGTGCTACTTACATTTTCAAAGCTTTAAATCCTGGTTCTTTTAAAATAATCCAAGTAACTCTACAGAAATTTATCAAGGGTTGATAATCTTAGTGAAACTGGAAGTATTTTTTAATCATTTTAAAGAAACACTCCCAATTACATCAAGATTAAATTGATTTCTCAGTAAAATTCTGTTTCTTGAAATGCATCTGGAAATCAAATGCTTTGAAGCATGGATTAGAATTAGTTTAGTTTTTTGGGGTTTTTTTTGGGGTGGTGGGTGGGTTTTTTTCAGTTTTATTTGGGGTGGGGGGGTTATGCCCATGAAATTCTGTTCTGATTTTGCAGTATATAAAGTACTAGAAAAGTTTAATATGCTCAGCAAAAACAGAAATAAAATTCCTGGTTTTGTGTATAAATATGTATAGCTTGTGGGGTACACAACATGGGCAGTAGTGCACATTTATGTAAGGTGTAAGGTAGAAATGGATTTAGATTTTATATTGTTAGAAATGGCTACAAGGAAACTCAAGAAACCTTGGAATTCTCCCAGGCTCTGAGGAGGAATTGGCTGCTCTGCCTCTTGATCTTGTTTTTGACCCTTTTAGTTTTGTTCTTTCTCTCTCCTAAAACCATTCCCATCCATGTTCCCAGGAGTTTATCCAATATTATCCAGTGCTGCCAGCTGTGTTTGCCTCTTGGAAGGGATCCTGGCAGGGATTTCTGCAGGTTTTTAATACACAAACAGCACCAAGCAAAACAAGGCCATAGACATTGTCTGCTCAGAGACTCAGGCTGCTGCTAAAAATAGCCCAGAATTAGAAACCCAAGTGCTCAGAGCTGCTTTCTGTCCACTCATGGGGAGCTTTTGATCACAGGCAATGTTTTGCTGCCCAGGATTTTTACCTGGGAGCTTTGCATATAAAATACCTGAGTGGCAGGTGGAGATTGAGAACAATGTGAGGGGGGTCAGCTGGGAAAGGAGGGTGGGGGATTTTGGGTTGCTGAAGTTGTTTTAAGGGGTTTTTCATCATCTCTGCTAGCACAATTTGTGTGCCAAAATGATTAATTATAAAGGTTTATTACTCTAGAGTAAGAATGAATTTCTGTAAAAGCCAAACCCCAGGTGCTTGCAACAAAACCACCTCATGAAACTCTCGGCTGTTTTCAAATCTTAACTTCTTCTCATTTTATTTCTTTCAGACTCCCAGCATAAAACCAGCACCACCACCCCAACCAAAAAACCAGGTCAGCCTGTCCAAGGAGTTCCCTGTTTCCTCTGGCTCTCAGCATAGGAAGAAGGAGGCAGACAGTGTGTATGGAGAGTGGGTTCCTGTGGACAAGAACGGCAAAGACGACGGCAAGGACGATGTGTTCCCCAAGCCAGCCATTGAGGTAAGGGGGGCAAGGAGAGCATATCAGATCAAAAAACCCAAACCATCACCTGGGCACTCTGCTACCAAATTGCAGTCTGGCAAAAAAAAAGGCACTTAAAAAGGTAGTGCCTGACACTGCACTAAGCTGAGCTCTGCACGTGGGGATTTGCACGTGGGCAGTGCTGGGAGCAGCCTGTGCCCATCCTGCCTCTGGTAGCTGGTGACTTCTTGGTCTCAACAGAATTCAAGAGTGGAGCTGGAAGATTAAAACCTTCCTTGTTCAGTTTCCTGCAGAGGTTAGTTAATAATACCTTGATATTTGCACAATAATGTTTGTAGTACTAATGAAAATTGTCCCACCAGTCTTAGAACAAGACCATCACACTGGAATGTAATGCACTAAAAATTGCAAGTCACTTCCTCTGGATGTGTTGATTTTTTAGCTTTCCAGTCACGTTTTCTCCCATGGCTGTCTTGCACGTGCCCTTCCAAAGGAGAATCTAATTCTATGGATAATAAACTACAAAAAACCAAAGCAAGTGTTTTTCCCCTTGAAATTTCTTCCAAAGAGCATTTTTGGGGGGTCATTGTAATTAAGTAAATTAAATATTTAAGACAGATGTTAATATTTTGAAGTTGATTGTGCCTCAGTGCACCTGAAGCCTTGTTCTCACACCTTCCAAAGCCAAACCCCAAAGCCTCCCCATCAATTTCTGACAAAGCCATCTCAGCACTTGGTGCATTTTGTTTCTCAAGACCTTTCTGATACTGTTCAGTTCATTCTCTGAGGCACAGGAGGAATTTTCTTCTGGCTCTTTTACAGCACCAAAAGCACAGAGCATATGCCTTAGCCAGCATTTTTATGGAATCCCTCAGAATTTGATGGTTGGGCACCCAGTTCCTTGTTCCCTCAGCACAGGTGGGGGCTGCACTTTGGGCTCTCCTGCTCCAGTAAAACCCTGAGATGTTGTGCAGAATGTCATTCCCAATTTCATTGCAGTAAATATATTTGACATACCTTCCTTTCCTTCCTGTTGTGTATATCTTTATAAATGTCTGTAACTATGTTGTCTGTTTTTATATTTTGTAAATAAATATTTTTATTTGCCTTTACCTTAACTTGGTTTGTGTTAAGGGTGATTTCAGGGGTGTTAGCTGGCAGCAGGCTGTTCCATCCCCTGGGGTTTGGGAAGTGCAGGTACAGAATTGCTGTGTGTTTCTGCAGGGAGTCTGGCAGGTAACACAGTGCTTCTCTGTTCATCCTTTTGTGTTCAGGAGGACTCTGTGGTGGAAATGGCTCCCTTGGAGCAGCATGAGGCAGATCAGCTCCCTTGCTGGGGGAGTAGAGAGCTGGGGGTGCTTGGAACTTGAGGAAGTTTCCCCAAGAATTGACCTCCATTAATTGTTGCTGACTCTGCAATACTGTGACAGTTCTGATGCAAGTCATGGCATTAAACCCCACACAACTGGTTTTGTTGCTGTGTTTTAATTCACATGTTGGTTCTGGGCTTTGTCTGAAATGACCCTGCTAATACATTACAGTTTGTTTTAATAAAACCTGATGCCTTAAAGTGGTTGTGTGTGGTAGAAGGAGATGGAGGGGAAGGTCTGGAGTGATCTCAGGGCTCATCATGTCTGTAGCAAGCAGAGCTGAGGAAGGAGTGTTGAAGTGTAGAGTGGCAGGGTTGGGTTATCCCAAGTGACTCCTGGTTGGGATCTAAGGATGCAGTAAAAGCATTCATGCACCTCCAGAGTGTGTAAAACACCTGCTTTTTATTTGCTTCAGTATTTGTGATTTGTGGGGGCAAGCCTGAGAAAGGAGAGCTCTGGAGAGAACAGCACCTCACTTCCACCTGTTTGCCTTGACTCAGGAATAACAACAGCTTCTGATACCTCAAGCAGAGATGTTTTTTTTTCAAGATCCAGAGCTGCCATCGAGTATCTTGACATAACACAGAGCCCTGATGGTCTCCAGAATGGAGCAGTGTTTGGGAGTTAACCCAGCAGGGAATGTTGCTAGGCCCCAGTTTGGTAAAGCACTAATAATACACCTGTTGAGCATGGCAGTGGTCCCCTGTGCTTTCATGGACTGCTTCCATGCCTTTGTGTATTGCTGGATTGAAACTTTTGGTGAGTAGAAGAACTTTTATTTATCTCCTGGATCAGTTTCACAAACAGAAAATTGAAGAATTATTTTAAGTATGTGAGAGAAACTTGAAGACTCAGCCAGTGTGCATCTGAAAAAAGCATTTTTGCATCCATGCTCTTGTGTGAGGGGATTGTTGGATAATAATTTAATTATTCTTGTGCCTTTTTTTATGTTCTGTGTGGCAAGAAATAAGCAGTGAACTCAGTCCATAGACACTTGGGACTTGAGGGATTTTGGCTCTGTTTTGGTCAGTCCAGCAATGCTCTTTCCAAGAGAAACACCTTTGTCCTAAACACCAGCAAAAAAATCCCATCTTAAAATCAGATTTAATAGAGCACAAAAGCAATTCCAGTGTTTGATGCCATTGTAGATGTTCATATCTGTCTCTTTCTTTCAGCATTTACTGAATTATTGACCAGGTTCCTGGGACAAGGGTTTATGGTTTAACAGTGTTTGTTTTGTTCAGCTGAGTCAATTTTGAAGGAGTTTCAGTTTCTCCTGCTTGCCCTGTAGTACAAAATGTGTGAGAGGTCAGGGTTGAGATAGTGACAACAAAAGAGGCAAGGCTTTTACAAAGCAAATGAAAATGAAGTTCAAGTTAACCCAGCTGCTGTTCTGATTATTTGGTTTCTTCTGTGCCTCAAACAGTCCCAGCCCTTCCAGTCACAGCTCAAGAAATTCCATTTGTCTTTGCACACTCTTCCCATTTTGCCTTCCAAAGAGAATGATCCATAGAATCCCTTGAGGAGCAGGGAATTGGTTGCATTTTTACAGCCCCAGATGTTGTGGATTTCTCTCCCATGGCTTTTCCCAGAGAGAAGGTTTGCAGTGAGCTCCTTCCTGTATTTCATGTTTTCACCAAGTCATCCCCAGCATCGTTTCAGATTTATTTTTCTTTCATTTTCACTCTAGTTCAGCAGCACAGGTGTAGATAATTCTTTGCAAAGCAGTGGATTCTGTGAGCTCACAGCTTGGTTTTACAGAACCCCTGGGGCTGGAAAATCCCTCCCAGCCCCTGCAGTGCCAGCTGTGCCCCATGCCCACCTTGTCACCCTGAGTGCCACCTCCAGTGCCACCTGCAGGGATGGGGACCCCAAGCCTCCCTGGGCAGTTCCAGTCCCTGAGCTCCCTTTCCATGGGGAAATTCCTGCTGCTGCCACCCTGAGCTTGCCCTGCCCAGCCTGAGGCTGTTCCCTCTCCTCCTGTCCCTGTCCCCCCTCCCTGCCCCTCCTGTCAGGGAGTTGTGCAGAGCCACAAGGTCCCCCTGAGCCTCCTTTTCTGCAGGCTGAGCCCCTTCCCAGCTCCCTCAGCCCCTTCCCCATCTTCATTTCCTTCTGGTTTAGAATGAAGATGAAAATTTGAAACATTAAAGTCAAGGTTGTGGAATGAATCTGATTCATGCTGGAATTATTTTATACAGACAAGCTTTAGTGTGACTTAATAAGCAGAGTACTCATGGGAACAACTCTACATGAATTTTTAGTTAAATTGCATTTAATTCTGTTGTTTAAGAAAATCTCATTGAATAGTAAAATGCTTCTGTGTTTATTACAACCAGAATTTTTTGTGACTAATAGTTCTTAGAAAACAAAATATTGGATATTTTATATTTATAGGTAATTTTAAATTACCAGAGAGTTACAGTTTAAATTCAGATTTGTTCTTTGTTCAGGGAAATTCATCTTGTGTGGATTTAGGTAGTCCCAGGATTTCCATCACGTTGCCTGTTTCTTTGTCAAACCAGCTCTTGACTGTGTGACCCCACTTTGGTAGCACTGATTCTCCAGCAGCTTTTTCCAGCTCAAGTGGACATTGTTGTGCTCTGCTGTATTTTTACAAATACTTTTTTTCCTCCTAGTGTGTGGACATCACCACAGCCATGAACGACAGAGCAGTGGCCCAGAAAAGGCTCAATGAGAACTCCTTTGACCTGGAGGCCATGTGCATGCTGAACAGGGCACAGGAGCAGGTGAGCTGGGGCTTGCCAGCAGCATTTTGGGGAAAATCAACCTTTCTGTTCACAGCAGCTGATTTTTCTCTCTTCTTAAAGTTTGAAAACCCAGTTGTGGGCCAGTGTTTCAAAGTTCTGCCTTGGTTCTGCACTTCCTAACACTGAGTTTTGATGAGCTCCTTGGTGTTCCATTTTTTTACCCAAGTCATGCTGAAACATAACTTCAAATTTGTATTTATTTAAATTTTACTGTAGTTCAGCAGCACAGATGTAGGTAATTCTTTCAAAACAGTGGATTCAGCAGTTTTGGGGATGAGGAGGTGCTGAACTCACTGGAGTTGGAGCTCAGGTTTCAGGGTGACCATTTAGATTTTGGGAGCACCTGCTTTCACCTGTCAGTGAGCACAGATAGCACCAGTGTGATGTGAGAACAGCAGAGGATTGCAAGGAGCTGCTGGTGGTGCCTGACAGTGGGTTTTCTGTTGCAGATCGACGCCTGGGCTCAGTCCAACTCCATCCCTGGGCAGTTCACGGGCAGCACGGGCGCGCAGATCCTGTCCTCAGACGAGCTCACCAACAGCGGCCCCCAGGCCTGGATCCGAAAGGTAGAAGTGACACAGACACTGCTGGCCCAGCAGCACACTCCACAGCACTCAAGGATGGCAAAATGCAGCCCAGTGTGGCACAGAGTGTGCCCAGTGTGGCACAGCCTGTGCCCAGTGCAGCAGCCTGGGCTCAGCCCCTGCCCAGCGAGGTGTGAGCAGCCAGACACAGCTGCCACTGCCAGGACACTGCTGTGCTGCTGTGCTGCCACTGGCAGATCCCTCAGCAGGGCTTGCTCCTGAAATAAGAGGTTTTTGGCATCTGTTTCAACAAGCCAAACTGCCCTTGTGTTTGCCTTGGTTCTCTCTGGTTTCTCCTTTGCTTCTCTCTGGATCCCCAGGGTTTTCTGGGAGCCAGAGATGTGGAGGATTAAAGCAGGAGTTGCAGTTAATAAGTTACTCTCACTGATGTTGTTAGGTACAGTGCAGTAGTTCCCTCTTGCTGTGGGTTATCACTGAACTATGTTTTTGGGTTTTGGGGTGTGGTGCGTCCTCCATCCATGTGTTGTAAACATTTAGTTACTCAAGCTGCATCTTTGCTGATGAACACTGGCCTGGTGCTCTGTCAGGAAGGAGAACTGAGGAATTCAGGCAACTTCCACCTTCCAGGCACAAGGAGTAAGGAGTTAAGCTGCTCAGTCTGGCAGGTGCTGCAGCTGGGGCTGTATCAGCTTGGGTTAGGACATCCTCCAAGCTGGGAGCTCAGATCTGAGGCTTAGGTGGAATTTTCTGTAGAATTTGGTGTCAGTTGAACACAAAAGTCTGGAATGATACTGTTCTAAAAACAGAAACATTTTTTGCCAGGATTCACTAACTTGTTTTTCCACTTCATATAACCAAGCAGTGCAGAGAGCCAGGGAACACAGGTTTGAGTCACTGGCCAGATGGGAATCTTCTGGGATCTTGTCAGTGTTAATGCAGAATGTGCATGATAAAGTCTGGCTTTAGTGGTTATTAACAACTGAGATTGTAGCAGAATGCTGCCTTTGATGAAGACAATCCTTGTTCCTGGCAGAGGGAACTGCAAAGCACAGGGATGTGATGGTGAGGAAGGAGCTTTTCCTCTGGGAGGCTTGGGAAGGAGATCAGCAGGGCTGTGAGGGAAGGGTTCTCCCTGGGTTCCCAAGGCCCTGGAAATGGAGCAGCTCTTTCCCAAAGCTCCTCCCTGGGGCTCCTGTGATGGCAGTGACAGGAGGGGCTGCTCACAGGGGGTGAGGTGGGAAGAGCCAGGTGTGTTCTCCTGTCCTTCAGCTTCACTCTGGGATCTGCAAAAAGCAACCCAACTAAACAAACCAACAGCCAAAAAACCAAACACAAAGCCAAGAAAATGCTTCATGGGGAGAACGTGGGAGAAGAGTGTGGTCTGTGCTTGTGGACCCGACTGCTGTGAGGAGCAGAGCAGTGTTGGAGCATTTTGTTGGATCTGGGCATCAGTGAGGCAGCAGCAGCTCTGCTGCCCTGCCAGAGCTGGGAGTGTGCTGTGCAGTGCAGGCTCTGGGGCTGGGCACAGGGCAGCTCCTGCTGGCAACAGGAGCTGTGGCTGAGGGAGGTGAGGACAAAGTCCTCTCCCTGCCCTGGCACTCCTCAGCTGCTCTCCTGCTGTGCCAGCTTCCCCCTGTGTGCCAGCCCAGAGCTGCTCAGGAGTGCCTCACACAGCTCCAGGTGGGGTCCTCCTGGGCCTGCAGCAGGACTTCACAGCAAGAAGTAGGGATGTGGTTCTGAATCCATGTTATCTTTCTCAGGGACAGGAATGCAAACTAGCCATGAAATGCAAAGTACTGCTTGTGTGTCATTTGGACACTTGAAATTGTGTGATAATTATCAGTTACTGAGTGTAGCACTGAGGCTTGTGCTCCCTTTTTGGCCTAAAAATTGCATCTTAACATTAAAAAAACTGGTATTTTTCACTCAGGCCAGGAGTTGGACTTTGATCCTTGTGGGGTCACTTCCAGCTTGGGATGTTCTGTGTTTCTGTGGTTTTTATCTCAAGCAGGGCTGTGGAGTTTCTTGGGGGATGCTGTGTCTGTGAATTAATGCACATTTCTGGCTGAGGCTGTTTGCTGAAGGCATTTCCCTTGGGAATTTGCCATGGGAGGAGCTGTGACCATCAGCCCAGACTGAGCCCATGGCAGCCACTTCATCTGGGTCTCAGGGAAGAAGGAATTGGAGCAGGCACAGACACTGGGTGTGGCAGAGGTCACCACAGCACCAGGGAGGTGGAACAGAGACTGACTCAGGAGGGCAGGAAGGGACTTGGGGAATTTGTTTGCTGAGCTCTGTCTTCACTTTGCATTTTGTGGATTTCACCTTTTCTTGACCTTTCCCAATGACTGGAGAGGTGATATGCACTCAAACCAGACTTGCCTGGAATCTCAGGTTGGGGATTAGATACTGCAGGGGTTCATGTTCACTGGGTTTTAAACTAAGATTTGTGGTTTTAATTCCTGGTCTAATTCATGGTGTTTATGTGCAGGGGCCTGAGCAGGGTCCATAAAAGAGTGATGCGTTAAATATAAAAAATTTATGAACAGTCTCACCTTTCCCTTTGAAAAAGTGGCTTCTGTTTCAGTTTGTCACCATCAGTGTAATCAGTTCACAAATGTGACTCATCTTTTCTGAAGGTTGCTTCTATTTTTGTTCCCTTTTTCCTTCCAAACACACTGTGCTGCTGAAGAAACGTCAGAGCAAGTGGTCAAATGTTTTCTTTTGTTTTCCAAGCAAATTCTGTTGAGGTCTATTTACTCCCCCTTTCCCAGACTCACCACTTGGTTCTGCATTTATCAGCTCAATTCTGGAGCCTGAACTTGCTCCCCAAAGCCAGGGTTGTGCTCAGGGCTGGCCCTGGGGAGCTGCTGGGTCACACCCTTGTGCTGATCCCTGGGGTGCAGAAAGTTCTGGAAAGTGCCAGGCACAGCAGAGCAGAGCTCCTCTCAGGGTGGGAGTTCAGCTGAGCTTTGTGGCTGCCCCTTGCAGGACTGCTGAGCTCCCCTCAGCCAGACCTGGTGTTCCTGCTGGGAACAAGGAGCTTTCCTTGGCTCCTGGCACAGCAGAGCAGCTCTGTGCTCACTGGGTGCTGGATGTTGGGCAGGAATTGTTCCCTGGCAGGGGCTGGGCTGGAATTGCCAGAGCAGCTGTGGCTGCCCCTGGATCCCTGGAGTGCCCAGTTCCAGGCTGGGCACTGGGGCTGGAGCAGCCTGGGGCAGTGGGAGGTGTCCCCATGGCTGGGGTGGATGGGATGCTCCTGAAGGTCCCTCCTGACCCCAGCCAGTCTGGGATTCCATGGTTCCACAGTAGGTGAGTTCTGTTGGACTGGCTCCCCCCACTCCTCTGGCTGCTGTTTTTCCCCAGCCATTCCTTTTTCCCTGCTGTTACACAACTGTGAGCAGCACCTGCAGGTGCTTGGGAACACAGGGCTTGTGAGGCATCTCCTGGGCTGCTTCAGCAAGGGATTCCTGCTCCTGTCTGTGGGAAGGACTGGGGCTGCTGCTGAAAGGGCCAGAGCATCTTCCAGTCCAGCACCCAGCCCAAATTCCCTTCCTCAGGGTCCCTGCGAGGTGCCACAGGGAGCAGATGTTGGTCAGAGCTCCAGGATTGCTCCCAGAGATGCCCAGGCTGGGATTGTTGGGCTGTGCAGGGCCAGCAGCTGCACTTGGATGGTCCTTGGGAGTCCCTTCCCACTCAGGAGATGCTGGGATTTAAAGAGATATTCTGCTCCCTGCCACAAGATTTTCCAAAGTGGTGCTTGATCCTGGAACTTGAACTTCTTGGAGTTTAGTTCCAGCCTTATGCTGCACCTGTCTGCCACCCCCTGCCTTCAAGGGCTTTGTTGTCTTCACTTCCTAAATTGTTGCTCCAAAGAGTCAGCCTGTAAAATCAGCAAGAAACTTAATTAGAACTGCTCTAAATCCCTCTGAAGGAATCAGGTTTTACCTTCTCTTTAAAGCAAGTGCTGGCACAAGAATGTGGCTCTTTAGTGTCTCCATGTGTTGGTGGAGTGGAAGTGGGATTTCATGGAATTTAGAGCTCAAAATCTAAGGAAAAAGGTATCAGATTGTCCTGCAGGCTCTCTCAAATTAAGATCAGTGGGCAAGAGATTTCATTCAGTCAATAACAAGTTAGTTCTGACCAAATGCTCAGAAACCCGGGGGTTCTTGTGTTCCATCCCCCTCAGTTTGTATCTGCAAAGGCCCAGAGCTGCTCAGGAGTTTCTGGGAGACTCACACTTGGATGCTTTTTAAAATGAGAAGAATTGTGGCTCTTGCCTCCCTGCTTTTGTGAACATTCCTGTCTCTTCTGTGGTTTTCCATGAGTTCCAAACCCAGCACCAGTTTTACCCCCACTCATTAAACCATGGGCTGAGGGAAGGTGTCTGTTACTAAACTGCAAAAAAATACAATGTCCAGGTGGCATTAGAGGTTTACATTCACTTTATTATTAAAAGAAAAAGACCAAACCAGAATCAAAATGCAAGAACCTTTTCCTTGCTGCAGACCTTTGCTTTCCTCAGTGACCTGAGTCCAAGTGAGCTTCTCCTGGCTCCTTCCCACTGGTACCAGAATTCCTTCCTCTGGCCTTTCTAGTGGGATGCAAGAGTATTTGTGTCTTCTGGAATTAAATTATTATTAATAATTATTAATAATGTGTAAGTCACTGTTGTCCTGGTTCTGTTGGTCACATTGAAGAGTCAGCACAAAATTCCTGCTGCAGTTCCCACCAGGATCCTGAACTCACCCATGGGAGGGGGGCTTTAACAAGCTGCCCTTTGGAACTTTCAACTTCCTATTTTCCAGTTTCTGGAGTTAGTTCAGGCTCTGGAAATTCCTCTGTAGGAGCTCAGGGCTTGGCTTTTTGACCAGGAACAGGATATTTTGGTTCTGTTCTGTCCTTGCTGCAGCCCTGAGCCAGGACACTCCAGGTGTTTGGGAAAGCTGCAGTGACCTCAGCAGGAGCTTGCTCTGTGTCCTTTGTGAACTGAACACACCCCTGGTGCTGGAACAGCCAGGGAGCCCCAGTCCTGCCTGCAGCAGAGCCAGCCCAGCTCCAGAGCCTGTCCTGGGCTGCTTCTCTCCTGGGGTGTTCCTGGAAGAGGGGAGGAGGGATGGGAAGGGCTGTGGAGGTGTGGATGTTGTTGTGCCCCAGGGGCTGGCTCTGTACCAGCCCCAGCTCTGCTCCTGATCCACGTGGATCCCTGTGGATCCAGGCAGGGATTTCCTGGCTGTGGGCAGAGATTGGGAGCATTCCTGGCACAGCCTCCACAGGGCTTTCCTGCCACACTCCTGCCAGCCTCCAGCGTGGGGCTGGACTCAGCAGTGTGCTGGGAATCCCTGAAAACACAGTCTGCCAGAGGAGAGCTGTGCCTGTGTGAGCTGGGTGTGTGCAGGATGCAGGAGTGCCAGCCCCAGGCTGAGCTCCAGGGATGCCAGGCTGGGATTTTGGGCTGTGTGTGCAGGGCCAGCATTCAGAACCCTGGGTCCCTTCCAGCTCAGGACATTCCATGATTCTGTGAACTCTGGGAACCTGCTGCTGTTGCCAGCACAGCTGCAGAGGAGGCAGAGCCCGGTGCTGTGTGAAGTGGCTGGGCAGTGAGGGAGCCCTGCCCAGCCCGTGTCCGGGAAGGCAAGCAAGGTTCTGCTGTGATGGAAATGCTTGACTTGCTTCTGGGGTCAGCGGGGGGGCACGAGAGATGATAGTTCACAGAATAACCTGTGAACTTTCACCCCTCTATATGGAAACTTGTTTCAGGGTCAAATCCTTGTAGCCGCCTTCTTGCCACGGTCAGTGCCAGCCCTACTATTCACAACACTGCGGCCAGCGAGGCCTAGGTACGTAACATTTAAGGAGTTTTTACAGTTCTTTACATCAAAGCAGATGTTTAAACTTTCTGTTGATAAGCTTTCACCGTTTAACAACTTTTGTTAATGCTCATTTGAAAGAATGTGACGACTGCTGCTGCTAAACTGGGGGGCCAAGCGCCTTTTTCCATTAAAATAAAGAGAGGGGAGAGCAAAACCTGTTTGTTCCATGTGGAATTTCAGAGTAGAACTTGAATGTGCAACTGCTGTGTAATGAATCAGGTGGGGAGAGGTTTTTTTTTTAGATTTAAAGACTCCTAAACAGCCTGTGAATGTCCTGACTAAATGTGCTTGTGTTCTGTTGGATGAGGAGGTGCCTGGCACAGCTGTGCCGGGATCAGTTCCCACTCCCGAGCTGAGGAGATCTCTGGGTCAGAGCAGAGTCTAGAACAGGATGGTTGTTGCTTGATTAAACCACATCTGTCTGCAAAGGGTCACTGCCACTTTGGGATCACCTTAGACTTTTCCTAAGTTGTTCTTTTTTGCCAAACATTGATTTGTGTCTCGTGTGTCCGCGTGAATTCCGGGTTCCACGCACTGGTTTGGGCTAAAAATCCACAGAGCTCAGGTGGATTTTTTTTTTTTTATTTTTATTTTTTTAAATTGAGTCTGTGAAAAATTGTTAGAAACATTTTTTTTGGAACTTCCCACTTCTTATTTCAAATCCCAGCACTAACTTTAGGCCTTGTTTTACTTCTCTTTTTCTGGATAGGATCAGTTCTTAAGAGCAGCCCCTGTCACTGGAGGAATGGGAGCTCAGCTGATGAGGAAAATGGGCTGGAGAGAAGGAGAAGGGCTTGGGAAGAACAAGGAAGGCAGTGTTGAGCCCATCATGGTGGATTTTAAGACAGATCGAAAAGGTGAGTCCTGCCTCAGATGTCTTGTGGCTTCTCACCTCTCAGGGCTGCTGGAGGAGCCAGAGCCCCTGGGAAGCAGGAGGTGTTTCTGTTCTGGCACATGAGCAGAGTCTGGGATTTTGCCCCAGCTTTGCCAGGGCTTGGGTTAATTCAGAGCTTTGTCCTGGTGGTGGTTCTGTTGCAGGAGCAGGGACAGAAAATGGAATAGTGGGGTCAGTGTGGCAGTGGGAGCAGAGCTGAGAGCCCCAGAGCTGAGCTTTGTGTGGCTCACACTCAGGCCCTGGGGCTTCCCTCTGGATTCCAGCCCTCGTTTCCCTGCTGTTCATCTCCAGTCTGATGCTGCTGGAGGCATCTGCTCCTCTCAGGGCTGCCTCCAGAGGCAGCTTCAGCCTCCACTTGAATGGAAACCTCCCCTGTTCTCCCTGGTTTCCAGGTCTCCAGGCAGAGCTGCTGCTCCTGCAGCCTGGCCCCTGTGCTTTGTGTGCTGAGTGCTGCTGGGCATTTCCCATCCCAAACACCTCTCCGAAGTTCTGACTGCTTCAAACCCACAAGGTGCAGAACTCAGCAGTCAGGATTTCTGATTTCATTGTTGTGCTGTGCATGGAACAAAACAACTCCACACTCCCTGTGGGACAGATTCCTGCTGTTCTAGAGTTCCCTTCTGCACCAGGAACCTTCAATCCCATCTCAAAGCACAGGATGGGAATATTCAGAATGTTCATGTCAAGGCCATTGGATGGGGCTGGAGCAGCCTGGGACAGTGGGAGGTGTCCCTGCCATGGGACACTGGGTGGGCTCTGAGGTCCTTCCCACCCAAACCAGTCTGGGATTTCGTGTTGGCTTTTGTCACTGCTCAGAATTGAGCCAAACTCCTCACATGTTTTTCTTTACAACCTTTCTGTAAAGAAAAAAAGCAATGAAACCCCAAAGGTGGCTGGTGACAGTGATTGCCAAGGACTCCTGGCCTGTGGGAGTCACCTGAAACCAGGGGTGGCTGCAGACAGCTGGGCTTTGCTCTGCATTTCCTGGTGGTGAAATACTTATCCTCCTGTCCAACCTTACCTGATCAGTCCCACAGAAGTTGTGCCAGTTTTAGAGGTTTTGGTTTATTAATTTGGAATTTTTTGTTGTGAGATAGACTAGGAGGAAGGTAAAAACAGGTTTCATTTTAAATGGTCCAATGAGAAACTTCATTATTAGAAACTATGAGAGGAAAAAAAATTAGAATAAAACTTTAGACTACCTTTATTTTTCTTCCACACTTGTTTTTTTACACTGAAAATGTATAGAAACAACTTAGTTTATTATTTATTTTCCCCTGGCATCTGGCCAGGATGCAGAATTCCCTCTGCTCTGGGGCCACCCAGGTCTGTGGCACAGGGAGATGGAGCAGGAGGTGTCCTGCTCACAGAGAAGCAATTATATATTAGATAAATGTCACATATATTTGGGACAAGGGATTATGTATTTAGGGATTATATATTTAGGACAAGTAGTTTTTCAGACATCCATGTTTTGGGTGATTCAGTGAGTAAAACATACTTTTTTTTTTTAACTTCTGTGTAGAGTTTTAAATTCCACAGTGCTTGGCAGGAGGGTTGTTATTAACCCACCACCCAGGTTTGTTTTGTAAGGAATTTATTAGACATTTTTCAGCATGCCCCCCAATAAAATAAAATTCCTGGTTCCAAGAAATGACTCAGGACTCTGCAGCTTGTTTGAAATTCCCAGTTGAGGTCCCAGAGACAGGAGATGGAGTAGAGTGGAGCAGCAGGGAGAGAATTTTATGAGGAGGGGGAGAATCCCTTTTTAAAAAATTGGGTTTGTGTTTAAAATTCAGGGGGCAAAACCCTCAGCCTCTCCTTCAGGGACTGTCTCTGATGGCTTTGTGCCCCTTGGAAAGTCCCTGCTTAGGGGCTGCAGGAATGTTGGGATAGCTGATAAGGAGGGGAGGATTTTCTGTAAAGCAAAAGAAACACAAATGCCACCCAAAAAAAGCTGAAGGAACAGGAAGACACTGGAAGCAATTGCAGTATCTCCCTGTCTTTATTCACCACAGGAAAACTTGAGGTAAGAAACAAAGGGATGTTGAAAGATTGAAGTCTGAGAGTGGCCAAATCCATGGGGAGAAACTTGAATTTCTCTCATGGATTGTCCCTGGAATTTCAGACATTTCTGGCAATTCTTCAGTTTATTTCTTGGTCTGGTAAGATTTTCAGAACAATGCTGAGCTTTGGTGTTTGCCAGTGACTCCAGGAGAGCCTGTGCTCCCTGCATCCCTTTGGGAGCTGTTGCACCCTGTGCTTTGTTTCCAGGTGGGATGGAGGTCACAGCTTGGGCTGTTGGAACACTAAACTCAGAGAGCACAGGGATCCATGTCCATGGTGTCATTCCTGGCAGGAGGGGACACAGGGACATTCCTGGATAGAGGGAGTGGTTCCTGTGTTTGAGGCAGATTGAAGGCAGGGGTGACTCTGGGCTGCACAGAACAGGAGGAGAATGCTCTTCACTTTTCAGAGAGGGTGTTTCCATGGAAAACCACCTTACACTGGCTTGTGTAAGACTGCTGAGAGTTTCCTCCTGGCTGGTTCAGAGTCCTCGTGGAGCCTTTGGGAAGGATGTGCTGAGTGGGGGCAGGGCTGAGAGCTGGGAGGGCTCTGCAGTGTCCCCTCTGACGTCTCTGTTGTTTGCAGGGCTCGTTGCTGTGGGAGAGAAGGCCCAGAAGAGGTCTGGCCATTACGTGGTGATGAAGGATCTTTCAGGTGAGGTTCTAGTCTAGAATAAAGCAATTGCCAGAGGCTGCTGGGTGCTGACTGGGCTCTGGGTGTGTGTGTGTGCAGGGAAGCACCCGGTGTCTGCGCTGATGGAGATCTGCAACAAGAGGAGGTGGACGCCCCCCGAGTTCGTGCTGGTGGATGACAGTGGGCCTGATCACCGCAAACACTTCATCTTCAAGGTGGGTCTGGGCTGCCCCTGTGCTGCCTGCCCTGTGCCAGGGATGAAATCCATGTTTCTGTTTGATAGAAACACCTCCTGGGGCTGCCTGAGGATGGCGGAGCCGTCTCGGTGCTGGAGTGTGCGAGTCCTGTTCCTGGAAAGGCCAAACTGGGGCCCTGGAGCTCTTTGATCTGGGAACTGGGGAGAGCTGAGCCAGGCTGGGAGGGCTGGGGGTGCTCATCTGGACAGGAGAGGCTCCAGGGAGAGCTCAGGGACTGAAGGGGCTCCAGGAGAGCTGGAGAGGGACTGGGGACAAGGCAGGGAGGGACAGGACACAGGGAATGGCTCCAGGGTAGGGTTTGATGGGATCTTGGGAATCAGGAATTGTTCCTTGGGAAGGGCTGGGATGGAATTGCCAGAGCAGCTGTGGCTGCCCCTGGATCCTGCAATGTTCAGTTCCAGGCTGGACACTGGGGGCTGGAGCAGCCTGGGGCAGTGGGAGGTGTCCCTGCCATGGCTGGGCTGGGCTGGGATGAGCTTTAGGCTCCCGTGTGGGTTCTGTGTGTCCCTAAAGAGGAATTGCCCAGGAATTGCCTGCAGCAGCCACAGCCCTGTTAACCCCTTGTTCCCCTGTGCCAGGTGAGAGTCAATGGCAATGAGTACAGGCCCACCTTTGCCAGCCTTAACAAGAAGCACGCGAAGGCCACGGCGGCCACGGCGGCGCTGCAGGCCATGGGACTGGTACCAAAGGAGAGCATGGTCAATACCACCATGTTCAGGAGTGCCTCACACCGCTGAGCTGGGCTCCATGGACACTGCTGGGGAGTTGTACTCTGCACAACTAATGCTATTTGCCCCTCTCATGTTGTAAATACATCGGCGATTCCCACCTTGTAAAAACTGTACAGACAGCCACAGGTTTTTTTTTCTTTTGTACCATCCAAATGTATTTAAATCATACTTAGTTTTTGGTATGTTTATATTGTTTACATTAGTGATGTAATTATTTCTTAAACGACTAAATCAGACGACAGACTCTGGAGGCATCAGAAACCCAAACCCTCGGCTGAAGCTCCTGCAGTTCCTCTCCTGCCAGAACGGTGACCCTTTGATACAGTTTTGTAGTGGCTGCAGCATTCCCTGGGCTGGGGGAGGTGCTGGGGACACCCTGGGGCTCTGCCCCTCGGTGCCAGCCTCACCCCAGGACAGCAGGGACACAGAGATTCAACCACAGCCCCTGCATGGCCCCAGGAGGGGCCTGGGGCTGCTCTTCCCAACCAGTGAATCCACTGCCTGATGCTGATCGTACGGATTTGTGGTTCATGTGAATTTTAAACTCTTTAACAAAATCTACAACTGGATTTGGGGGGAGGGAGGGGTAGAATGACGCTTCAATTGTTGTACCCAACTTGGTCAATAAAGCAGCACAAGTTCATAATCTTCACCCCTGGTCAGTAAACAGTAATTCCAATGGATGCCAAGCCAGGAAACAGGGATTTAAATACGCCAAAATGCCTTCTGCAAGAAACACACAGGATCCAGGAGTGGCTTTGTGAGGGTTCTCACCAGCCCTTGGGATGGCAGGAGCAGGTCGGCTTATTTTTGGTTGCATTGAACTTTTACAAAATAACTCCTTGGGAAGGAAATGTTTCCTAAGGATCCTCTGCCCTCAAGGAGCCTGAGCCAGGGTTTGGGCAGTTGGACAGCGGAGAGTTGATAGAAAGCTTTCCCTGCTTTTTATTTCGTTTTTAATTTAAGAAGCATTATTCTTTGATCTGTGTGCACGTGGGATTGGAAGGGGCAGTGCACCCTCCCTGATGGATCTGTTAGGAGCAGGCTGCCAGAATTTCTGCACTTGGGTGTTCAGGTGCTTGTGCCAGAAGAGTCTTTGTGAGGTGTGAACCTGAGCTGGGGAATTCTGGAGCTGTGTGGATCCCATCAGAACACGGAGTGTCCTCGCTCTGCAGGGACAAGGGCTGGTGCTTCCTGTGCAGCAGAGAATTGGGGTTGGGTTGGAGACAGAAAAGCCCCTCTGAGTCTGTCCAAGTGCTCTGGAAATGCTTCAGTTGATCTTCATTTCATGGACGTTGTTGTCTCGAATTAAACTTTTTTCCCTTTGGCATCTCGCCTTTGGTCTCTGACTAAATGTGTGGAGCTTGTCCTGGGAGCTGCCTGGGGTGTGGAATCCCCAGGAAAGGTGGGAAGAGGCACTCTGGGGGTGCTGGGGCTGGGAGCAGCTCCTGACCACACTCTGGCTTGGCAGAGCTCAGACCTTGGAGCTGCTGAGGATTCTCTGCAATCCATGCTCTCCATGGCAGCTCAGAATTCACAGCTGGGCACCATCAAATTTGGGAATGTACAACCCCCTGTACTTGCTTTGTTCCTTTTTCTGTATCCCTGTTTCCCATGTGTAAGGTAAAGAGCTGAGTTCTCTCCCAGCACCAAGAAATCCAGTCCCACTAAAGACTCCATTTAAAAAATAACTCTCAGGAAAGGTCTGGATTTCATGGTTTAAAGGTGGGGGTCACAGATCCTTCAGAACAGCCCTGCATCCAGAGCTGGGAGCAGCTGGGATTTGCTGCTGGAGCTGGCAGGCCACAGCAGTGCTGTAAAGCCAGGATTGATCAGCAGGAATTCCAGCAGAACCGCATCCCTGGGGCAGGACAGGAAGGATCTGAGGGCAGAGGGAGCATGGCTGGCCCAGGCCCAGGGGCTGCCCAGTTTGCAGGGGTGTGCTCAGTGATCTGAGAACCAGCAGGGAGAGCTGAGCTGCATTTCCAGTGAGAAAAACCAGATTAGAAATAGGGCTGGAGAGCACAAGCACGAGTTGGTTCCACTTCCCACCCAGCTTTGGTGTTCCTGGTGCAGGAATCTGCTCACCCAACAGCTGTGGGAAAGTGACAGTCCCCAAAAGTGACCCCTCTGCCTGCAGGGGAACACTCAGAGCACCTGCTCAGCCCCTGCTGGGAGCACACAGCAGCTCCTTGCTCAGTCTGATCCGGGAATCCCTGGGAGGAAAAGCCCTCCCAGCCCATGGGGTCCCAGCTGTGCCCATGCCCACCTTGTCCCCACCCAGAGCTCTGAGTGCCACCTCCAGGTGCCACCTGCAGGGATGGGCACTGCAAACCTCCCTGGGCAGTTCCAGCCCCTGAGCTCCCTTTCCTCCTGCCCAAGAGCCAGTGAGTTCCTCCCCTTGTTCCCCTTGGGCTGTGGTTTGTACCAAGGGCTCCCTGTGACCTCCGTTCCTCCTGTGGAGCTCAGAAATGACCCCAACCCAAGAGGTGCCACACACCAGGGCTGGCAGGGGGCTGTGAACAGTCTGGGAAGGGGTTTTACCAAGCATTCCATCCATCCATAGGATCCCAGAGGTTTGGGCTGGAAGGGACCTTAAAGCTCATCTGGTTCCTGTCCCCCGCCCTGGGGGGTTCTAGTTCTGAGTTCCTGCCCCAAGCAGGAGCAGAAATTCCATGCTTGGAACAGAAGGTGTGTGCATGGGGAACACCAACCTGCCAGGGGCAAACCAGACCAATAAAATGTTTTATTTAAAAAACACTGTATACAATAAAAAATATGTCCAAGGCCCTTGAAGTGTTATGTGCAGCAGTTGTGGGGGTGTGACACCCTGGTGTCCCTCCTGCCCTGCCCCAGGCCCAGCTGAGGGAGCAGCACTCCTAGACCTTCCAGGTGTAGCAGTAATCCTTCATCTCCAGCAGGTGCAGGGACGATTTCCCCAGGGTGGGGCTCTGACTCAGCTGATCCAAAGTCCTGGGGTGCAGCCCGCAGGGGGGCAGCTCCTGCTGCACGCCCTCCTGTGAAGGGCACACAAAGTGGAGTCAGGGGTGGGGAGTGCCCGCAGCTGCAGCAATCCCCTGGGACCCCTGGGGAGCTCCCCTGGCTTGGGGGGACTTTGTGATGCTTGTAGAGTCCCTGTTCTGTTCGTGTTAAATATTGAGTTCTGCAGCTTTAAAACTGGTCCCAAGAGTGAAGGGGGAGAGAAGTGCAGAGTTTGTTATCAGAGTCTGCACTCCCTCCCCCACACCCTTCACTGTGTTCTCTGCAGTGGACAGCAGGAGAAAGCTCTCCTTTACTTTTAGTCAGTTTTTCTAGCTAGCTGGAACAAAAAAGTTCCTAAATTGTGGTATATTTTTCCTTTTCCTTAAAATTGTTCAAACCTGCTCTAAACTAAAAACCCAAAAAAGCACTGTAAGCTCACACCTGTGGCCCACCAGGCCTGGCCTGAGCTGCAGCATTTCCCAGCTCTGGAGGGACTGAAAAGAAACAAATTAAGCCAAGCTACCACCCACAAAAAAGTCTCCTCTAAATTTATCATCTCTTCAGAGCAGCAAAAAGTTTTGCTGTTTAGTATTGTTCATTTTTGTGCTAAAAAGCACTTTGCCTGTTAAACAAACAGGGTTTTTTCTACTTCTCTCCAAGAAAATATTTTCCCCAAACCAGTTAAAAAAAAAAAAAAAAAAAAAAGAGTTTAAATGTGTTTGCTAAAGAAACCCCATTGAGGTTTTCTCTCAGATTTAGCTGAAAGATCCCCATGAGCACAGTGCTGGGGAGGACAGGAGGTGACCCGTGCCAAGGGACGGTCCCGGTGCCCGGTGCCCAGGGAAGGCCCCGGTGCTCAGGGACGTTCCCGGTGCCCCAGGGAAGGTCCCGTGCCCCAGGGAAGGTCCCGGTGCCCAACGGAAAGTCCCGGTGCCCAGGGAATGTCCCGGTGCCCAACGGAATGTCCCGGTGCCCAGGGAAGGTCCCGGTGCCCAGGGAATGTCCCGGTGCCCAGGGAATGTCCCCGCGTCTCGAGGGAATGTCCAGGTGCCTGGGGAAGGTCCCGGTGCCCAGGGAAGGTCCCGGTGCCCAGGGACGGTCCCGGTGCCCGGTGCCCAGGTAAGGCCCCGGTGCTCAGGGACGTTCCCAGTGCCCGAGAGAATGTCCCGGTGCCAAGGGAAGGTCCCGGTGCCAAGGGAAGGTCCCGGTGCCCGGGAAGGTCCCGGTGTCCCAGGGAAGGTCCCGGTGCCCGAGGGAAGGTCCCGGTGCCCGGGGAATATCTTGATGCCAAGGGAAGGTTCCGGTGCCCGGGGACGTTCCCGGTGCCCAGGGAAGGTCCCGGTGCCCGAGGGAAGGTCCCGGTGCCCAGGGAATATCTTGATGCCCAGGGAAGGTCCCCGTGTCCCAGGGAAGGTCCCGGTGCCCGAGAGAATGTCCCGGTGCCCGAAGGAAGGTCCCGGTGCCCAGGGAATATCTTGATGCCAAGGGAAGGTCCCGGTGCCCGGGGACGTTCCCGGTGCCCAGGGAAGGCCCCGGCCGTGTCTCACCTGCGGCGGGGCCGCGTTGAAGGCGGCGCTGGGCTCGTGCGGGCTGAGCAGGGCGCGGAAGGAGCCGCGCTGGGCCGGGCCCAGCAGCAGAGTCAGGGCGTGCAGCGAGTGCGGCAGCACCGGCCCCAGCACCTCCAGGCTGAACACGTCCTCAAAGCCGCCCTGCAGCCGGGCACGGCCGCTCAGAGTGCGAGCCTGCGGGCAGAACACGCCTTAGAGCCGTGCACAGCACGGGTCTGACACTCAGAGCCACGGGCTCAGCTCTTCCTGTCTCCATAACAGCTCCTAAAATGTACCCCCCGGGCTGCAGGGAAGCTGCAGGGATTGGAAGTGCGGAAGAACAGCTCATCCTGTTCTTAGTGGGAAGAAATTTGGGTTAGATATAAGGAAAGAATTCTTGGCTGTGGGGTGGGGAAGCCCTGGCACAGCTGTGGATCCCTGGCAGTGCCCCAGGCCAGGTTGGACATTGGCACAGTGGGAGGTGTCCCTGCCATGGCAGGGGTGGCACTGGCATGATCCTGAAGGTCCCTCCCCATCCAAACCACTCCTGGCAGGAACAGCTGGTGAGCTCTGGCTCTGGGGCTGGGATAGTCTGAGACCCCACCAGATCTGGGGAGAATCTTAACAACCATTTTCCCTCGGGGCAGTTCTGCTCAGCCTCTTGTCTCTCAGGCGGTGAGGAAAGAGATCACTGGGATGTCACTTCAGTGCAGGGATGTGTTGGGAGGGATTTAGGAGCAGGCTGTGCATGCAGACAAAACCCTGACTCAGGCTTTAGCCACAAAAATCCGGCTGTGGTGCGAGGGAAACGCCACCAAGTCTGATCCCCTGGGTAAGGAAACCGCGTCTCTACCCTCGCTAGAGCCAGCAGTGTCCCCTCCCTCACCCTGAGCGTGTGCACGGTCCCTCCCCGTGTCCCCTCCCTCACCCTGAGCGTGTGCACGGTCCCACCCCGGTGTCCCCTCCCGGTGTCCCCTCCCTCACCTTGAGCGTGTGCATGGTCCCGCCCCGGTGTCCCCTCCCGGTGTCCCTTCCCTGGTGTCCCCTCCCGGTGTCCCTCCCTCACCTTGAGCGTGTGCATGGTCCCTCCCCGTGTCCCCTCCCTCACCCCTGAGCGTGTGCACGGTCCCGCCCCGGTGTCCCCTCCCGGTGTCCCCTCCCTCACCCTGAGCGTGTGCACGGTCCCACCCCGGTGTCCCCTCCCGGTGTCCCCTCCCTCACCTTGAGCGTGTGCATGGTCCCGCCCCTGAAGGCCACCGGGGCCAGCAGCGTGGGCGGCAGCCCCGCCTGCGGCCCCGCCACGGCCACCAGGCTGCGGCAGCTGATCAGGAAGTTGAGCAGGGTGAAGGTGTTGCTGCCCCTCACCAGCACCAGCGACTCGGGTCTGTGATCCACCTGCACCTCGTGCTTCTCCTTGCGCCTGAGAGCCGAGTCAAGGGAAAACCACGGGGCACTGGGAGCTTCCATGTGCCAAAAGCTGGAGCAGTGAACCCCCCCCCCACATCCCATCTGACCAAAAACCCCCAAAAGCCAAACACAACTGAGGTTTGCACTCATCCAGATCTGTTCTTCAAATATTAAGCAGCATCTTAATCCTGGATTCAAATCCTAGATATACTTGCAAAGTAACTTTAAAAAAAAAGCAGTATCTCATAACATGCAGGAATGTGAGGATTCATGTTTGGAAAACAGTTCTCAAAACACTTCTACAGAACTGAAATGTGTACCACAGCACTGTAGCAGCTGCCTGGTGCACACATCTGGAAGATCAAAGGAAGGATACAGTTGGATAGAAATAGTATCTGGTTTCTTCACCTTGTCTTGGACTCCCATCTCCTCAAGCCAAGAGAAGCTTCCATCATCATCATCATCGCTGGGAGCTGGTTCCCTGAGACAGGAGCAGTGTCAGGAGGGCAGTGCCTCTGAGCAAGGAATTCCAAATGGACTGTGCAGGAGCCTGGAGATGCCCCTGGATTGCAGCACTGCACAGCTGTTACTCACCCTGCATCCTCCACACTGCTGCCCCCTCCGGGGGTTTCTGCCTCCAAACTCTCCTTAGAGTTTTTCTGCTTCCTCGTTCTACTTTCCTCCAGCAAAGGTAAGGAGAACTCTATGCCTGGGGTGGAGAAGAGGGAGAGGAATGACAGATTTGTCTTTACAAACGAGCTGTGGATCTGCTGGGAGATAAAACCGGCACTGAGAAATAAAAGAAACAATGGGAAGAATTCCAATGACTGATGAATGGAAAAATATCTTTGCCTTTACAAACAAACTGTAGGTTTGCTGAGAAATGAAATTGGATACTGAAAGATGAAAGAAGCAATGGGGGGAAAATATGAATTGTATAAGAATTAAAAATGAAAAGGGAGGGTTGTACATTAGAGGGGAATCTCAGGTGTCAGGGTTCTGTACCTCTCAAGTACCTCAGTCAGTGGGGAAAGAGAGAGGGAAATGCAGCCAGGAAATTGGGATAAAAGGAGGTTGTGTCCTCCAAAAATTGAAGAGACCAGATGGGAATGCCCGATGGGCTCTTCCTTTATTGGAATAAAGTAAAAGGACTCCTCTGTGTCCTTTTTGGACATGAACTGTTGAAGTCAGTGAGTTAGGGGATTCCCTGAACCCTTCAAGGAGGAATCAAGGTGCAAGGATTAAATTAAAGTCTTTGAATGGACTGAAATATATCAAGCCACTTACACATAAAGTAGAAGTAAGTCAGTAAGTTTTAGTAGGAGCTGTAGTGCTTTTAGTGAGTGAAAGGTCTGGATTCCACAGTAGTAGTTTGACTTCTATTAAAGGTCGAAACATACTGATATCTTCAGAAAAGGCTCCAGGCCCACAGCTGTAGACAGTGCTTAGACAATAGAGCTGTAGGAAGAATACTGCTTACATTTTTTAGACAGAAGAAGATAGATTGTATGCATAGTCTATACATAACCTGGTGTGCTAAGAAATCCGGATTCTAATAGGTTGAGGAGTGGTGGTCTGAGCTTATGTCTTAGCTCGGTGGGGAAATCCTATATAAGACTATGTATTGGGAGAGTTGGTGCTTTTAGCCATTCTGGCTTCTAGCCATTTGCTTACTGCTAGCTGCTTTGCTATTGCTTGTCTGTGTACTGTTGAGGCTTTGTAATAAAGCACCCTTTTAACTATTAGCTGCTTTGCTTACTTAAGATTACCCGACAAGGAGGAGCCAAGAGCTCAGAGGAGGAGCCTACAGAGCTCTGGAGTTTGCTCCCTTAGAGCACTGGGGGTCAGAAAGAACCCCCCAGACCCCTCAGTGTCCTTTTTGGACACGAACTGCTGGTGTTGGTGGTGAATTCTGCCGTGCCCTTCTTATGAATGCATGAAATGTTGTTGGCTTTTTGCAAGTATTGGATAAATCCTATATGTATAAGGTTAAAATAGCATTTCTATGTGGATATAGTCCTGGGTAATAGTAAAAGTTAGACATAAGTTTTTTTTAAAGATAGTATGTTTTAACTACCTGCTTAAGTCAAAAATAACAGCCCGTGAACATGTGATGGGGACCCCTGCAGCTGACAAAACAATTATCAACACGCACCGGCTGGACCAGCACCCAAATTAAAAGGGATAAGGTAAAGAATAAAACCACAAGCTAAAAAACATGCGTGCTCTAAAAAGGCGGACCCAAGAAGTGGCCGTGCTAAACAGTTCACAGAAACTGTTAACTATGCAGGAAAGTCTATGAATATGTAACAAATGGATGGCTTGTAAAACCTATTTAAAGGGGTGTTCCCAAAGCAGCGGCGTGCTCTGGGCAGCATGCCAAGCACCCGGCCGTTTTAACCCTTTGCTGTATGTATGTCTCCTACTGACTTTTTATTAAACCTTTTAATTGTCCCAAAACAGTGAAGCGTGTTTTGCACGCCTTACCCTCGCTCCTCATGGCCTCTCGCAGGCCGCGCGTGGTGGGGGCGATGGCGGCGGTGGGCACGGCGCTGCCCGCCAGCCCCGCGGCGCGGAACAGCACCGAGAACTGCGCCGCGCACACGTAGAAATAGGGACACAGCCGCGCCCTCAGCAGGTTGTACAGGGAGGTGAAGCTCACAGACCTGCCGGGGGGATGAACAGAGCTGTCACAGCAGGCACCGCCCCAGGGATGCGCTGCACAGGGACAGGACACAGGGAGTGGCTTCAAAGTAGGCTTTGATGGGATATTGGGAAGGGATTGTTCCCTGGGATGGAGGGGAGGGAGTTTTTATCCCTGTAAATAGTACCAGGAGAAAGGGAATGAGTTTGAACTGCCAGAGGGCAGGGCTGGATGGGACATTGGGCAGGAATTGTTCCCTGGGGTGGGGCTGGGATGGGATTCCTGCGATGGATCCCTGGCAGTGCCCAAGGCCAGGTTGGACATTGGGGCTGGAGCAGCCTGGGACAGTGGGAGGTGTGCCTGCCATGGCAGGGGTTGAAATGTGACGATCCTTAAGGTCCCTCCCAAACCATCCCATGATCCTGCGATGAATTAAAACCTCTTTGTCTCACTCCTACCCAGCCCAGCAGTACTTCAGCTGCTCTTACCAGTCACTCATGAGCACTTGCTGCAAGGCCTGGTCCTGTGCCCAAGGACAGGCCTTCCCAGCCATCCTCCTGTCGGCCCCCAGGCGGGGGAAGAGCGGCAGCCAGGGCAGCGAGGGGTGCAGCCAGTACACCAGGCTCTGCTGGAAGGCACAGCGCAGCTCCGTGCTCAGCCGGGGCTCCTGCAGGTGCCACAGGGTGTCAGGGGGACGGAAAAGCTGCCGGGAAGAGCAGCTGCAGCCGCAGCCACCCGCCCAGCTCTCACCTGCACGCTCTGGGGCAGGGCGGGCTCTGCGGCTCGGCAGTGCTGAGCAAAGCCCTGCGCCTCCTCCTGCCCTTTCAGGTGCTCTGCCCAGCTGAAGGGCTGGGAGGACATGAAGAGAACCCGTGTTTTAATGCTCCAGTCTGCAGGGAACTCCTGTCCTGGTGAGGAGGGAAGCTTTGGGTACAGCAAGAGGCGAATGAAGGTCCTGAGCAAACAGAAACAGCACCGGTTAACTCGCAGAAAATTAAACCTGAAAAATAGACAGTCTGAACCAAAGGCATGGTTTGGTATTTTGATTATTTTACTCAGTACCACATTCTGATAGAAACACTCCATTCTGTTGCCTGTAAAACCACAAGAGGGCATGCACTCATGGGTCCCTCCAACAAGATAAACTAGGAACAAATAAAAGGATAGATGATTAAAACAAAAAAGCCCTGAGCCTGATGTTTATGAAGACAAGAATTTCCATGCCAAAATGGTTATTTCATTTCATCCTTTCCCGGTGATTCTAAAGCCCTGGGCACCTCCAAGACAGTTTGTTCTCTTTTTTGTATCTTTCTAATTTAGTTTGAACTTCAGTTCCTGTACCTAGAACAACATTAGAGAATGTCTGTTGAAACTCTGTTTCAATTTCAAGGGCTGTTTTTCAGGAATTATTGCTTTCTTATGTGCCTGATGCAGTGCTCCATTTTTGCAGCTGAAAATCAGATTACTGGAGGTCTGTCTAGTGAAGAACATCCTCATCTCAACTACATATAAAACTAAGAAACAGTAAAATTATAGTCAACTTGTTAATAAAACTGAAAGACAACTACCTCTGTCCATGGAACTACAACAGCAGTGAGGTCAGGCAGAAGGCTGGCTTTAAAAGACTGACACCAGAACAGGAAACATCAGTGTGAGAAATTCCTTGATTACTGACATTTTAGTACATTCCTTTATACAGAGAGGCCACCAAACACCCAGTGAAACAGTTTCAGCTCTCTGTGTGCCCTGAGAATAGCTGAACTCTTCTCAGAAGCAAGTGCTGTTCCATACCTGGCTTAGGGAGAGGATGTCAGAACTTTCAGCAGGCTCTGCTCTCCTGGGGGGCTTCTCTTCACAGGCCGGCTCTAAAAACTGAATGAAAGAGCAACATAAGGCACAGCACAAACAATGTACCGGGCTGATCTTTTTAAAAACTGCCTTTGCAGTGACATTTCCGAGTGATCCTCAGCACTCTGGGCTGCAAACAAACTCCGCTCGGGGCGAGCACGAGATCCGCACCCAGCGCTGAGCAACAGCTCGAGCCCGGCAGGGCCTTGGAGGAGATGGGGGAGCCCGGGGCTGCATCCAAAAGGGCTTGAGGTGATGGCTGAGGGTGACAGCTGAGCGCTGAGAGATGAGGGACTGGGGCAATGGCTGAGGGTGATGGCTGAGGGCTGAGAGATGAGGGTGACAGTGATGGCTGAGGGCGATGGCTGAGAGCTGAGAGTGACAGCTGAGGGTTGAGAGCTCAGGGCAATGGCTGAAGGCCAAGAGCTGAGGGTGACTGATGGCTGAGGGCTGCAGGCGATGGCTGAGAGCTCAGGGCAATGGCTCAGGGCTGAGAGCTCCGGGCAATGGCTCAGGGCTGAGAGCTGAGGGTAACAATGATGGCTGAGAGCCCGGGGCAATGGCTGGGAGCTGAGAGCTCAGGGCAATGAATCGCTCAGGGCTGAGAGCCCGGGGCAATGGCTCGGGGCTGAGAGCTCAGGGCAATAAATGCCTCAGGGCTGAGAGCTGAGGGTAACAATGATGGCTGAGAGCTCGGGGCAATGGCTCAGGGCTGAGAGCTCGGGGCAATTGCTCGGGGCTGAGGGCTCGGACCCCGCTGCCGGAGCTCGGACCCACCTGCCAGAAGGGCGCTGCCGATGGATCCCCGCCGGCCGGGGCCGCTGCCGGAGGCTGAGGGGCCGTCGCCGCCCGCTGCGGAGCGTTGTCCAGGCTGGAGAAGGGGTTGCGCCGGCGGGCGGCCGCAGAGGGGCCCCGCGGGGCCGGGGCAGCGGCGGCTTCCGCGGCGGCGGCGGAGTCGCTCCTCCGCCCAGGACGTTTGCGCTTCAGCCGCAGAAGCGCCGGAGGCTTCTTGAAGCCGGGCGAGTGCCCGGGCTCGGCAGGGGCGGCCATGGCCGAGCGGGACCGGGAGGAGCCGCGCTCCCGTCTTGGCGCCAAAGCGCGGCAGCTCCGCCCCGGGGCGGCGCTGAGGGAGCGGCGCCGCCATCGCTGCCGCCCTCAGGGGCTCTGAGGGGAGCGCGGCCCCGCCAGCCCCGCTCCGCCCGCACGGGCAGCACGAACACGGAGCACAGAGACAGACGGCGCTCAAATGGTGTCCGTGCCCTTCCAAATGCGCTTGCAGAGCTTCCCCAAGGGCTGGGCTCGGCTGCGGCAGCATCGCCACACGGCTGCCCCGGGACAAATGCCCTGAGCAGATACCGGGGCCGGGGCTGCGCCATGGGACACAAAACGCACGGGGAGGGGAGAGCCTAAGAAAGGAACAATCCTTCAGTGCCCCTGACAGGAGGTGCAGCCGGGTGGGCTCAGGCTCTGCTCAAAGGGAACAGGGACAGGACACGGGGAAAGGGCCTCGAGCTGCGGCGGCTCCGCTGTGCCCGGGGCAGCCCTGCTGCACAGCGGTTCCCAGCACAGCTCTCTCCCAGCCGGGCTCAGCTGCGCCTCTCGTTTGCTGCAGAGAGCAGGGACAGCCCTGCCCTGCCGGCCCCGCCGGGAACTCTCCCGCTGCCGCTGGGGCTGAGCAGCCGCTGCTCACAGGGGACCCAGCGGCACTGAGGGGAAACACATCAGCACCTCGGGGAGACAGGGCATGAGATCCAGAGACTCCGTTATTGTGCTTTACAAGTTTTATTTTAAAAAATAAACAAATTATTCAGGAAGAAATTGCTCAGTCCTTGTTTGCTAATTTCTCGGGAATAACATATTGTAACATATTGTATATTCATGTTTTTATATCATACATTATAATGCAAATATAAAATGTGTAATAAATACAAATTCTTTGGTAATTTTAGTTATTCATTAGATCTCTTGTCATTTACGGATTCTTTACTGTTCTTCTATACTCCTTGTTACTACTCTTTTATTTCTTATATGCATTTTAAAATTCAATTTCTTATTCTTATTCATCTTTTTCCTCTGTGCATGTTTAAATTCAAATTCTTATTCCTAATACTCTTAAGATATATTCCTATATATATTCTTACTTCTTAAGATATATTCCAATATCTTAAAATTATTAATCTTATCCCTATCCTCATTGTCTTCTTCTTCTACTCCTATGTATTTTAAAAATTAATTTACTTATTAATATTCTACTATGCATTTTTTAAGTATTCTTCCTCTTCTCTGTCTTCAAAATTTTCTTTGTCTAATTTCTCTTTGCCTTCTTCGTCTTATGCCATTGTCTTCTTTGTCTTCTTGAATTTCTTCATCATTTTGTCGTCTTCTTTGTCATCTTTGTTTTGTCTTCTTTGTCTTCATTGTCTTCTTCTGTCTCTTCTTCGTTGTCTTTGTCGTCTGTGTGCAGGTTTCTCTCTGGCAGTTTGTGCCCAGCTCCCGTGGCTGCTGGCAGCCCGGGCGTGCCCAGCCCTGCAGGAGGGAGGCTCTGGCAGCGATCCGTGCTGCGGTGCCCTGTGTGTGTCACGGCTCGGGCCGTGGCCCCAGGCAGGGCCAGCGGAACAGCCCCCGCAGCGCCCGCAGCGCCCGCCTGAAGCGGGAGGGACGTTTGCTGGGGGCAGCCGGCTGCCCGCGGAGGGCCTGGGCTCCCGGCTGGGCAGGCCAGGGCCTGGGGGGGCTGTGCGGGGCAGCCACGGAGCTCCCTTCCCTTTCTGGGGGAGCTGCTGCTGCCCTTCCTGCAGCACTCCAGAGCTCCAGGGCATCCTGCTGCTGCTGCTGCTGCTGCTGCTGCTGCTGCTGCTGCTGCTGCTCCTCCTGCTGCTGCTGCTCCTGCTGCTGCTCCTGCTGCTGCTGCTGCTGCTCCTGCTGCTGCTCCTGCTGCTGCTGCTGCTGCTGCTGCTGCTGCTGCTCCTGCTGCTGCTGCTGCTGTTGCTGCTGCTGCTCCTCCTGCTGCTGCTGCTGCTGCTGCTGCTGCTGCTGCTGCTGCTGCTGCTGCCACTGCTGCCTCAGTGCCTGCAGCTCCGGCACAGCCTGCCTCAGGGGCTCCCTGCTGCTCCCTGTCCCCAGGGATGTCCCGTCCTCACTGAGGACAGCAGGAGCTGCTGCCTTTGTGTCCTGCACAGCCCCAGCCTGGGGAGGCTCCTCCTCCTCCTCCTCAGTCGCTCTGCTCGGGGTCGCAGCTGCCAGCTCGGTGTCCGTGGGGCTCCCTGGGGCACGAGAGGCGCTGGGCAGGGCAGGGGCTGCCTCTGCTGCCACCTCTGAGCCCAACAGCCCGTTCAATTTTGCCTCCAGCTTCTCCTGGAGCCTTTTCAGTTTGGATAGCTTCTGGAGGATCTGAGCTTTGGTCTCTTGCTCCTCCTCAGCATCATGGTCCTTGAAGGAATTGGCTTCCAGCCATTCCAGCACCTTCTGATGCCCTGACATTTCCTCCAGGTCTGGCAGTTCAGGTGACAAGCTTGAATCTATGTCATTACCACCGAGCAGGGCCCTCCTTGTCACCTCCTCCTGCTCACATTCTTCCCACAGGAAGGAGAGCAGTTCGCTGTCATCTTCCCATGGGGACATGTCTCGGACATCACAGCCTTCCCCAAAGCACAACTCTGTTTGATATTTAACATCTTCTGGGGAAAGCTTCTCATTCTTGTAGTAACTCCCCTGGGGCAGCTCTTTGTCACAGTCACTCTCCCCTTGGGACGGCTCTTCTTCACAGTTTTCTTCAGATGGGGACAGCTCCTTGTCACTCTTGCTGACCCCTAGGAAGAGCTCAATGGCCTCTGCAAATTTGGACATGTGTTGGTCACTTGTGCTGTCCTCCAGACCAGCCTCGATGGCCTCTTCCACTGGGGACAGCTCCTCGTCACTTGTGCTGCCCCCTGAAGTGACTTTGATGTCCTCTTCAACATCGGGCAGCTTCTCCTCACTTGTGCTGTGCACTGGAAAGCGCTCGCTGTACTCTTCCACAGGGGTCAGCTGCTGGTAACTTGTGGTGTCCTCTGCACTGACTTCAGTGGCCTCTTCCACAGGTGACACCTCCTCTTCATTTGTGCTGTCCCCTGAAGTGACCTCTCTGGCCTCTTCCTCTTCCGACAGCGGCTCCTCAGTTGTGCTGTCCTCTGGAGAGAGCTCGATGGCCTCTTCCTCTTCCGACAGCTGTAGCGCAGTGTCACTGTCTCCTGGAGAGAGCTCGACAGCCTCTTCTACTTGGGACAGCGGCTCCTCAGTAGTGCTGTCCTCTGCAGAGAGCTCACTGTCATCTTCCTCAAGGGACAGCTCCTGGTCACTCTCGCTGTCCTCTGGAGAGAGCTCAGCGTCTTCTGTTACTTGGGACAGCTCCTGGTCACTGCCATGTTCCTCTCTGGAACATTTTCTATCATCCTGTTTGTCAGGCGCTGTGCCCCTGAGGCTGCGCTCCACGGCTGCAGCCCCCGCGGGGATGGGCGGCACAGGCAGCAGCTGCCAGCTCGGGGACACACGGGCTGTGCCCTCCGGGGCCACCCTGAGCGGGGGCAGGAGCACCCTGGGCAGGGGCCTGCGTGGCTGCCAAGGACAGGGCCTGCAGGGCTGCGGCCCCTTCTCCCCTGCACTGCCCAGCCCTGTGCCCCGGCTCTCAGTGTCCCTGGGGCTCAGCAGGCGGGGCAGTGCTGGCGGCCGTGGCACATGTGGCAGCGGTGGCAGCCTGTCCCCACAGAGGGACGGGGCCTGGCTGCGGCTGCCCTGCGGCGCTGCCTGTGGTGGCCGGGGCTGCACCCCTGGGACCGTGAGGGGGTGAAGATTTCTGGGTCCCGCCTTTGGCTGCCCGAGGTGCACTGGTGGCAGCTTGGTGGCCCCCAGTGAGGAGCAGGATGAAGATGAGCAGTCGGATGGAGACGGCTCCCTTGGCAGGGCAAAGATCCTGGCCCTCTCCGTCCGCTGCTCTCCCCTGTCTTCCTCTTCCTTTGCTCTTGGCCCCCTGCGCCGGCTCAGCAATGGGCCTTGGGCAGCCTGGGCGTCGAGCTTCTTATTCATCTCCTCTATCTTCTCCATCTTCTCCGCAATGTATATCATCCGCAAGCGCAGACGGATTAAGAAATCTGCTTCCTCCTCAGTCAGTGGCACTGTTGGCGGCTGCATGAGCTGCACCCCTGGGACTGTGAGGGGGTGAAGATTTTTAGGATCCACCTTTGGCTGCCCGAGGTGCACTGGTGGCAGCTTGGTGGGCACCAGCAAGGAGCAGGATGAAGATGGGGTGTGGGATGGAGACGGCTCCCTTGGCAGGGCAAAGATCCTGGTCCTCTCCTACCTGCCTCATGCCTCACACTTGGCCTCCTCCGCAGGCTCTGCAGTGGGCCTTGGGTGGCCTGGGTGTTGGGCTTCTCCATCTTCTCCAGAGTTTCTACCTTCCTGAAGTGTAGATGTGTCCTGGGAGCTGCTGCCTCCTCACAGAGCGGCGCTCCTGGGACTGAGCACTCCAGGGCTCTGCACCCCTTATATACCCCCAGGCCAGGGTGGGGCTCCCTGATGTCACAAGGGTCTCTGGCCACCACCATGTCCCACATCACAAAGGGCCATGACACGACGCGCCCGTGCCACCAAGGGCCACCCCCGGCACCCCACGAGCCATGGAGCAGCCAGGAACTGGCTCGGAGCAGCCCCGGGCTCGTGGCCTTGTGGCCCCTGCTGTGCCCGGAGCCCTGAGAGGCTCTGGCCGCGCTGGCACACGGCAGCCCCAGCCCCAGGCTGCAGAGCCCTGGGTTTGCAGGCTGCGCTGCCCAGGGCACGAGCAATGGGCCCAGGGACGGGCCAGGGCCTTGTGGGCAGCGGCTCCGCGCGCGGCGGGAGGCCGGGGAGCAGGGCTGTCCCTCAGGGCTCTGCCCGGGCCCGGGCGCTGAGGGAGCGGCGCCGCCATCGCTGCCGCCCTCAGGGGCTCTGAGGGGAGCGCGGCCCCGCCAGCCCCGCTCCGCCCGCACGGGCAGCACGAACACGGAGCACAGAGACAGACGGCGCTCAAATGGTGTCCGTGCCCTTCCAAATGCACTCGCAGAGCTTCCCCAAGGGCTGGGCTCGGTGCGGCAGCATCGCCACACGGCTGCCCCGGGACAAATGCCCTGAGCAGATACCGGGGCCGGGGCTGCGCCATGGGACACTGAAACACGCGGGGTTCGGTCTCTTTGGCAGAAAGAAACGAGTGGTTTAGGCTGTTTGGGATAAGGCAACTACGTTTGGTGCCCCTCAGCTGTTGTACCTGGCATTCAAAAGGATAATAAATCATGAAAGGAAATAATTACGAATCCATCCATGTGGGTGAAAAGGCATCAAGAGGTAGTTAGGAGCAACATCTCTACTGACAGACTTAATAAAAATTACACTTTAAAAAAATATTTCATCTGCAATTTTGCCCCTGCCCGCAGAGGGCCTGGGCTCCTGGCTGGGCAGGCCGGGGGGGCTGTGCGGGGCAGGCACGGAGCTCCCTGCGCTGCGCGGCTCCAGCGCCGGGCCCTCAGCCCAGGCCTCACGAGGCACTGGGAGCTCGTCTGCCACTAAAACTTCCCATTTTTGGTCTTTGTCGTTAGGGGGACAGCTCCTGGATGCTCAGCTCATCCCACTCATCATCCTCTGGGTGGAAGGGCTTGGTCCCAATGCCATGCTTGGTCTTGTCTCCCCAGTTCTGCACCAGCTCCCTGTCGCTGTCATCTTCCCAGCTGGAGTGTCCCGAGGCTCTGCTGCCATTCCCTCCTGACACTATTTGGCCAATGGGTTCTTCCCAGTCAGAAAGTTCTGTACAGCTGATGACTGCTCCTTGGGACAGCCCTTGCTCCATGTGTTCTTCCCAGTCTGAGGGGCCTTGGGAGCTGCTGAATTCTCCTTTGCTCCAAGTATTCTTCCCACTGGGAGAGTTCGTGGTAGCTGCTGACTTCCTCATTTTCCCACTGGGAAGGCTCTGGCTCAATGTTACCTTGCACGTCATTGTCCTCCCCAGGCAAGGTCCCTCCTCGCTCTCTTGCCCTGCTCTCAGTGCCATTGCCGCTGTCCCCTCCTGCCTCTGCTCCCTGGGGCCTGGGCTCCCAGCTGGGCGGGCGAGGGGCTGGCGGGCTGTGTGGGGCAGGCACTGAGCTCTCTTCCCTTTAGGCTGTGCTTACTGATTCCACTTCTACAGCCATCCACTGCTGTAGGGCATAGATTTCATCAGCTGCTGCCTCAGTGCCTGCTCTCCTGCAGTGCCTGGCTCAGGATCTCCAGGGTGATGTTCTGCCCCGTGGCACTCTGTGGGGCAGGAGAGGCTGGGCAGGGCAGGCGCTGCCTCTGCTGCCAGCGCTGTGCCCTCGGGGCTGGCAGAGCTGCCCCACAGGGGACAAGGCTGGGGCTGCTCGTGGCTCACGGGGTGCAAGGGGCTGTTCTGGATCTTGGAGTGATGACATTTCTACACTGGGACAGCTCCTGCCTGCTCACATATTCCTCCCATCGGGACAGCTTTCACTCACTCATGTCTGCCCATTGGGGCAGCTCTTGGGCTCCAGTATCTTGTCTTTGGGACAGCTCCTTGTCCCTGCTGTCTGTCCCTTGGGACAATTCCAGCTCTCTCCTATCATCCCAAGGGGAGATGTGGGGGTGCACATCTTCAGGCCACGGTGAGAGTTCTTGGTACCTCTCACCTTCCCTCTGGGACAGCTCTTGCACATTGTCCCATTGGGAATCCTCTGGGACACTCACATCCCTCTGCAGGGACAGCTCATGGGATCTCTCATGTTCTTCCCATCCCAACTCCTGCTGCCCTCTCACCTCTGCTTGCCATTGGGACACCTCTTGTGTTGTGACACATTGTTCCCATTTGGGCACCTCTCTCTGTATCTCACCTTCCCCTTCCCCAGGCCTCTCCTCTGGGCCGGAGCCCTGCAGGACAGCTCCACCAAGAACAATTCCTTTTCCCATTGCAGGAGTCTCCTTTGGTGTGGAAAAGAAAGAAAGAAAGGAGAATTGCTGCCTTCCCGTCTCTCAGGGCTGCAGAACTCCTCAAACGCCCCTCCTGCTGCTCCCACAGAGAGGAACGCTGGCCTGGGGACTCTCTGCTGTTGGACATTGGGCAGGGGAGGGGGGAGACACTTACATGTCCCTTTGGACAGAAGTAATGGGTGAGCATCCCGTCCCAAACATCCATGTGCTCCATGGACTCATCAAGGTTGGAAGAGACCCTCAGGATCATCCAGTACCATCATCATTATCCCAAACCATGTCCCAAGGGCCACATCCACACTTCCTGACCACTCCCAGACAGTGACTCCAAACCTCCCTGGGCAGCTCAATCCAAGGCCTGACCACTCTTCAGGAGACTGATTTTCTAATCACTATTCTGAACCTCCCCTGGTGCATGTCCAGGCCATTGCCTGTCAGCCCTTCCCTCAGGCTGGGCAGTACACAGCAAGCCCTGAGTTTTTTGAGGAGCCTGGCAGACCCTTCACAGCACTGATCCCATTTATCAGCTTGCTCAGTTCTCTTTCCATGTCCTTCCCAGTAATCCTGCCCAGCAATCATGGTGAGCCACATTTTTCAAGCCATGCCATGAATGTTCAGCCACAGCTACAGAAACTCAGGGCAGCTTTAACATCTTCCTCCCTCAGAGCTGTGCTTCCCCAACCAAAAACATGCAGCACCATCTCCACAAGAAGGAAGAATTTTATTGTTTCCATGTGACAGGTTTCCCTGGGAATGACCAGGACAGCTCTCTAGACAGTCTCTCTCATGATTTTGGTGAGTTTCTGGATCTTGGACCTTGTTGACATGTCCACATACTTCTCCCCAATATTGACAATCATGCCACCAAGGATGGATGGATCAGTCTAAGGAAGGAACATTGAACAGAAAGTCAATTAGCAGAAGTTTGTTAGCACAGGATACAAGTTTTACACTAGCAAAAAAAAACTCAAAGCTTTTCAATGGGCCTTTTCTGAGATAACTTTGTGGTCATTGCATTCCAAAGTGAAGATTTTAGAAATTAAAACATTGTTATGTCTACAAGAAAGCAGACAACTATGTAACAAAACAACTGGATTCAATAAAATCTTTTGTTTTTGTAAAAATCAGAGACACAGAAACCTTTAACATGAACATAGTGACATTTATTTGTAAGTCAAAAATCCAGACCTTAGTCTCCAGCTTCAACACTTCTCCTTTAGCCAAGAACCCATTCAGAGCACTTTTCAGTTCACTGAGGTTGGCATCATCCAAGGGCTGAAAAAAGAAAAACCATAATAAAAGGAAAACAAAGGACTTAAAATACTCAGATGATATGATGAGAGCCCAAATTTTGTCCTCGGGTCCCTTTGAAGACACATTTCCACCAGAAGGCAGCATCCTGCAACTGGGATAACCCAAGGACAGCACAGGAACAACAACCACTGTGCCCTCCTGATTTCATCAAACATTTCCCTGTTTGAAGAAGAACAGGGACAGCTCTATGTGCAGACCAGCCTGACTTTTGCCAGGGCTCACACACAGGAAGGAAAACCATGAGCTGTTGAGCTGCAATGTTGAGTTTTCATTTTGGACCAGGAACTGCTGGATATCAATCCCCAGTTTGTTCAGCTTGGCAGACATGCCCTCACTGCTCTCACAGCAAATACTTCAATCACAGAGCACATGAAGTGGGCCAGGTTTGTCTTCCCTGCCTTGCCCCAGAGCTCCCCAGCCCACCTGAGCCGTGGTGACAGTGCACACCACCTCCCCTCGGAAGGCGCTCATGATCTTCCCGAAGGCGGAGACGATGCCCGGGGTGTAACGCAGGCGGCCGTTCTCAGCCAGCAGATCTGCAAAACAGCCACACATCCAGGGTTCAATTCCTCCAGAGGCACAGCCCAGCAGCAATTCCAATGGATGGCTCTGCTGGGATGCTCTCCTGAAGCCCTGAGGTCACTCACTCATCAGGTTGACAGTGATTGGGGACATCTTTTCTCTTGCCAGGGCGTCGTTCACGGCTTTTTGTTTCACTGAGCTCTTGGTGTGAGGGTTCATCACCACACTGGACAGCTTGGGGTCCTTCAGCAGGCTCTGAGGGGATACACAAAGATGTGATAAACAAAGGGATTTTTCTGGCATCACAAGGCCTACCTGGAGCAGCCAAGGCAGGCAACAAGGGCGTTCCTGGAATGAGAGCAAAGAGCTCTGGAGCTGGTGGCAAGTGAAATGGCAGCTCCAGCTGGAGCATCAGGGAATGGTTTGGGTTGGAAGGGATCTTAAAGATTGGATGGAAACTAGTCCCACCTCCTGCCATGGCCAGGGACACCTTCCATTATCCCAGACTGTTCCAAGCCCCTTCCAATCTAGCCTTGGACACTTCCAGGGGTGGAGCAGCCACAGCTGCTCTGGGCACCCTGTGACAGAGCTTCCCCACCCTCCCAGGGAACAATTCCTTCCCGATATCCCATTTAAACAGCAGGGGCACAGGCAGGCAGTACAGGTGCCAGCAGGCTGGGAGTCTCATAGCTGAGAGAAGCCCAGCCCCTTTCCTACAAAGGAACAGCAGGAACCCCCCCTCCCAGCCCTGGGAGCAGGAACACCTTACCCATACTCGGGTCAGCTCCTTCTCCACCTGCTCCAGCTTATTCTGCTTGGTGGCTGCCGAGTAGAGGGCGGTGGCATAGCGACCTTCCAGCCCGTACACCTGGATGGGCGGCTGCGGGAACAAGGGCGGGAGCTGAGCGAGGGGACCCGGGGAGAGAGACTCGGGAGAGACCCGGGAGAGAGGCGGGAGAGACCCGGGAGAGGCGGAGAGACCCGGGGAGAGAGACTCGGGGGAGACCCGGGGAGAGAGACTCGGGGGGAGACCCGGGGAGAGAGACTTCGGGGGGAGAGACCCGGGGAGAGAGACTCGGGGGAGAACCCGGGAGAGAGACTCGGGGGGAGACCCGGGGAGAGAGACTCGGGGGAGACCCGGGGAGAGAGAACTCGGGGGGAGACCCGGGAGAGAGACTCGGGGGAGAACCCGGGAGAGAGACTCGGGAGAGACCCGGGGAGAGACCCGGGGAGAGAGACTCGGGGGAGAACCCGGAGAGAGAGACTCGGGGGAGACCCGGGAGAGAGACTCGGGGGAGACCCGGGGAGAGAGAGACTCGGGGGGAGAACCCGGGGAGAGAGACTCGGGAGAGACTCGGGGGGAGACCCGGGGAGAGAGACTCGGGGGAGACCCGGGAGAGAGACTCGGGGGAGACCCGGGGAGAGAGAGACTCGGGGAGAGACCCGGGGAGAGAGACTCGGGGGAGACCCGGGAGAGAGACTCGGGGGAGACCCGGGGAGAGAGAGACTCGGGGAGAGAGACCCGGGAGAGAGACTCGGGGAGAGACCCGGGGAGAGAGACTCGGGGAGAGACCCGGGGAGAGAGACCCGGGAGAGACTCGGGAGAGACCCGGGAGAGACGCGGAGAGACAGACTCGGGGGAGACCCGGGTGGAGAGACCTCCCCGCACCGCGACCATCTGGGCCTTGAGCCCTTCACAACCCCCCGCCGTCTCACCCTGACCAGCCCGGACATCCCCCTTGACCGGCTTGGAGACCCTCCCGACCCCCTCAGGACACCGCTGTCCCCTTATCGTCACCAGCTTGGAGACCCTCCCGTCCCTCTGACAACGCCCCGGCCCCTCACCTTGACCAGCTTGGACGCCGGTCTCGCCGCCGTCGTACTCAGCTGCCGCACCTGGGGAGGAATAAGGGGGAGAATGGCGGGGTCGGTGCAGCCCTAGAGGATCGGGAGGAAAGGAGACGGCGCTGTTGCCCCCCAAAGCCGCCCAGGCCCCGCCGCCCCAGTTTCACCTTCAAGACGAGCCCGGCTGCCGCCGCCATCTTTCCCGGCCGCCCCAGGGTCACCGCGCACTGCGCAGGCGCGGCGGGAACACGCCCACCCAGCGCCCTTGGGGCCGCGGGGCACGCTGGGAGTTGTAGTTCCGCGGGGCGGCGCCTTCGAGCCGCGCGCCCCCTGCCGGGCCATTGGGGCAGCGCAGCCCCGGCGGTGTCCCAGTGCCGCCAGTGTCACTACGTCACCAGTGTCACTGTGCCACCAGTGTCCCTGTGTCACCAGTATCACTATGCCACCAGTGTCACTGTGCTACCAGTGTCCCTGCAGTGTCCCTATGTCCCCGGTATCCCTGTAGTGTCCCAGTGCCACCAGTGTCCCTGTGGTATCCCTGTGGTGTCCCTGCGGTGTCACTATGTCCCTGGTATCCCTGTAGTGTCCCTGTACCACCACTGTCCCTGTGCCATCACTGCCGTGTACCCACCGTATCCCTGTGCCACCAGTGTCACTGTGTCACCAGTGTCCCTGCGGTGTCCCTGTGGTGTCCCTGTGTACCCAGTATCCCTGTGCCACCAGGGTCCCTGTGCTGTCCCTGTGCCCGGTGTCCCTGTGCCAGCAGGATTCCCATGCCCATGGTGTCCCTGTGCCCCTAAGTGTCCCTGTCAGTGTCCCTGTCAGTGTCCCTGTGCCTGGTGTCCCTGTGCCCACAGAATCCCTGTGCCCACAATGTCACTGTCAGTGTCCCTGTGCCCGGTGTCCCTGTGCCCACAGGATCCCCATGCCCATGGTGTCCCCGTGCCCCTCAGTGTCCCTGTCAGTGTTCCTGTGTACCCGGTGTCCCTGTGCCCTCAGTGTCGCTGTCAGTGTCCCTATCTCCCTAGGGTCCCTGTCCCCAGGGTGCCCTCCGTGTCCCTGTGCCCTCCATGCACTTCTCAGCCTGGGTATTTCCCACAGGATCAGTTCTTTAGGATCAGGCTGCTCCTGTGTGGGTCCCTTTTCCCATGGGATCCCAAACCCTCCCAGCAAACCCACTCCAGTGTGGGCCCCTCAGATCCCTGCCAGGAGCTGCTGCAGCTGGAATTCCCATGGGATCACACCTTGGTTTGTGCATCCCCTGCTCCGGCGTGGGCTCCTCCAGGGGCTGCAGGGGGATTTCAGATCTTCTGTGGAACTCCAGGGCTGCAGGGGGATCTCAGCTTCTCCATGGATCTCCAGGAATTACAGGTGCATATCAGCTCCTCCATGGATCTCCAGGAACTGCAAGTTGATCTCTGCTCCTCCATGGACCTGCAGAAATTACAGGTGCATATCAGCTCCTCCATGGATCTCCAGGAACTGCAAGTTGATCTCTGCTCCTCCAGGGGCTGCAGGGGGATCTCAGGTTCTCCATGGATCTCCAGGAATTATAGGTGGATCTCAGCTCCTCCATGGATTTCCAGGAATTACAGGTGGATCTCATCCTCTTCCAAGAGCTGCAGGGAGATTTCAGCTCCTCCATGGATGGATGGATGATGGATGGATGATGGATGGACGGATTGATGGGTGGATGATGGATGGATGGATGATGGATGATGGATGGATGGATGATGGATGGATGGATGATGGATGGATGGATGGATGGATGGATGGATGGATGGATTGATGGATGATGGATGGATGGATGGATGGATGGATGGATGGATGGATGGATGGATGATGGATGGATGGATGGATGGATGGATGGATGGATGGATGGATGGATGGATGGATGGAAGGATGATGAATGGATGGATTGATAGAGAAATGGACTGATGGATGGATGATCGATGATGGATGGAGGGATGATGGATCGATGGATGATGGATCGATGGATGATGGATGATGGATGGAAGGATGGATGGATGGATGGATGGATGATGGATGGATGATGGATGGATGGATGGATGATGGATGGATGATGGATGGATGGATGGATGATGGATGATGGTGGATGGATGGATGACGGATGGATGATGCATGGATGATGGATGATGGATGGATGGATGATGGATGGATGGATGGATGATGGATGGATGATGGATGGATGGATGGATGGATGGATGGATGGATGGATGGATGGATGGATGGATGATGGATGGATGGATGATGGATGGATGATGGATGGATGGATGGATGATGGATGGATGGATGGATGACGGACGGATGGATGGATGGATGGATGGATGGATGGATGGATCGACGGACGATGGATGGACGGACGACGGACGGATGGACGGACTGATGGATGGATGACGGACGGACGATGGATGGACGGACGGATGACGACGGATGATGGATGGATGATGGATGGATGGATGGATGGATGGATGATGGATGGATGGATGGATGTTGGATGGATGATGGATGGACGGATGGATGGATGGATGATGGATGGATGGATGGATGGATGGATGGATGGATGGATGGATGATGGATGGATGATGGGTGGATGGATGATGGATGGATGGACGATGGATGATGGGTGGATGGATGGATGATGGATGGATGGATGGATGGATGATGGGTGGATGGATGGATGGATGGATGGATGGATGGATGGATGGATGGATGGATGGATGATGGATGATGGATGATGGGTGGATGGATGGATGGATGATGGATGATGGATGATGGATGATGGATGAATGATGGATGATGGGTGGATGGATGGACGATGGATGGATGGCTCGCTGCAGCATTTTTGCAGGATCCCAGCACTAGGTGCCGCTCTCGCTGCAGCATTCCGAGCGCTGGGATCGTTCCAGGACTCCAGCACAGTCCGAGTGAGGCTGTTTAGGAAACGCTGCTGAGAGTGCCCTGGGAATAAGGCAGTGGCTCCAACACGATTTTTAAATTTTAGTTGTCAGGATTTAATTGGACATTGGGGTTGGTGCAGCCTGGGACAGTGGGAGGTGTCCCTGCCATGGCAGGGCTGGCACTGGATGGGATTTAAAGTCCCTCCAAACCCTGCCCTGATGGTTTACAATAACTTTAATAATTACACTATTGAGGAAAGCATGTCTAAAAATCAGATTTGGCTTTTTTTTTTTTTTCTTTTGTTGATAATGTGCCTGCAGTGAAGTTCTCAAGTGGATTTATTTTAACTGTGGTTTCATATCCCAAATTATTTTCTTGTTATTCCAGAACACTCTCTGATCTTGCAGCATTTTAATAGAAAGAAAATCTGGCTTTTTGGGGCCAGTGAAGTCACTGAGTGCTGAAGTGTTGAGGGCACTTTACTGAGCTGGGGGCTGGGTCAAAGCCTGATCATGCTTTCAAGAACTAAAATCAGAGCATCTTTCAAATTAATTTTGGACAAATACCATCCCCCAGATGATGAACAGTTTGTACCTCGATGCCTTACACTGGAAGGAAAATTTAAACCTGAATAAAACCTGTCCTTGTCTTTGAATATCTGTCACCAGAATGGAGTCCTGCATTGTCGTAGATGGGATATTTTAGGAGTTTTTTCCTCCTGCAAAGCATTTAAATTCCCCATATTGCCCCTTTGACATTTCCCTGTGTCCCTGGTTTCAGTTTGGTCACTTAATGAGCACTAGAACATCTGTAAGGGCAGGAGAAACACCTGGAAGAACATTCCCTTGTGGGTCTGCCCCTTTAGTGCTTGTAGGGTTGTGACCTTAAACTGCTCTTTTTAGTCATGTGGGGATAGGAAAAAAAATCACTTTTTTTGTCACCTGCTGAGTCAGACCACAACTGAAATCATGCAAAGTGTGTTTTATTTTCCTTTTGCTGAGAAACCTCCAGAAAGAAGGGGACAGTTCTCAGGGCCCTGCTTCAGGAGGTGCCCCAAAAACTGGAGCAAGGCTTGTCCAACCCCACAAACAACTCATGGCACAGAGAGCTGGAAAGAGGAGGTTTTTAACAACCCACCTGAGGTTTTCACAGCTGGGCACCTGTGAGTCCCACAGGGGCCTGGGTGTAGCTGGAAACAATTTCCTGAGCAGTTCCTCTGCAAAAAAAAAACTTTTGGTGTTTACCAGTAGTGCAGGAGTACAACACCCAAAATCCTCCATCCTGTCCCATACCTATTACCATATTCTAAAAACCTCAGTTTTAAAATCTTCACTGTGTGAAATCACACATTTTTATTTTAACTACACACCAGTGATTTTAACTCCATCACTCCAATTTGGAAGTTTTCTCCAAGGCCTCAGGTCCAAAGCAGAGTTCTCCAGGGGGTCAGTGCCAGAAAGCACAGAAAGTTTAGAAATCCCAAGTTTCTGGGATCCAACAAGTTTTCCTCTCCTGGTGCTCCAGTTCATCCCTGAGAACCTGACCCCAAAAAGTCAGGGCTGAACTCACCCCCAGCACAACCATGGGCTCGTTCCTGCAGCTGCTGGAGGGGTTGGTGGGGGTTTGGTGGGGATTTTTTGGGTTTTTTCCTCCTTCCCAAGGGTTCCAGAGGCACAGCTGGTGCTGGATCCAGTCCAGGTGGGTGTTTCTCACATCTCTGCTCCCAGTTCTGCTTGGGCAGGTAAATCAAGAACTCCCTGGGGATGGATCCTGTGCCCACCCTCCAAAATCTCCCTGCCCAGCCACGACCTGACTCATTTTCCCATTAAAAAAGGGTTTTTCACTCAGTGGCAGGGGACAGAAAACCTCTTTTCTTCCCCCTGCAAACCGGAAAGAATGATTGAAAACCCACAGAAATGGTTAGGGGAATTCCAAACTGGGGCAAAGTTAGAGTTGGGTGACTGAACTCTCTGCCCTCAGCATCACAACACTCCTCTAAAAGCCCTTGATCTGCAAAATCAAGCACCTAAAACCACATTTTCCTGCCCTGAAAGGGAGGTTTCAGGTTAGTGTTGTTTTATAGGAAAAACATTCATCATTATTTTTTTGTGATGCTTCCGGGGAGCTGCTGGTGGTTGCATTTATTTTCCATGCACCCATTGTAAAAGGGGGAGAATTCCATAAACAGGTGCTTGTAGACTTTAAAAAAAAATTAAATTATTTTAAGATGCTGTAGAACACCTGAAAAAAAATATTTTAAGGGTGAGCTGGCTGAGGGAATAAACACTGACTGCAAATCTTTAACTAGGAAAGGTGATGTGAGTCCACTTGGATTGTCTCAGAGATTATTTGATTTGTTTATTTGTCTTGTGAGGTTGGCTGTGAAATATCAAAAGTAAAAAGAACTGTTTTGGGAAACTCTGGGAATAACAGACACAGGGTAGGTGATACCAAGAGATCTCTCACCTTGGCAGGGGAGCAGTCAGAACGTGACCCTGAGGCTCAGGAGATTTGGGATCTATTTTCAGCTCTGCTTTGGACCTGCTGATTGGCTTCTAATTATTCTGCACCTCAGTTCCCCCATCTGCAAAAAAAGCAAGATACCAGCATCCTTTATAAATAGCTCTCAATTCTGTTGATGAAACAGAGTTTATTAATAGCAGTGGTACCTTCTCACGCACGCTATGGGGGAAAGAATCATTGTAAATTCAGAAATGTCACTCAAATTATGGAAATGTGCAAGTGGCTCTGGAGGAAATAAAGCAGAGGAGGAGCAGCAGGGCTGGTTAGACATTAGGGCTCCAGTTTGTTCATTGCCACAAGAGGGAAGCCAACACTAATAAAATAACTTTATTGGTGCATTAACCAGGTTATTGTGGAGGGGTTTACCCATTTCAAGGCAGTTGTTTGTCCTCTTTCCTCATAGCAAACTTGCACTTGCTCATATGTCAAAACTCAGAGAACATTATTGCACATTCCCTTTGGTCAATGTCCTGTGAAATGAATTTCATGGATTTGCCTGTTTGAATGGCAAATCCATCAGCCTGAAACAGAAAGTTGGGATGAAACTGAGCCAGTTGCTCTTGTAGGGAATTTTAAAAAAGGCCTCATACAAATAAGGAGAAGTTTGGTGGAAGTGGGGCTTGAAAAAATGAAGATGGTGTTTCCCCTCATTTGGGTGAGCATGAGAAATTAAAGACTAACCATAGACAGAGGTATTTTTAGGAGTTTTTACCCCACAGCAGTGACTAATTAATTCAGGACATCTTCTGACTCTTGTTCACAACGTGTGTGAGCATCTTCTCTGTGGCTTCATCTGTCGTGGCAAAGCTGCTCCCACTGACTGCTGCAGACCACGGGATCTGCAGGTTTGGGGGATTTATGGAGCAGGGAGGAACCTGTGCCAGTCCCCCTTGGTGGCATCACCCTGCTGGGTCAGGATTTGCTGCTACATCCCTGAGAAGTAGAGACAGGGCTGGGAAAGTGCTGAAAGCAGTGCTTGGGAAAAGAGGGGTTTTTCAAAGAGCTCCTGGGAAACTGAACAAAAAATCACCCAAATTCCTCTGGTGGATTTTTCCTGGCTGTCCTGTGGAGCACTGTAAGATAGGAGTATTTGAGAGTTGCTGTTCAGGATTCTGTAGAGCACTGGAACATTTTTTTCCCTGGCAGAGTGGTCAGGGCTGGGATGAGCTGCCCAGGGAGGTTTGCAGTCACTGTCTGGGGGATGCTCAGCACAGGCTGGATGTGGCCCTTGGGGACAGGGCTGGGGTGATGCTGGTGGCACTGGGGGATCCTGGAGGGCTCTTCCCCCTTTGCTCCTGGGATTGCTGGCATAGGGCTCAGAGTTCACAATTCCTGGTGTTTGGGAGTCAGGATTTTTGAGGAATGGCAGAAAAGGGAAGCCAAAGCAGTGCAGAAAATCACCTCTGCTGAGGTTTGCTGTGAAGAGCCTGAGGGTTCTCCCTGCAAGTGCAGAGAGGGAATCAGGGCAAGGTTGGGAAAGTCACAGACAGGGATTGCAGTCCCCAAAGGACATTTGCATAACAAGCTGCTTTGTTAATTCTTTTTTAATATCCTTTAGGAACATTTTGGGTGTTTTGTTCTCCTCCCCTTCACAGCAGGCAGACCTTAACCTGCTGCTGGGTTTAGAGGCTGAAAAGGGGAAACAGCCAGAAACATTCCCATGGCCAGGTGGGCAGACCCCTCTCACTCAGTGCTCAGGAATTCCCACACTCCCATCCCTTCTCCTTCCCCTCTGATGCTGTTTCAGGCCCCAGTCCTCGTGGGTCTGGGCATGTGTTTAACTCTGAGGCCATGAGCAGTCACACTGAGGAGATTCACATGACTAAAATCATGCCCTTGCATAGGGATTTCCTGAATGAAGGGCACAAAAAGGGCCAGGTTAAAAATAATGCCTGGGTTTTGTCCCTGCTGCAATGCCTTTGACACCAGTGGAATTGTACAGGGCTGAACAGGATCCAGCTCCCTCACCTGCCAGTTTCCATTGCTGTGTTTATGGGGGGATAAAAGCCAAGCCTGTGCTTGGCTGGGGGGAGTTCGGATTCCTTTGTGTCCTTCAGGGCAGGATTCTGCCCGTGGAGCTTCAGCAGAGCTGTGCTCCCCGTGTCCCATTGCCCAGACACGGCCACAGGGGTGGCAGGGTGACAAACAGAGCAGGTCTGGCCTGTCCTGCCCCTTCCCTGCTCCTGCCCACTGCTGGGACACTCTGTGCCCCTCTTGTCTTGGTTGGGCTCTTGGCTGCTTCTCTTTGTGTCCTGCACCAGCCCTGCTCTGTATCCAACAGCTGGGAGGTGAGCACTGAAATAAAAATGTTATAAGGTGTTGAAGAAATCGCTCTTAAGGATGTTTCTCCCTCTTTTCTGTGGTGCTTTTTGGGAGTCCCCAGACTGTGCCACAGTGAAGGTCTGGGATCTGAGTGAGGCCAAGCTCACATTCAGTGTGTGCCACACCTGCTCCTGGGGATCCCCAGACCCCAAAACTGGGGAGTGGGGAGAGCGAGGGGCAGAAAAGCACAACCCTGGATAAACAACCTGGCTCCCCCAGGGCTCCCGAGGGATCTCTGGCAGGATCTATCTTTAGTGGGAGAGTGAGTCACATCATTGTGATGTGACTTTACGGTTTGTTGGAGGGATGAGCCAGGCCATGGGACCGCGAGCGACATCATCATGGGATGGAGCTGTAAAATTCCACTGCTCCCTCCCCTCCCGATCGGCTCGGGGGAGCGGCCGGGAGCAGGGCGAGGGGGATGGGGGGTGTTGGAGGGGTGGGCTGGCATCGGGGGGCACCCTCGGCTCGGGGAGGGGAGCACGGCTCGGCACAGGGCACGGCTCGGGGTGACAGGCACGGCACCGAGTGACAGTCGCGGCTGTGCCACCCCAGCGCCGCCACAGCGCCGGCTCCGCGCCGGGGATGCTGCGTTGCTAAGAGACACAGGGATGGTCCAGACACACAGACTGGGCAGGGCAGGGATGGTCCAAACACAGCCTGAGAGATATGGGCAGGCAGGGATGGTCCAGACACAGCCGGACATGGGCAGGCAGGGATGGTCCAAGCACACAGACTGGGTAGGGAGAGATGGTCCAAACACATCCTGAGAGATATGGGCAGGCAGGGATGGTCCAGACACACATTCCAAGGGATATGGGCAGGGAGAGATGGTCCAAATGCACATCCTAAGAGATATGGGCAGGCAGGGATGGTTCAAATGCACAACCTGAGAGACACTGGCAGGCAGGGATGGTCCAGCACACATATCCTGAGGAGATATGGGCAGGCAGGGATGCTCCAAACACATCCTGAGAGACACGGGCAGGCAGGGATGGTCCAGCACACAGCCTGACATGGGCAGGCAGGGATGGTTCACACACACAGCCCGGGCTGGTGGAGCCACTCTTGGCACTTTCTGCAGGAAAATATTAATTTTCTGCTCGCTGGCGCTGCGGGGAGAGGGGCGCTGCCTCGCCGGGTGGGGTGGGAGCCACGGGCAGCCCCTGGGTGTGGCCACCGTGGGTGCGATTCCCGGGATACAAACCCCTGCCGTGCCCAGGTGCTGGGCTGAAAGGTGAACAAACAACCAGGGAGGTGGCAGGCGGAATAATCCTGCAACACAGAGCCCCCACGTGCTGTTCTTTCCTGGGTTCATGGGATCACTGAGGTTGGAAAAGCCCCTTTTGTCACTGAGTGCCACATCCAGCCCTGCCTTGGGCACCTCCAGGGATGGGCCCCCCAAACCTCCCTGGGCACCCCCTGCCAAATGAAATCCTGCTGTGAGTCCCACGTGTCCACAAACCCCACAGGCACTGACTGGACATTCTGGGACAGTTCTGAGACCCCCAACACCCCAGGTCACGGGGAGATCCCATCTCAAACCAGAGGCGATTTTCCAGCCTGAGCAGTGCGGTTTTGGCAAAGCCTCCCTGCAGGGCCCCCTCCTCGAAATGATTCCACCAGCAGCTGTTGCACACAGAAAGAGAAGCCCAGCCCCATTCTGGAAGAAGCTGAGGGTTTGTTCTAGAAGGCAAAGAGGTGCCCCAGGGCCGCAGAGAAGGTGGCACCTGCAGCGCCCTGCCCGTCTGCAAAGGCTCTGCCCAGGCTTTGAGCGCAGCTGAAACCCCCACAGCTGAAACGTTCATTATTATATTTATTTTTTTTTGGGCAGATCACGGCTGGCAGCAGGTGGTGAGAGGGGAGGGATGCAGAGGAGCTGATAAAAGGCAGCAGGCAGCTCCTGGCACGTGAGCCTGGCTGGGTTTTTCCGCTGCCGCGCTCGGGGCTGAGCCAAGCAGGGAGGGAGGAAAACCACACTGGCAGCATCCACAACGGTCTGGGGACAGAGATCAGCAGCTGCCCTGCCCTTGGCTGGCCCTTGAAGACACCCCAGCACCAGCCAAAGCCGGGGCTCGTTTTGACAAATCTTTGGCGAGCAGCGGTTTGGCTGCGCTGAGCCCGTCCCGCACCCTCCTGCTCGGGGGTGGAACCAGGTACAGCGGGCACAGGTCGGGGATAACCTCCTGCTTGAGGCACGGACTGGAATCAGAGGGATCAGAAGAGATGCTGGAGGAGCTGAGCTGCTGCAGTTTGAGGCAGAAAGCGCTCTCGTGGCGCTTGGCCAAGAGCAGAACAAAGGCAGCCACAGAACTTCCATTTTTCACCAAATTGCAGCAGACTGAGGCAGGTTTGGCACTCAAGGCTCAGCCCCTCCCGCAGGCTCCTCGATTTTTGTTTGTACAAAAGGCAAATTTAATAATTTAGTCGTAGGGGAAGACGCTCAGAATTTGCACTAGTGCAGGAAATCCTGCTACAACCACGTAAAATTCATCCTTCAGCACAAGGGCCAGCTGCAAGCCCTGGGTTTGCAGCTTTTTTTTTGTCAGGTGAGATTAAAAAAAAATATAATCTGTCTTTTAAAATGTTCTTTACCACCTTGAGCAATGTATTTCTTCAAGAAAACACTTCAACAAAAAGCAGCAACAGTAAAGCACAAGGGGTAGGGAAAACGTGCAGAATTTCACTGTGAGTTTGCAAATCTTTCTGTCACTTCAGGAAGGACGGAGCTGGGAGTGTGGAATTGATTATCCAGGAAAATTTTGGACTCCCCATCCCTGGAATTGCCCAAAGCCAGGTTGGACAGGGCTTGGAGCAGCCTGGGACAGTGGAAGGTGCCCCTGGCCATGGCAGGACTGAGATGAGTTTTTTGTCCCTCCCAGCCCAGACCTTGTGTGGTTCCCTGGTCGATACAAATGATGACTTCTCCCAGCTCTTCCTGAGGGCTGACAGCCACCACAGTGAAATTTGGAGGATAAATTTCTCCTTTACCCCCAAAAGGTGCCAAATTGGGCACAGAAAGGAGAGCAGTGTTCAGCTGGGCAGAATAAAAAAAGAAACACGATAATCTCTAATGAAATTGGAAATAAAACATAGCCTGAGGGTATTTTCTCCCCGAGTTTCATGGTAAATACCACCCAGTTTTGGGTATCATTAATATCTGATTATCTTCAGCAGTAGCCCCACCTGCTTTTGTCTCTGTTTCACGGGCACGTCCCAGCAATTTGCCAGCTGGAGGTTGTGCTCAGAGCTGGAAATAACTGTATCATCATTTCATTAGCACCTGGCTGGGGAAGAGGATCCATTAATCTGGCTCAGGAGGCACCTACTGTGAGAAATGAGAGAGGAGGCCCACTGCAAACTCTCCTGTAGTGAAAGGGAAGCTGCAATTATTTCTTGAAATTTTTCTACTTCCTCAAACAGATCACCACTTTTTTTTTTTTTTTTTTTTTTTCCCTTCTATTTATTTGCAAGAAATAAAGTTTGATTGTTTGTTTTGTGCTACAAGAGATGCCACAGCCTCCTTTTTGCTCCAAGTGACTCAGGGTCAATGTAATCTAAAGAACAACTCCAACAGAACAAATTTATCACAGATAAATCCCCAGGGACTGAATCCACCACTGTTCTCCCTCGAAAATTACTTTGCATGTTTCCCTTTCCTTTGTATCCAGCCTGGGTGGATAAGGAAAAAGTCAGCTTGTCCTTTAGCTCAGCTGCTGAGGCCTGGATGTGGGAGGTGTTCTTGGATAAAGCAATTTCTGTGCTGGGAATAAGAGGAGCTGATCATTCAAAGGCACTAAAAACTCTTCTTCAACCTCTTTGGACCATCAGCATCATCTCCTCAGACTTCCTGCAGCACTCAGGCCATTGGTCTCAAATCCAAATTCCCCTCCTCACCCTCTGAGAAGTGTCTGAGCTCTAAACCAGGCTGGGATCATCTGCTTTTTATGTTCATTTTAACCCTGTTCCTTGGGTTTTGCCTTTGGGTTTGCTGGTGTGGAGCAGCCAGGCCCAGGTTTGCTTACAAAGACATCCACAAAGATTTATTTTAAATATTGCCAGAAGCAGGCTCACATTTATAAATTTTATTAATATATTTATTTAATAGATTTAGAATCACTGAAAGGTTTGGGTTGTAGGGACTTTAAAGACCCCCTAATTCCAGCCCCCTGCCATGGGCAGGGATGGCATTCACAGATCAGCTTGCTCAGGGCCCCATTTACTGTTATTTATATTTACTTTGGATTCTGCTGAAACATGCATTAATTCCTATATTTCAAACTGCAGTGAATTGAAAAATGAACCAAAAAATGAGTTCATTTTTGTGGTGTTTTAATCTTTGTTTATCTGAAGAAAGACTCCCCTTAAGCAGAGAAGAAAAAGAAATCAGGATTTTTTTTTTCTTTTTAGTAGATGTAGACATTTCAAGATGTTTTCCCTTTTTTTAAATGAGGGGAAAATGAAAACAAAAATAGTATAACTCCTTCCTTTATCCAGTCATTTTTAATAGCAGGGCCCTAAAATCTGGTTTGGAAGAGGGAAGATGCATTACAGAAATATCTCAGCAGGCATTTTTCTGCCCTGATCCTGGCCCAGTGACAGGAACACCCTCCTGAATATTTTTCCAGCACACACAAGGCTGCTGATGGCTGGTTTAGAGACCCTGGGCCAATTTTTGTTTGTCCCTTACAGCCTTGTCCCTGTTGGAGCCACCTGAGAGAACCAAACCAGGAGAGAAGGACATGATGGGAAATTCAGGGATGGAGCAACAGCCAGGGAAATGTCCCTGCCTGAGGCTGGTGCTGCTCAGGGCTGCCACAGGAGCTCCAGGCTGGCCAGAAATCTGTTGCTGCAGCGTGGGGAGTAACAGGAGCCAGGTTTTGATGTTGCCCTTGTTGTGCAGGTGATGCTGGCTCAGGTGTAACCCGAGCTCAGCAAGGTGATGCCAAGGTGTCACTGTGCTCCCAGGGACTCCTCTGCCCTGGAAATGAGCTTTTGCTCTTGTTCTGGGCTTGAAAAAGGCAGAGTTTCACCCTGAGCTTGTGAGGTTCCAGGGGCTGGGGTGGCCCCAAAGATCCCAGGGGATTCTGATCCATTGGAGCTCTAAAATTGGAGAAGGGCTCGAGGAATTAATCCATGGCTTAATTCACACAGGAGTTGCTGTCTTGCATCTCTGTTCACTGTGCTGGTGTTTGAGGACAGAAGGACAAAATTTCCCACTCCTTGCCCAGGCTCCTGTCACACAAACAAACTAAAATTTCCTCTGACTTCTCGTCACAGACTCCCCTGGATGAATTTTGGGGTCCTGTTTGCTAAATTCACTCAAATTCCTGTAAGTTCTGCCTGAGGCTGGAGGGATCCTCTGCACCTTCCTGGCACAGAGTCACAAATCTCTGGGGCTGGAAAATCCCTCCCAGCCCCTGCAGTGCCAGCTGTGCCCTGTCCCCACCTTGTCCCCACCCAGAGCTCTGAGTGCCACCTCCAGGTGCCACCTGCAGGGATGGGGACCCCAAACCTCCCTGGGCAGTTCCAATCCCTGAGCTCCCTTTCCATGGGGAAATTCCTGCTGCTGCCACCCTGAGCCTGCCCTGCCCAGCCTGAGGCTGTTCCCTCTCCTCCTGTCCCTGTCCTTGTCCCCCATCCCTGCCCCTCCTGGCAGGGAGTTCTGTGCAGAGCCACAAGGTCCCCCTGAGCCTCCTTTTCTCCAGGCTGAGCCCCTTCCCAGCTCCCTCAGCCCCTCCTGGGGCTCCAGCCCCTTTTCCAGCTCATTACAGCATCCCCAAATCCCTGGGGCTGGAAAATTCCTCCCAGCCATGCAGTGCCCAGCTGTGCCCTGTCCCCACCTTGTCACCCTGATGCCACCTCCAGGTGCCACCTGCAGGGATGGGGACCCCAAACCTCCCTGGGCAGTTCCAACCCCTGAGCTCCCTTTCCATGGGGAAATTCCTCCCAAGCTCCTTCCTCTCAGCCCTTTCCATGTTCTCCCACAGCTTCTGTTTGTATTTGATTAATCTTTTCAGAGCATTCTCATTCGATTTATCTTTAAAAACATCTTTCCGACCACTGCAGTGGTATGGAACAACAACAACAACAAAAAAATTAAATAATTAATATTTATGAGTTGCATCTTTTAATTCAACAAACAGCTCTGAAGAACAAGTCACAGGAAACGGGGTTGGGAAAATCTATTTGCTCATCAGCCCCTGTCAGTGCTGAGCTGCTTCTCCACGGGATATTGTCAGATGCTTTTTCCAGCTAATGTTGGACTGGCCAGATGAAACATTCCCATGTGGGTTCCTGTTGGGGGAGGTGGGTACTGCAAGAACTGCTGAGAATCCCCCCTCCCTGAGCTCTGCTGCCTTGTGGGAAGGTGCCAGCAAAGGAAAAGCAACACAGAGCACGTAAAATCACTGGCCAGAGGTTTGGAATAACAGCTGATGGGAAGGAGAAGGATAGAGACCCCATTGGTGGGTGACATTTTTCCAGTCTTAAAATTTAAACTGAGCTAATTTAGAAAGTTCTAGAATGGCCATATCTGTTTCCAGGGGACAAAAAAAAAAAAAAAAAAAAAAAAAAAAGAAGACTGGATTTCTCAATCAGCTGAAATGTCCCTGGCCATATGTATTGGCATTGGGACTCCTCTTTCCACACAAAACTAACCCTGGGATTAGGAACACCAGTAATTATTTGCTCAAAGTGAAGTCTAGAAATAAACCTCATCAGGATCCAAATCTTGTTAAATATTTTGTGGTGCTGCTGGACAGAAGGAAGAGACATTTCAGATTTGTAGTTATAATTAACTATTAGGAGGGAGAAAATGCTCCCAAAGTTTCCTTCTCCTTTTTTCAAGTTCTTCAGGGACTTTTGTGTGGGCAAATTCTGTAGCTGGAGAACTGGGGAAAATATTGGAAGAGTGATGGGACTTAAAAAATGGAATTGTTCAAGAGCTAATTAGATGCTAATTGATATATAGGGAAACAGGAAACACTGGCTGCTAACACAGGTCACAACAGGGAAATCCAGGTTAGATTTAAACAGGATTTTAAGAGAATCTCCTTATTTGCAACAGAATTAGGAGAGTTAAAACCTGTCCCTGAAGTTGTTTAATGGAAGTGAGTGCACTGGCATGGGGATGGAATCACCACTGCAGGATCCAAAGGCAGTTTTCAAGGGGTGCAAAGTGGAAAACAGAGGTGGGAGTGAGCCAAGGTGGCAGAGCCTGCAGTGCCTGATTGTAGAATTTGGATTTTGGCAGAATGTTACGTTGTTGATGGGGTTTTTAATTTTGATCCTGAGGAGAGCTACATCTAAATCTATATCTATATCTATATCTATATCTATATCTATATCTATATCTATATCTATATCTATATCTATATCTATATCTATATCTATATCTATATCTATATCTATATCTATATCTATATCTATATCTCCATATTTATATCTATATCTATATATCCATATTTATATCTATATGTATACATATCTGTATTTTTATATCTCTATATATCCATATATATATATATCTGTATCTATATCTCTATATCTTTATATATCTATATCTCTATATATCTATATACCTATATCTATATATCTATATATGTACATATCTAAATCTATACCTATATCTATATATCTATATATCTATATATCTATATATCTATATATCTATATATCTATATATCTATATATGTACATATCTAAATCGATATCTATATCTATATCTATTCATATATCCATATATGCATATCTATATCTATCATCTATATATCTATATTTGTATGTCTCTATCTATGTATCAATATCTGTATCTATAATTATATATCACTATATCTATATTGGTATCTATCAGCTAATCTATGTCTCTATAGCTCTATATCTATATTCTCTATAGCTCAATATCTATATATGTATATATTTATATATACATATTTATATCTATATATCTAAATACCTGTATCTATAACTTTATCTCTATATCTCTATATCTCTATATACCTACATACCTATATCTATATGTCTATATCTATATCATCTCTATCTCTATCTCTATCTCTATCTCTATCTCTATCTCTATCTCTATCTCTGTCTCTATCTCTATCTCTATCTATATCTATCTATATATCTGTATCTATATCTGTATCTATATTTGTATCTGTATCTATATCTGCATCTACATTTCTATCTGTATCTATCTCTATATCCATCTATATAGATATATCTGTCTGTCTACATCTATATATCAATATTTATATATCTATTTCTATAGCTAATCTATGGCTTTATAACTGACTCTATATCTATATATCCGTATTTATATCTATATGTATATATATCCGTATTTTTACATCTCTATATCCATATCTATATTGATATATCTGTATCTATATATTTATATCTTCATATCTCTATATCTACATATCTACATATCTATATATCTATGTATATCTCTATATCTCTATATCTACATATCTACGTATCTACATATCTACATATCTATATATATCTCTATATAACTATATATCTATATACACCTATATACCTATACCTGTATCTATATATCTATATATCTACATTTCTATATCTAATATCTATCTATCTATCTATCTATCTATCTATCTATCTATCTATCTATCTATCTATCTATCTATCTATCTATCTATCTATATCTATATCTATATTTATATCTATATCTATCTCTCTATCTATATAACTATATAACTATATAACTATATATCTATATACACCTATATCTCTACATCTATATATCTCTATATCTATATATATCTATATACATTTCTATCTATATCTATATCTATATCTATATCTATATCTATATCTATATCTATATCTATATCTAATCTCTTTATATCTTTATCTAATCTATACCTATATCTATATATCTATATCTATATCTAATATATATCTATATATCTATATCTCTATCTAATATATCTATATCTATATATCTTTATGGCTATCTCTATATCTCTGTATCTCTATATATGTACATATCTATATCTATATCTATATCTATATCTATATCTATATCTATATCTATATCTATATCTATATCTATATCTATATCTATATCTATATCTATATCTATATACCTCTATCTATATTATACCCATGCCTACATCCCTACAATCTCCGCCCAGCCCCTCTCCATGTCCATCCCCACAGCAGCAGCAGGCTCTGTCAGGGATCTCTCTCCAGCCCGTGCCTCGCTGGGTTCCTGCCTTTCCACCCTGCCCCGGGTCAGCAGCTCCCCCCGGCTGATCCCTAATCCCTGCCAACGCCTTCTCACCTCCTCTGTTCCTGCTTTCCTGGAAGAAGATGGAAGAGACCTTTGGCGTTTCGAAATGGCTGAGCCACTTTGAATCACGCAGAAATCACCTCTGCAATTTTACCCTTTACTCGTGACGCGAGTGCTTCGCTCCTTTCCCTCTCTCACATTTTGTAACCTGCCTTTCACAAATGCCACGAGGAGCAGGATGATCCCTTTTAGTTCCTCCTCCAAGGGCAGCAAATCGCAGCTGACTCAAACCTCTCTGCTCCTTGTCCTCTCTGAGAGCAGCTCTGACAATTGCTTAAATTATTCTGATTGCTACTTGCCCTACCCAGCTCTGACACCGAGGCTGTATTTCACAGCTCTCAAACACTTCTGGGAGGGAGATGTTGGAGGAGCTGTGGGAATGAGCCCAGAGCAGCTCTGGAGCCAGGCTGGGAGAGCTGGGGGTGCTCACCTGGGCAGGAGAAACTCCAGGAGAGCTGGAGAGGGGCTGGGGACAAGGCAGGGAGGGACAGACACAGGGAATGGCTCCAGAGTGGGGTTTGGTGGGATATTGGGAATTAGGAATTGTTCCCTGGGATGGAATTCCCCGAGCAGCTGTGGAAGAAAAGATAAAAGTGTCCATTGCTACAGCTCAGCTGCAGAAGTGAAAAAGGAGACAACTGGTTGGTTAGATTAGAATTTACATCCCTGCTATTCCTGCTGGCTGTTCCAAGGCAATGACAGGACTTCACTCTGCCTTCACTGGGAGCAGGAGCAGGCCACTTTCCCCTTCTGCTTTTTCATTATCATTTTATCCCCTTACCAATCCATTGATCAGTTTGTTGGTGATTTTACAGCACAGCTCACAGGCATTCCCAGAGTTGTTTTCTGGAAATGAGTAAAACAAAGCTCAGGAACAAAGTTGTCACATGTTTTGGTTGGGTTGTTTCGGTTTTTTTGATCAAAAAATCTTGCCAGGCACCTATCAATGCTTTTTTAGAAGAAGAATTGCTTCAGATTAAACAAGGAAAGAGACCAAACCACCAGGGTTTGCTTATTTTGGACACTGTTCTTGCAGAGGTGTAGCTGGTGAGCATCCTGCCACTTTGATCAGTAGAACAGAGAAAACACAGAGCGAGTTCACAATTTATTCTGCCAGCTGCCCAGGCAATTATTTGAAGCTCCTTAGTTCACCTGACCTTTAAAACTTACTTTAACACACAATCACATCTGATCAAGTGGAGTGTTAAGGTTCTTGCTCTCAGAGCAAAACAGAGCCAGCCTGTTGTGCAAGCAGAGCTGGGCATTTAAAGGATATCATTGTTCTGCAATTGCAAGAGAAGATGACTTTAAAAAATCGAAGACTAAAGTTGATGTGGAATTAAATTGTGGTTTAGAGCCAAACAAACTGAGCCAAAATTGGGCCAAAGGTAAAGTGCTGCCATTTGGCCAGGCCATGGTCACTTAAACTCAGCTCTGGTTGTTCTGTGCTCGAGTCCTGAGAAAATCAAACCTGCAGAATCTGGTGGAATATTCAATATTCCCAGACTGGAATGCTGTTGGAAAGGGCACATTTCAGCCCTGTGGAGCACCTGGAGAGCTTTCCAGACATAACTGAAGTCAGGTCTAATGGCCAGGGGGAAAATGTTCCCCTTGTTCCACTCCCTGCTTCCCTCTCAGATTAAACTCCCACTGACTTCATTGACAGTTTGTCTTAATGGAACAAGAATTGCACAAACATCAAGGCCTGACTCAAACAATGGCCCTGTGATCCACCCAGATCCAGTGGCTCCAGGAAAAAAAAAAAAAAAAAAAAGAAGCCTCTTTGGGGTGATATGGGTGGCACAGGGACATGGAAGCACCTTTGATCTTGGCTTTCAGTGGTCCAGAGATGTTGGTTTTGAACAGAAGGGAAGCCAAATGTCTGTTTGCTGCAAGGTCTGTGGTGGATTCCAAAGGCTGGACCAGTTTTAAATCTCACCAATCCCCCTGATTCAATTCACTGAGGAGAAAACAACTTGCAGCAGTCAATAGGGAGTAAAACATTTTCCATTTGTTTGCACTCCACATGCCATGATAGCAATTACACCTGGGATTAAATCTCTTTAGGGAGGAGAGCTGGACCTGCCCCAGCCCAGAACCCCCCGTGCCCAGTGGGGGAGCATTAGGATTAGGATTGGGACTGGGATTGGGACTGGGATTGGGACTGGAACTGGGATTGGGAATGGGTTTAGGACTAGGGCTAGGATTAAGATTATGATTAGGATTAAGATTATGATTAGGATTAAGATCGGGATTATGATTAAGATTAGTATTAGGCTTGGATTGGGATTGGGATTAGAATCGGTATTAAGATTAGTATTAGGCTTGAATTAGGATTAGGATTAGGATTAGGATTAGGATTAGGATTAGGATTAGGATTAGGACTAGGATTAGCTGCCCCTGGATCCCTGGAATGTTCAGTTCCAGGTTGGAGCAGCCTGGGACAGTGGGAGGTGTCCCCATGGCAGGGCTGGGATGGGATGAGTTTTTAGGTCCCTTCCAACCCAAACCATCCTGGAATAACCAACACAGATGTTTCTCTTTTTCACCCTCCTGTGGAACTTGTGCCAGCTCCTCCCAGACCTGATTCCTCCCTCCAGAGAGCAAAATCCCCATCCCTGGTTCCAGCCTGGTGTTCTCTACCCTGGCTGGGTGCAGATGATGCAGATCATGGTCAGACTCTGAAAGGGCCTAATTTTCATTTTGATAGCACAGGAAATTCTCTGACCTACTAACCCTCCTCTTCCCCCTTGAAACCAGGCCCCAAATGCTCTACATTCTTCCTGCCTCACTTTTCTGAAGGAATATTTTACTCCTAGGTGCCTGTGATTCTTCTGCTGCAGCTCTGGGTTTCTTCTCAGCCTCGTCCAGCTCACCTTGGTCAGGTTTTTCCCACTTTGGACAGCCTGACATAGCCTGGACCCCACCCAGAGTGCTGTCCACATGTTTGTGCATTTTTCAGGAGACCTGGGAATGTCCCCTCTACCCTCATGTGGAGCCCTGAGGGTGAGACTCAGGATTTTTCTTCCTTTCCACATCTTAGAGCATTTCCCAACACAAACCAGGAGAAAGCTGCCTCACACAGGGCTGGGGGGAAAAGTGGATGGAAAACTGGGGGTGGTCTCAGGGGTGGGGATCAGTGACAGAAATTCCATCTGGAGCCCAGTGGGCAGTGGCCAGTCCTGCTCCTGAGGGGACAGGAAGGTCTCACAGATATGTATGTACAGAAAGATCTTTGAATGTAGAATCTGAAGAAGGAATAGAAATTATAGCAAGTTTTGATATAGGAGAAGGAATAGAAATGATAGCAAGTTTTGATGTAGGAGAAGGAATAGAAATGATAGCAGATTTTGATACAGAAGAAGGAATAGAAATGATAGTAAGCTTTGATACAGAAGAAGAAATAGAAATAATAGCAAGTTTTGATGTAGAAGAAGGAATAGAAACGACAGCAAGTTTTGATATAGAAGAAGAAATAGAAATTATAGCAAGTTTTGATATAGAAGAAGAAATAGAAATTATAGCAAGTTTTGATACAGAAGAAGAAATAGAAATAATAGCAAGTTTTGATGTAGAAGAAGGAATAGAAATGATAGCAGATTTTGATACAGAAGAAGGAATAGAAATAATAGCAAGTTTTGATGTAGAAAAAAAGAATTGCTGAGCCAGTTTTACTAAGAAGACAAAGAGCAAGTGACTTGGAAGGGGCTTCCATGACTTAGAGCAAAGGATAAATTTACTTTAAACAAAAGATATTTTTACCAAGCAAAAGATTTTCACAAACAAAAAAGCCATGTTGCAAGTAGAGAAAAGATCTCAGAATTTTCCACTGCAAGAAAACTGAAAAAAAAAAGCTTCTATCTTAAACTACAACATACTAACCTTTTGTGATTGGAAAATCCTAACATGAATATGGAAATGTTAGTGGTATGACAGGCTGTAGGCAATAGTGAAGGTATTGACTGGCTGTCATGGTTTAAGATGCTCTGTAATGAAAGATAAATAATGCACTGTAACTCCAGCATCTCATCCATGCCTGGGGATGCTGCAGGGAGGCAAAGGGCCAGGGCCAGAGCTGGGGGCACACCCAGGAGCAGAGCAGCTTCCCTGGAACATCTGGGAACACTCTTTCCCTGTGAGGGAAAAGCCCAGGTTGCCCAGAGGAGCTGTTGGAAGCTTTCCATCCCTGCAGACACTCCAAAACCACCTGGACACAATCCTGGGCATCCAGGGGGCTCTTCCCACCTCAGCCCCTGTGACAAACTGCCCCACCGATTTCCCAGCTCCTGTGTTGCAATAAACACCCCAGGCCTTGCCAGCCAACAGAGAATTCCAGAGCCACACAACAGTGCCTGAAAACAAGGTGATATTTCCCAAATTGCCCCTGGGTAAATGCCAGGGGCCATCTCACACGTATAAATATTGCCACACGTGCAGGGACAATGAAACGGGAGTGAATTTATTTCTCCTCCAAACGAGGAAGGATTACTCAATGAATTAATCTGCAGTGAGTCACAAGGTAAATTTAAGTAATTGCTCACTGTTTCATGCCATAAAAGTGGCAAGCAGAGATTTATGGATAACTGAACAGGGGACAGGGAACAATCAAACGCCGCCAGGTGCCACCGTTTGTGTCCCCTGGGAGAGGAGCCCTGCCCAAGGTGGGGATTCCTGGCACTGCCACCTGCCAAGGGACACAGGGGGCTGCAGAAAGCTGAGGGCAGAGATCCCTGTGCCACTGTGACAACCAGGGGTGGCACCTGTCCCCAGCTGGTCCCTGAGCTGCTCTGGTGCCACCACAGACTCCTCTGCCCTTCCCACTGCTTTGGATCCTCTGATTGCAGCTACAGGGCACAGCAGGGAAAGGTTTTCAAAGATATTAAATTCCTGCCAGGGTCATGGAAATTAGGAGCTGGAGACAGTGAAGGTCGAGTCAACTTCTGGCCTAAAGAGGAGGAACTTTGGGCTGAGCTCAGGGTGGCCTTGCAGGGCCTGAAGGAGCTGCAGGAAACATGGAGAGAGACAATTGCCAAGGGCTGGAGGGACAGACACAGGGAATGGAGGGACAGACACAGGGAATGGAGGGACAGACACAGGGATGGAGGGACAGGACACAGGGAATGGAGGGACAGACACAGGGAATGGAGGGACAGACACAGGGAATGGAGGGACAGACACAGGGAATGGAGGGACAGGGCACAGGGAATGGAGGGACAGGACACAGGGAATGGAGGGACAGACACAGGGATGGAGGGACAGGACACAGGGAATGGAGGGACAGACACAGGGAATGGAGGGACAGACACAGGGATGGAGGGACAGACACAGGGAATGGAGGGACAGACACAGGGAATGGAGGGACAGACACAGGGAATGGCTTCAAATGGGTTTGAGAGGATATTGAGCAGGAATTTTTCCCTGGGAGGGACTGGGATGGAATTCCCAGAGCAGCTGTGGCTGCCCCTGCAATGTTCAGTTCCAGGCTGGACACTGGGGCTGGAGCACCCTGGGACGGTGGGAGGTGTCCCCATGGCAGGGGTGGCACTGGGTGGGATTTAAGGCCCCTCCCAACCCAAACCAGTCTGGGATTCCATGAACATCACCCCCAAGGGCAGGCAGGCAGAATTCAGGGATTTGTTTGTATGGCAATGAGCATTTTAAGGCTGATCAGCCCAAAGGTAGCTCTGGATGAGCTGCAATCCAAGCTGCTTCTTGCTTAACAGGAATTGTAGGGAAAGGAGCTGGGAATTGGTTTGGATAGAGGATAAAGAGTGAAAAACACCAGAACCATTGAATTATAGAATGATGGGATGGTTGGGGGTGGAAGAGACCTTAAAGCCCATCCCATTCCAGCCCCTGCCATGGGCAGGGACACCTTCCACTGTCCAGGCTGCTCCATCCTGCCCTTGAGCACTTCCAGAAAACCTGGTTTTATTCACACCACAGCTGGACAAACCTGTGGAGTTGCCCCTGTGATGTTTTCCTCCTCCACAATCAATTTTTCTGAAACAGCAATTTACTTCAGGGCTTCAAGGAGCTGAATTCAAGGTCACTCCCTGAATCTGAGTTCAGCCTTTCCTGATATTCACAGGGGAAGGGTAGAGGGACTTATAACAAAAATCTGGAGCCTTTTGAGAGGTGCTCTGGAGACAACTCCTGCTTTTCTCTCAACCTGAGCATTCCCAGATCCCAAATCCCAGTTCTGACCTCACTGACCCCATCACTTTTTCCCTACAGGGAATTTTTGCCTCCCAGGCTGGGTGTTGGGGCTTGATGGACACGCTGCCTCATCCCTTGTGGCAGAGCCTGTGCCTCTGCCAGCATCTTCTCCCAGCAATATTCCCCAAATCCAGCCGAGTGACGCAGGGAGAACCACGCACAGTGCCCGTGGCTAAGGATGCCTTAATCACATCTGCAAAATGCACAGCTATGCACCCAGGACATATTTTGAGGTCTATTATCTAAGCCTGCTATGAATAAAGATTTATTTTTTCGTGTTGAACATCGTCCTTCCCATTGGAGGGCACAGCACTGGGGCAGTGGAAATTTTTTGGTGGCGCAGTGGAAATTTTCTTTCTCTTTTTCTTAGGCTGTTTTCAAACAACTATCCACTTTGGTCTTTCCACATAGATTACTTCAGTAGTTGCCCTCAGGAACCTTCTTTAAGCAGAAATTTATGTTGTGCTCATGGTTTTCTGCAAATTCCAAGGACTTTTGCTGGTTTCCAGCAGGTCAAGGGAGATGTTTCCACCCCTGAGCTCCCTCAGGTGAGAGCTCACCCCACCTGCAAGCTGCCCCAGCACAGGGAGGGTTTGATGGGATCTTGGGAATTAGGAATTGTTCCCTGGGATGGGCCGGGATGGAATTCCCAGATTTGCTGTGGCTGCCCCTGGATCCCTGGAATGTTCAGTTCCAGGCTGGGCACTGGGGCTGGAGCAGCCTGGGACAGTGGGAGGTGTCCCTGCCATGGTAGGGGTGGCACTGGGTGAGTTTTCAGATCCTTCCAGTCCCAAACCATTCTGGGATTTGTTGATTCCCCACTAAAACTGAGGGAAGGAGGGAATGACTTTGTTTTTTGCCTGTTCCCAGAGAACACAAGGTGCTGTTTGGTCCCAGCCTGTGGAATTCCCTCGCTTTAAGAGCTTTAATTTGCCAAGAGTGATAATTTGTAGTGCTTGAATTTAAGTGCAGAACAACATAAAAATTAGCTGGAGATTGAGAATTTTGGGTGCTTCACCCAGGAGTGAGAATCAAAAACCCAAAGGGAAGAGAGAGGAGCCTGTGGAGTGACCCCAGGGAAGGGGAGGATTCATGGCTCTCACTGAGGACAAGTCAACCGTGCCAGTTAATTTCTAACAGGAATGAATGAGTGAGTGAAAGAACAACAAACTCAAATGCAAGGAGAGCAATATTAAAGAAATGAAATGTTCCACTCTGTGGCTCCCCAAGAGAACCTTGGGGAACTGCAGAAAAGCAGGGCTGGAAGGAAATGGGAGTTTGTAGCAGAGTAAATACAAATCAACATTAAGCTGCAGGAATTATATTTTGCATCCACATGAAAACCAGGGTAATTCATCACCTTTAATGATATCACAACAAATCCTGGCATGGGCTGAAATACTTCCCTGTTCTAAGAGTAGGAGAAAAGTGTTTACCATGAGCACTAAATATGGACATTAATCATTATGTCTTTAATGCCAGGGTAAAACTACTTTCATGTTGTGGATATTCAGCTCATTATTGTAGCATTTAGAGTGAATAGACTGACTGAGACAAGTCTAAAATTCCTGAAGAGACCGTGCAGCTGAAGGCAGAGCTGCAGAGAAAACCTCAGACCTCTTGAAATGTTCGAGCAGTTGCTGTTGAGTTTTCATGAGGCTCAGGTGGAAAGTGGTTGGAGGAGCAAGAAATGGAAACTGAGGTGAGTTGGGAGTGATTTCACAAAATCTTTTGGGGCTGAGACAAGGAGTGACATTCCCAGAGTCACCTTTGCTCTGTCTGGGAAGGACAACACAGCCCCTGGGCCAAGGGGTGAAATTTTCCCAGCTGGGAGAGAGCTCAGAGCCCTTCCAGGGCCTGGAGGGATCCAGGAGAGCTGGGGAGGGGCTGGGGACAAGGCAGGGAGGGACAGACACAGGGAATGGCTCCAGAGCAGGGTTTGGTGGGATATTGGGAATCAGGAATTGTTCCCTGGGAGGGGCTGGGATGGAATTGCCAGAGCAGCTGTGGCTGCCCCTGGATCCCTGGAATGTTCAGTTCCAGGCTGGGCACTGGGGCTGGAGCAGCCTGGGGCAGTGGGAGGTGTCCCTGCCCACGCCAGGATGAGTTTTACTCTCCCTCCCAAGCCAGGGATTCCCTGGTTTAGTGATCCCTGAGTGTCCCTCATTCCCAGCTCTCCCAGGGCTGCTGGACAGGCTCCTCTCCTGCTGGGGTGGTTTTGTTCAGGGGAAATTGCCCTGCCAGGCACATGCCCAGATCTGCCTGTTTGCATCTTGAAGCTTCTGGGGCTGTGTCCAAAGTCCACTGAAATCACTGGGAGTCTTCCCATTTATTCCAATGAGCTCAGATTGGGCTGTGCATCCACAAAAATTAAGATTTACCCAGGCTCTGCCACCTCTTCCTACTCCTTCCCTGGCTTCTCCTCTCCCTCCTCCTCCTCCTCTCCCCATGACACCATCACCACATAAACCAGAAAGGCTTAACCAAGATTTGTGATATCAGTGACATTTAAAGCCTGCAGAAATCAGGATTCTCTTCTAATCACAGGCTTTGTAATCCCCCTGATTATCCAGGTAATGGGGGGCTGGAGCCAAGGGTATCTCAGCCTGTTCAGGGTGTTAATCCAGGGACTGGAAAATTAATGATCCCATTACATCTGCAGGTTGTTTTCCTGGCTGGAATATCATGTGTTCTTCACTGCATTTCATTTATCACTCTTATTTTGTTTGGGTTTTTTTTTCAAGGTAAAATTGGTGACTTTTTAACATCATAATTAGCTGAAATAAGAATTCCTGGGCAAATAAATAGAAGTAGGAAAAGGGCAGGGAGATGAAGCTGCATGTCAACATTTTTTAATGTTTCAAATCTTTCATGTTTCTGAGCTTAATCCAGGCTATAGAATCATGGAATGGCTTTGGTCAGAAAAGAAGGGGCCCTGGCATAGACCATGGCTTGGAGCCACCTTTGTCCCTGCCCTGGTGGCCCCTCTGCTGTGCCCAGGAGTGGAGGAGCTCAGGGGTTTGGGAAGAAAAATCCCTGGAGAAAAAGACATTTGAGCCAGTGATAATTTTGATCAGAGCTGCATGGTTTTAATCAAATCCTCCTTACAAGGACTTGCAGGGACCAATGGCCTGCGTGGTGTGAGCCTGAGTGGAGGATTTTGTTTAACTTGGAGGGGGTGTTCAGGGAGCAGAGCTCTGGAAATTGGATCAGAATCAGCAGATCTGGAGGAGCTCTGTTTATGTGTGTGTGTAAATCCTGGAGCCTTGGGCTGAGCCAACTGGGGGCTGCAAAGGCCTCAGCAACTGTAGATTATCCTGATCTTATTCCAGCACTTTTCATCCTGAGAGTGGCTTATTTCTGAGTCATTTCTAAATATTATCTGAAATGTTGGTACAAATATATCCAAATGGTTTTACTATTTACAATAATCTTCACCCCACAATTTCAACCCTGGCTTTCTGGAATTAGGAACCAATGCTCCTGTGTCATCTTTTTTTTTGCTCACAAAATGTTAAGCAGGTTTGCAAGACCAGGCCTGGCAGGGCCCAAGGAAAGGGTTAATTAGATCCTCCCTATCACCAGGATGTAAAAACTTGATAAATAGGCTTGAGAATGAAAAAGAGAAGAGGTTCTCCTTATTTAAAGTGAGAACTTGTGACTTATCACAGCTTATTTCCTAAAAAAAGCCTTGGGAAAGGGTGTTTCACTGGCAGGGAGCTTCCCCCAGCACACAGCATCACCTCAAAGGAGCATTTATGTTCTCCATAAGCTGCTCCCTTCAATTTTTAACCGAGCTTTGGCAGCTGCTTTCAGGTTCCCAGCGTTTCATCAATGTTTCAGCACAGTGTCACATTTCCCAAGGCACAATTCACACAGGAGCATCCCCCAGCCTGGGGTGTGCCAGGGGTGCAGGATGCAGGGAAAGGGCCCAAAACGAGGGATGTGGAGCTCCAGGCAGGCTCTTTAAAATGCTGTTTGTTGTATTTAAATGATGCAGCAATTCACTTCTCATTTACAATGCTGTTTGTTGTATTTAAATGATGCAGCAATTCACTTATCATTTAAAATGCTGTTTATTGTATTTACATGATGCAGCAATTCACAGGTTGTGGGAGACAAGAGCCCAGCCCACAGCTGTGGGTTCATCTGAAAACTTCTAATTCTGGTTACAATGCATTATAAAGAGCATCTTAAAACATGACAACCAATCAATACCTTCACTATTACCTATCATACCTACTAACATTACCATATTCCTGTTATGATTTTCCAATCACAACAAGTTAGTGTGTTCCAGTTTAAGCCAGAAGTTGTTTTTCAGTTTTCTTGCAGTAGAAAATTCTGAGATCTTTTCTCTACTTGCAACATGGCATTTTTGTTTGTCTGTGAAAATCTTTTTGCTTGGTGAAAACATCTTTTGTTTAAAGTAAATTTATCCTTTGCTCTAAGTCATGGAAGCCCCTTCCAAGTCACTTGCTCTTTGTCTTCTTAGTAAAACTGGCTCAGCAATTCCTTTCTTCTACATCAAAACTTGCTATCATTTCTATTCCTTCTTCTATATCAAAACTTGCTATCATTTCTATTTCTTCTTCTATATCAAAACTTGCTATCATTTCTATTCCTTCTTCTATATCAAAACTTGCTATCATTTCTATTCCTTCTTCTATATAAAATTTGCTATCATTTCTATTCCTTCTTCTGTATCAAAACTTGGTATCACTTCTATTCCTTCTTCTATATCAAAACTTGCTATCATTTCTATTCCTTCTTCTATATCAAAACTTGCTATCATTTCTATTCCTTCTGCAGATTCTACATTCAAAGATTTTTCTGTTGTACACACATATCTGTGAGACCTTTTTGTCAACTCCTCATCCTTCCCAACAGCAGCAAAGGCACTTTTGGGCAGCCTGGAGCAGGTGAAGCCCCTCAGAGCTGCTGCAGGGGGGTTCAGGAGCTTTCCCTGCTGGAGGGGGAAAATTTTAGGGAATTTTCTGGGAGAACATGGGAGCACTGGAGATGTTTGTGATGCCAGAAAAAAGCACAGATGAGACAAGAGCAGGGGCTTGAGGAGGAGCTCCTGGATGTGCTGGGAAGTGCAGGAGCAGCAGGGGTGCAGTGCAGGCACAGAACATCCCAAAAAACCTTTGGGAATGGGGAGCTGGGCTGGGCCCGAGGCAGAGCAGCTCCTGCAGGGCTGAGATGATGAGGTGGGAGTGAGTGATGAAGGATTGTGCTCAGCAGGAGGGAAGCAGTTTGCTTCCCTCATTGCTCATTCCCAAGCACTCTAATGTTTGGGTGGTATTTCGGTGGCAGGGTTTTTGTAAGGGAAGTGTGATGTTGTTTTATGGGGTGCCAGCCAGATCCCACTGAGCCACTCTCCATCTCCAGCCCTCTTAGTCACAGTTTTGTTTTTTTTTTCAATAGGGAATTCATCTGCTCAGAAAGTTGCCAGTGTTTCAACATTATCACTGCTGAGGACTGGCCTGCATTTCCATTTCTGTGCCAGAAGAGCTGTCTCAGTCACAAATGTGGGGGTTTTATGGGCTGCTGTTGCTGTGATAAAGGAACAGCCCTTCGTGCTGCCCCAAAGCTTTTGTGTTCTACAAGGCACAAATTCTCTAAGTAGCCCACACATTTCATTGCTGAGCACTTCAGGACATCCCAAGGAGGCACTCAGAACACTTTTTCTTCAGCTGCACAGAAACAGCAGTGCAGAGGGTTGAATTTGAAAGGAACAATTTGGTTCCCCCTTTCCTTGCTGTCCCTCCCCCAGCTCAGGAGATTGCTGAGCACCATGCCAGCAAGGTCTTCTGGTTATTGCTTCTCCATGAGGAAAAAACAGCTCTGAATCCCCAGAAAACAGCTTTTCCTTGCTGGCCCAGCTTTTAATCCGTGATTTTGGGCTCCAGTGGTTGCCATAAGCCATAATAAACCACACTTGGAATGAGGTTGCTCAGGCTGGAGCTGCAGAAATTGAACCTGTGTGATTTAAAGGCAGAATACCTGGTCAGGACAGAGGCTTTTAGAGCAGCAATAATGCACCTGGGAGAGGGAAGAGCTGAAGGCCAAGCCTGTGCCAGCTCTGGGGCAGGATTTGGCTTCATCCCCCTGCTCAGAGGTTTTGGGATGTGCATCCCATCCTGGCTGCAGTGGGCACTCAGGAATGGTGCTTTCCCTGGGAACATCCTGCCCAAGGAGTGATTTCACATTCATTTCTGACTGCAGGAAAGGAGGGGGGTGCATTTCAGACCTGATTCTGTCTGAGCAAACTTCAGGGCTCTGGAGTAACTGGTCAGTGCAGCTCTCCTGGCTGGGCACGGTGACCCTGCCCAGCCTCCCTTCAGCAGCTGCACTCGGATTCTGCACTGGCAAGGTCCAAAAATAGGTCAGATTTCAGACACTTAATTGTCATTAATTTTTCAAAGGGCCCCATGTACCAAGGGTCAGGTTCCTGAGGCTGCCAGGGATGCCCAGGCTGGGATTTTGGGGGGCAGGAGCTGGAATTTCATGATCCCTGTGGGTCCCTTCCAGCTCAGGATGTTCTGTGGTTCCATGACCAGCACTCATCTGGGGATGAACTGGGAAAACTGGGAAAGAACTTTGCAGCATTCTGGAGGCTCTGCTTTGCTCTGTAGGTAAATTTTAAGCCCAGGATTTCAAAAGTTCTCTGATTTTGAGGCTAAATTGCAGTGATCAAGGGTGGCTGCTTGTCAGGATTGAAGTGACTTTGTGCTCCTCCTAACTGTGGTTGTTGTTTGAAGAACAAACTCCTGTTTATAAAATGATGAACAGCCTCCAACTCCACTTTGGGAGAGGGGCAAGGCTGAGGTGGGACAGTGCAAGAAATCCAGGGAGTCACTGGCTGGAGAGAGGGCCCCAAATTTACTGCCCACTTTAAATACAGGAGCAAAATAGAACAGCAGCTTAAAGCCCCAACTCCCTGAGGGATGTGGTGAGCTGGAAACCTGGGCTCTGTACCCTGGATATTCTGGACCTGTGTTATACAGAGAAATAAAAGTGACTCAGTCCCAGAATTTATTTTAGAAATGCCATTAAAATGCTCTTTAAAAGCAAAATAAAACCAAGAGACACATGATCAGCATGGAGCACTTATTGGGAAAACTGCAGCGATCCAGCATAAAATACTTCATTAAATACAAAGCAAATCAATCTTCATTGTGAGTAAGAATTAAGTCACCAAATGAATTCCAGCCCTAGAAGGCAGAATAGGAAGTTTTGCTCTAAATTTCACCTACATTATTGTGCTGAGTATTTAAGGTGTGGGAAGTGCTGGATGGTTATTACCTGATTCAAAGGGTTGTTTTGGGTACCCCTTGGCCTTGATGAAAATTCTGTTTTTAAAACCTGTTATGGTTGCAGAGGAGTGAAATAAATGGCTCCATCTTTAATTTTACACCTTAAAAATTAAGAAAGATTGGGCTGCCCACACAACAGGCTAAAACAAAAGATCACAAATCCTGGTTTGGGTTGGAAGATAAACCAATCCTAATTTTCCACTCTGGCAGGGACACCTCCCACTGCCCCAGGCTGCTCCAAACCCCAGTGCCCAGCCTGGAACTGAACATTGCAGGGATCCAGGGGCAGCCACAGCTGCTCTGGCAATTCCATCCCAGCCCCTCCCAGGGAACAATTCCTAATTCCCAAAATCCCATCAAACCCTACTTTGAAGCCATTCCCTGTGTGCTGTCCCTCCTTTCCTCCCAGCAGAGCTGTTCCAAAGGGTTGGAGATTTTATTTTCTAAATCTGTTATAGCTGCACTTATGTCAAGCAAACAGCTCCATCTTCACTTTTGCACCTTAAAAATCAAGAGATTAAAGGTGAAATTAAATTCCCCAAAGGTCTGGGTAAAACAAAATATTGAATCCTAAAAGATCACAGAATCCCAGAATGGTTGGGTTGGAAGAGACTTTAAATCCCACCCAGTGCCACCCCTGCCATGGCAGGGACACCTCCCACTGTCTTCTATGAAGAAGAGGTTTTGTTCCCTGTGAGGTTTTCCCCCTTTTCCCCCAACCATTGGTTTTCCTAAACCCTCTTCCCATTTCCCTGAGCAGCACCTGGGTGTCTGGGGTTCCCTGGAGGTTCTGGATTCTCCCTCCCTGCTCCCATGGGATCACACCTCTCCTGAGGCACACGAAGGAGAACTCTGCAACCTCAGCTCTCCCCCCTCTGAAACTCCTGTACTGGACTGGGGCACAGCTTTGCTGTGTTTTCCTGAGAACAAAGAATTGGGGATCACCAGAGCTTGGTGCTCTTGGGAAAGCAGAGTAAAAAAGAGAAAAAGGACACAAAAAAAAAAAATAAATAGAGAAACACTTCAGTCCCCAGTGTCTCCCCCTCCCCTCCAGAGCACAGCTGGGAGTGCAGAGCACATCTGGCTCTTCTCCTGGCACTGCTGCCCAGATTTTTCAGCCTGGAGAAGGCAGTGATTGATTATTCAGCCTCTGCAGGAGCTGTTGACACGTGGCTTGCTCTTCCCCAAGCACCACTGGAGCCCCAGAGCAGCAGGATCCCCTCGGGATGTTCACTGACCCAAAAGACTTTTCTGCCTCACCCTGAAATTTGGGGGCTGCTTTGCTCTGCCTCCCTCAGGGCCAGGCATCTCTGTCTTGAATTAGGTCACTCCTAACCAGTGTCAGCTTGGAGGAGCCTTGCTGAAGCTGGCAGTCTAAAAAAACAACAACAACAATAAAAAAAATTAAAAAAAAAAAAAAGGGAAATATTTTCCATGCCACAGAGACTATTGGTCTGTGACCCACCAAAATATCCAAAATCCAGATGCATCAGACCAATTCTGATGAAGTTGGCATGGGCTTATCTGGGTCAATTGTCTTGACAAGACATTATGTCACCCATGAGGGGAAAATACAATCTAAGCCCCCTAAAAATAACTAATGGGAAAAACCTTGCACAACAAAGCCAGTGGCACACCAGAAAAATAAAAATAAATTCAGACTCATGATATATTTAATCATCTGTATTTATTCCTCTGCTAATCTAAATACAGGCTAGTGTTCTTTTTCTTCTTGGAAACGAGGCAATTCTGGAAAATTTCATATTTCAGACAGCTCTTTGAGCAGCTTTTCTCCTAAAACTTTAATTTTGTTACTTGTTAGCAGGAAAGCCATTGGAATGAAGGAAATTTGCATTGTATATAAGTGATTTTACCATACCAGCTCTGTCCTCTGGGCTCCCAGAACAGGCACCAGAGGAATCTCATTTTTGTGTTCTGCCACAGAAGGAGAACTTGGATTTTATGCCAATCTCTGTGAAGAAGAAGGGAATGGAGACAAGGAAAGCCCAGGAAGGAGGGAAGGGCAGAGGGATCTCCAGCTGTGCTGTGTCCATGCACATGGAAATATTTTCAGTGCTGATGGACAAAGCCTTCAAAATCCCTGATCCACTGGGACAGAACTCACCCAGACACCCCCTAGCAGGGGTTTTGTGTGAAAAACACATTGGTGGGGAAAGCTGAGGTGGGAAAGCTCCAAAGCAGCATCTGCAGGTTCCCTCTGAGGGACAGCTCTGATCTCTGACAGCACCAGGGAGTGGCTGGGAGGGATTTGGGATGGATTTCAGGGCAAGGTTCCTCCTCAGAGGGTGCTGGCACTGCCCAGAGCTCCAGGAGCTGCCAGGGATGCCCAGGCTGGGATTTTGGGGGGTCTGGGTTGGATCAAGGATCCCTGTGGGTTTATTCCCACTCAGGATATTCCATCATTCCATGAAGTAGGTGTTGGATCCAGCCACGTGGGGAGCTTTTCCAGCCCTGAATCTGAGAGGGAAAAGGCAAAGCAGTGGGAGAGCTGCAAAGGGGGGGCTCTGCTCATTGTGGAAACCAAAGAGATCCTGTGCTCCTTCTTCCCAGAAAACCCAGAAAACCCAGGGACTTCTCATTGAGGGGAACTTGAGCAGAGAGATAATGGAATCATGGAATGGTTTGGGATGGAAGGGATCCCAAATCCCATTTAATCCCACCCCAGCCATGGCAGGGACACCTCCCACTGTCCCAGGCTGCTCCAGCCCCAGTGTCCAGCCTGGAGCTGAACATTCCAGGGATCCAGGGGCAGCCACAGCTGCTCTGGCAATTCCATCCCAGCCCCTTCCAATTCCTAATTCCCAAAATCCCATCTAAAGTTCCTGTCAGCTTAAGGCCATTCCCTGTATTCTGTCACTACAAGCTCTCCTGAAAGATAAAACATTTCAGATGTCTTGGAGCTCTTGAGACTCTTGAAAATGGTTGTTTGAAGCTTTTTTCTTTTCCTAAATGGATTTGAGATTTAGTTGGATTAGGGCCTTAATAAATACCTGCAGTGTTTGTCTTTCATCTGGGAAATGTTTGCCTGTTTTTAAATAGGCTGTTCTTGTTTGCTCCACTGTTGTCATGTTGATGGGAGCCTTTGGAAACAGGAATTGTGCCCTTAATTCAATAAAAGGATTTGGAAACCTGAGGCTCCAACTCTCCTCAAATATGACTGGGAGAATTCCAGAGTAGCAGGACTTTATTTCATTGCTGGGGAAGCAGCAGGGGAGCAGCTCCTTGACAGTTTTTGATGTCTGGATGACTCCTTTATGTGCCTCAGGACAGTTTGTGGTAGTGTAGCTATTATTTTTAAAGCTCAGCCACTGTTCCACGTGGAGGGAAAACCCAGCAGTGCTTCCCTGGGAGGAGATGATTCCTCCTCCTGCCCCTCTGCCCCATCCTTGTGGGATCCCACCTGGATCTTGCACCCAGCTCTGGATCCCAGCCCAGGGAGGAGCTGGAGCTGCTGCAGAGAGCCCAGAGCAGGCAGCAGGATGAGCAGAGGGATGGAGCAGCTCTGCTGGCAGCAAAGGCTGGCACAGCTGGGATTGTTCACCTGCACAGGAGAAGCTTTGGGCTGAGCTCAGGGTGGCCTTGCAGGGCCTGAAGGAGCTGCAGGAAACATGGAGAGAGACAATTGCCAAGGGCTGGAGGGACAGGACACAGGGATGGAGGGACAGACACAGGGAATGGAGGGACAGACACAGGGAATGGCTCCCACTGGCAGAAGGAAGGTTTATATTGGATATTGGGCAGGAATTGTTCCCTGTGATGGTGATGAGGGGCTGGGATGGAATTGCCAGAGCAGCTGTGGCTGCCCCTGGATCCCTGCAATGTTCAGTTCCAGGCTGGGCACTGGGTTTGGAGCAGCCTGGGGCAGTGGGAGGTGTCCCTGCCATGGCAGGGGTGGGTTGGGATGAGCTTTAAGGTCATTTCCAACCCAATCCAGCACCTTCCCATATCCCTTCTCACCTGGGGTTATGGCCTGGCTGTGCCCTGGTGCCATGGGAGGGTTTGTCACCAAGGAGCCAAGGTGGGAGCTGAGGGTGGGAATGCCAGAATTTGCAAGTGGCAGTGTCAGGATCTGCTGCTGGGAATGCCAGGAGCTGCTGGTGCCCAGGGGGGTGGAAGGTGCCCCAGAGATGCCCAGGGGTGGGACAGCCCCAGCCCTGCAGGGAGCTGCCTTTTCCAGGGACATTATTGCCTGTAGAGCAGATGAGCTCTGCAATGGGAATAAATCCCTGCTGGAGCTGCAGGTGCTCAGCGGGGACAGCAGGACAGAGGGACAGCAGGGACAGCAGGACAGAGGGACAGCAGGGACAGCAGGACAGCAGGACAGCAGGACATAGGGACAGCAGGACAGCAGGACAGCAGGACAGCAGGACAGCAGGACAGTAGGGACAGCAGGACAGAGGGACAGCAGGACATAGGGACAGCAGGACATAGGGACAGCAGGACAGCAGGACAGCAGGATGTGCCTCCTCTCCCCCAGAAAAGCTCTCCCCGAGCCAGCTTGGCTCTGCTGCAGCCAGGACTGGGACCTTTGGGACACTTGGGCAGCTTTCAGTGCCCTCCAGGCCGGGGTTTTGCCCCCGAGGGGCTGTGAAGGTCACAGGGCTGCTCAGGTGCCACCACCCTCCCCAGCCCTCTGCCTTTGTCACCCGATCCCCCGGCACTGGACCGGGCTGGGTTTCAGCCAGCCCGATGACAACAGCTGGGAGAGAAGGGTTTGTTTCTGCTCTCAGCCTTATCAAAGAACTGTGCTGAGCTTTAAAAAAAGAGATAATTGGGAGGTTGTGAGACAATCTGGACTCTGAACTGGGTGGCTGCAGCAGTTCTGGAGAGGTCAGTCCTGGCAGTGAAGGTGAATTTTAGATCTGGAGTGTGCAAATCTCACAGGCTAATTAATTGAAATTAGTAAGATTTATTGCTTGCTTTTGAAGAACCCTTTTTTCTAATAAAAAGAATCCCCTTTGCCCAGCCCTTATCTACTCATATGACCAAAAAACAGATGGAAAAAGCAAAGAGAAAATAAGGAAACAAAGGATGTGAAAGGATCCTGATCACCCAATAACCCCAGGTGTTGATGTGTTGTGCACCTGCTCCTTCTCAGGTGATTTGCAGGCACAAACAGCAGCTCAGCTCCTGTTTGCCCACAAAAATCTCTTTCCTTCAGCTGTCTTTTTCCCCTTCTTTTTTTCCCCCAGAGCAGGACAAGTCTGGATGAAACACAGAAAGAAGGAAGCAGAAGGTCCATGCCAGAGTGGGAGGCAAACAGGGAGAGTTCTGTGATCCTGGGAGCTGTCAGATGCCAGGCTGAGCAGTTTGGGCAAATGGAGGTGTTATTCTCCATGTCACTGTAATAGCTGATGATTAAATCAGAAGGAAAGGAGGGCAGGCAAGAGGATTTTATTATTGAAAGGGATGAGAAGGAAAAACTGTGTGATTTCCTAGGACAGATCACACACCCAGGGCTAAACTTGTCACAACAGAATCAGGTTGATTCATGAGGCAGTGTGCTGGGTGTAATTAGACCTTGGTTAAAAATGAGAAGAAAAAAAAAGAAAAAAAAAGAAAGAAAGAAAAAAAAGAGAATGGGTTTAAGGTTGAGCCACACCAGAGCTCAGTCCTGCCCAAATTAGGGAGGGAGAAACTGAGCTGAAGGGCCCTGAGCTCCACGTGGCCAAGCTGAGATTCCTCAGGATGGTCCAGCAGAAGGTTCTGGAAACAAAGCCCAGCCAGAGGCAGCTGTGGTGCTCACAGAGCCACCAGAACAGCCACCCCCAGCCCCAGGGGGCTCTGCATGTCCCCAGGAGAGGCAGGGATTTGGGGAATTTTTCCAGCCCAGGAGCTGGCAGGGCTGGAAAGGAGCCCCCTCCATCTGCTGAACAGCACAGGGCAGGATGGAGCCAAGGGATGACTTAACTGCTGTGAAAATAGCCTGAGCTTTTCCAGAGTGGCTGAGCAGCCCCTGAGATCAGGGCAGGGGGGAAAGCTGCTCTGACCCCGCTGGGACAGGAGGGGCTGAGCTCTGCCCTGTGCCCACCAGCTGGGCCAGGCCCAGCTTCATCCCCATCCCTGAAAGGATTTCCCCAAACCCTGCCTGCAGCCTGAGCACAGGGCTGCTCCTAAACGTGGGATGGGGGATTCAGAAACAGCTGCAAGTGCATCCTCTGCTGCCCCAGAGGTTTGGGAGCTGGGAGCAGAGTGAGAGGCAAATTCAGCTCTGTGCCACCCACACCTGCAGCGCTCCTGGCAGGGAATTCCTGAGTCTCCCTGTCCCACAGCACCACTTCAGCCCCTTCCACACTGCTGAACTGGTTTGTGCCCCTCTCTGGCGTCCTGTCGGTGATTATTGGCAGTAATGCTCCTCTCAAACCTCTCTGGGGGAGGATTCCAGCTGGGCCACTGCTGCCTGCAGAGCTGCTGCTCCCAATTCCATCTGGGAATGCAGTGGGGGAGGCGTGGAGGGCACTGCTGGGGAGGGACACAGACAGCCCAGGCTGCCAGGAGTGTTGGGAAACACCCTGCTCCCTCTCCATGCCCACAGACCTGGCACAGCCTGGCACTGATGGCACCACCGAGTGTCTGCAACCCTGGCAGTTAAAAAATGTGCAGATCAGAGCTGCTTTCTGTCCCCAGGGAATCCCCAAATCCCAAATCTGGGGCTGGAAAATCCCTCCCAGCCCCTGCAGTGCCAGCTGTGCCCATGCCCACCTTGTCACCCTGATGCCACCTCCAGGTGCCACCTGCAGGGATGGGGACCCCAAACCCTCCTGGGCACTGCCTGACCACCCTTTCCATGGGGAAATTCCTCCTGATGAAGGAATTCTTCCACAGGTGTGAATTGCACTGTTAAACACCAAACAGCTTTTGTCACCATTTTCTTCCAATAAAGAACCTGATCCAAAAGTGTATTTTGCCCAATTGTTCCTTCTTTTTGCCCAGTTATTCCTTCTTCTCTCATCATTTCCCCTCCCACAGAGATTGGCTCTTGCCTGACACGTTTGTCTTTGCTGGTGTCATTGTCACAGCCCTGCCTGGGACACATTTTTTTGCATGAACATTGTTGTCCCTCAGCCTGGTGACTTTTTGGGGGTGCTGGGCAGCAGAGCCCTGCTCTGAACAGGAATTGCTGATAATTAATGATTGGTTTGGCCCAGTGCCAGCTGATTCTGTAAGACCAGAATGGATAAACCAGCAACAAGCTGGTGTTGGTGAGCCCAGAGAGGGACAGGCCTGAAAGAGAAAAGGAGGCTCAGGGGAACCTCCCTGCCAGGAGGGGCAGGGAAAGGAGCAGAGGAAATGGCCTCAAATGGCACCAGGGCAGGCTCAGGGTGGAGATTGGGACAGAAAATGTCCCTGGCAGAGTGGTCAGGGCTGGGATGAGCTGCCCAGGGAGGTTTGCAGTCACTGTCTGGGGGATGCTCAGCACAGGCTGGATGTGGCCTTGGGGACAGGGTTGGGGGGATACTGGTGGCACTGGGGTGGCTCTGGGGGATCCTGGAGGGCTCTTCCCACCTTGATTCTGGGATTCTGAGAAGATCCAGCAGATTTTAAGCCCCACCCTTCAGGCAGGTTGGATAAGTCAAAGCTCTCTGATGCTGCTCTGGGACAGGGTTTTGCTGATCTCAGTCCATCAAATCCTCCCTCCATGACCATTCCCTGCTGATGTCCTGCCCTGCCTGGATGTCCTCATGGTCACACCAGTGGCCACACAGGCACAGGAATGACCACCAGGATGTCAGGGTGGAGGGAACATCAATGGGAATGTGGTGTGGGCAAAGAGGAGGGGTCAGGAATGTTCCAGGAGGAAGAGCTTGGCTGGGTGGTGATCACAGAGCCCCTCACACACAGCTGGTGGGGCTGATGGCAACTTGGGATCCCAAAATCCGTGGGACCTTGGCCTCATGCCACATCATGGCTTGTGAGGGGAGCAAAGATGTCCTGGGGCTTTGAATGTGAATGTGACAGAGATTGGAGCAGAGGGCTGGAGCAGCTCTGCTGGCAGGAAAGGCTGGCACAGCTGGGATTGTTCACCTGCACAGGAGAAGCTTTGGGCTGAGCTCAGGGTGGCCTTGCAGGGCCTGAAGGAGCTGCAGGAAACATGGAGAGAGACAATTGCCAAGGGCTGGAGGGACAGACCCAGGGAATGGAGGGACAGACACAGGGAATGGAGGGACAGACCCAGGAATGGCTTCAAATGGGTTTGATGGGATATTGGGAATTAGGAATTGTTCCCTGGGAGGGGCTGGGCTGGAATTGCCAGAGCAGCTGTGGCTGCCCTGGATCCCTGCAATGTTCAGTTCCAGGTTGGACACTGGGGCTGGAGCAGCCTGGGGACAGTGGGAGGTGTCCCCATGGCAGGGGTGGGATGGGATTTGGGATCCCTTCCAAGCCAGCCCATGCTGTGATTCCAGGATCCCTCCAGGTGGCTGAAGGGGATTTTCAGTCCTTTTTCACCCCATAAATTCAGGCTCTGGACTGATCCCAGCTCCTCTGTCCCTGCTCACTCCTGGCTCTTTGCAATATCCATGTTTATGCTCCACAAGAAACACGGAACTGAATCCTGCTTTCTGCTCAGCATTGATCCTTAAATAGGAAAAGCACAAAGCAGAAACTCCATATCCATGGAAACATGGTGCTTCAGCTCCTACGAGTCAACAAACACACCAGGAATTCTTTTGCTGTCATTCTTACAACTTCATCACTTAATGGTGTTAAGAGACCCTTGGCTGCTCTGGTTGATTGTTATCTGTCATTCCTGGTTAAATAATTCTGTCAGAGGGATATCATTGCCTGAAATTTCATGTTCTCATTTCCAAAGTAACACCTACCACAAGCTGCTGGATTAAGTGTTATTTGAGGTTTAAAATTAGATGGATAGACAGATAAATAGATGGATATTTGGTCTCTTTGTTCCCTCGCAGATATTTTTTTTTCCCTCCTCAGTCATTTTTTAAGTGGAGATACAAACGAGTTCTGTGGTTTTATTGTAACCCTGATAAAGCTTTTTCACTCATTTTTTTGTTGCTCTTTCACTCTGAGGTGAAAGCAGCTTTTTGGAAATGACAAACAAAAGCAACATTTCAAAATTGAAAAGGCAGCAAGAATCTGGCTCTGGCAGGATGGATTTATGCACAAACATGTTTTTTTTTTACTGGTGGAACTGGTTGGAACAGAGAGCAGAACTGCTCCTGGGAATGGTGGCTTTTCTGGTTACCTCAGACCTTTGGGGGACAAATTTGGAGAGGGCATGGGATAGGACCAGGGGAATGGGTTTAAGGTGAAAGAGGGCAGGGTTAGGTGGGATACTGGGGAGAAACTCCTCCCTGTGAGGGTGGGGAGGCCCTGGCAGAGAAAAGCTGTGGCTGCCCCATCCCTGGAGGTGTCCAGGAGCAGCTTGGAGGGGACTGGGAGCAGCCTGGGGCAGTGGGAGGTGTCCCTGCCATGGCACTGGGTGGGATTTGAGGTCCTGTCCAACCCAAACCCTCCTGGGATTCCCCTCATGGAACAAACTGGGTTCATCCATCAGCTGATGGCAGCCAGAGAAGGGCTGGAAAAGCCATCCCAGACCCCAGGGAGAAGGAATGAGGAGGGCTGATCTCCTTAGCAGAGGCTGCAGGAGATTGCTGAGCTCCCCCAGTGGTCCCACAGCTGCCACACAAAGGGCTCATAAACAAGGGAACCTTTATTGCAGGAAAGTTTCCACTGCAGCCAGTCCTCCCCTGGCCCATAAAAGGGCACAAATTGGCTCTTTCATTCCAGAAAAAATAAAATGCCTTCCCACTTGATAGCACCCAGGGCAGGAGCCAGCTGTGCTTTAAGGTGTTTACAGGATTAGCACTTAGGGAAGGCAGGGGAGGAGGAGGAGGAGCCCTGGGTGCTGCCTCACCTGCCTGCCCCACACAACCCATTGTTTTTATTTCCAAAAAACCCCAAACAAAACCACCTTCATGCTTTAAAAGAACCATACTGAGAAATATCCTGGGTTTGTTGCAGCCTGACAAGAGAAAGTCCTTAATTTTAAGAGTTCCAAGGGTTTTGTGTTTGGTTTTTTTCTTCTTCTTCTTCTTTTTGGTTTTTCGCATGAGAAAATAACTCGGCATTCCAACGACATCACTTGGCAGAGGGGGAACCAGAGTGCTCCAGTTGGAGGGTCAATAAATCAGGGCAAGAATTGGCTCTGTCACTCCATAAACTCTTGGGCATTTCTGCTTTTCCTGCCCTTCTGGAAGAGGCTGGCTGCTCTCTCAGGCACGGCCGGTGACGCAGCCACGGTTCCACCACGACACGCTCGGCTGGAGGGAAAAGCAGCAGCACATTTGTGTGGCACAAAGCTTTCTCACAGGTTTGGTGCAAAAGGAAGAGTTTGTTTCCCCATTTCCAGGGTTCCCTCGCTCCTCTTTGGTTGTAGTTTTTAATTATTTGGAAAAATCCAAGGGCAATCCGACACCTCGCAGCAGGCGCTGCTGTGAACATGATCCCCCTGTGCTGGTGTGTGGAAAGAATGCACAACAAAGGAGCTACAAAAGCTTTGTAAATATACATTGCCTGCTCTGGCAGAGAATATTCTGTCTGATTAGCTCCCTGCTCCTGCTGTAAACGATATTCTCCTTTTATTGAGCACTTCAAGCCCTCCTGAACCCAATTAAAAGCTTCTCAGGTGTGCCCAGCGAGCAAAATTTGGATGCATGGGTGCATCAGGAATTTCTGTCATTAGAGCTCTTAAACCTGGGTATAATCTTGTGTGCACGAGGGCCTGTGTGTTTTCCCAGCCTCAGAGGCTCTGGCTATATGAAAGCATCATTGTTTCTCCAAATGTTATGGCAAAAGCATGACTGGAATTGCAGCGTTTCTAAATATTTTGCCTAATTAGTCTGTTGGGAAGAATTTGAACTCCACTTGTCCTGGATGTGAATGTGAAGTGTTGACTAAACCCCAAACATGATTGCTGGCCAGCAGGGTCACTATCCCCAGACAGCTGCAAATCCCAAGGGATGCTTTTCAGGGATCCTTCCTTCCCAGCCTTTGCATCTTGGGCTTTTTGGACTCTGAACCAGGAGTGAATTCCAAGCCTGGGTCTTTCTGTCTTGGCATAGAAACAGAAGTGAAGGCATTTCCACAGCCAGTAACCCAGGGGAGGATTACATCCCAAAAATTCAGCTGTTCCCCTCTGCTGGGTCTGTCAGAGGAGCATCCCCTGATGTGTTATTCTCACCTTATTCAACCCAATTTTTTTTTTTTTCTGTAGAAAAAGCATCTGCTTTCTCACAGAAGAGCAAGGGGCTCTCCCTGCCATTCCACAGGAATCACTGGGAGGGCTGGAAATGGTGGAGCAAAGAGGAGATCAAAGGGTTTTGTGGGGCTCTTTAGGGTCCCCTCGAACCCAAGCCATTCCCCTTCTGCCCAGAATAGTCCAGCTCAGCTGAGACAGGGGCTGTGAGATACCCACAAAAACCTTTTCCAGGCCCTTTTTGCCACCTTTCTGGGTGACTTTGGTTGCCTGTTACACACCTGCATCGTGGGCACCTGCAGGTGAATCTGATCCAGGCACTGATCCCTTCCAGGGCAAGGCAGGGCCAGAATTTCCCGTGTTTCCATCCCATGGGCTCAGTTCCTGTGCAAGCCAAAAGTGCCAGTGCTGAGGTGTGTGCTGTGAAGCCTGCAGGGAGCACAGGATGATGGAACCACGGAAGGGTTTGGGTTGGGAAGGGATTAAATCCCATCCTGTTCCACCCCTGCCATGGGGACACCTCCCACTGTCCCAGCCCCAGTGTCAGGGCTGGAACCAGAGCTCACCTGGGGTCAGCCCAGAGCACAGGGCACAGGATGTTCTGTGGGTATTTGGAACATCCCCAGGGAGAGACTCCAGCCCCTCTCTGGCCCTGCCCAGGGCAGAAGTTGTGCCTCCTGTGCAGGGGAATTGCTGGGCTCAGCCCCTGGGCAGTGGGAGAATGGGATGGAGCAGAGCCTGGGACTGCTCTGCCCTCCCTGCACACAGGGACAGACAGACAGCCAGGGACAGACACACAGGGACACAGAGACAGACAGGGACAGACAGGGACAGACAGGGACAGACAGACAGGGACAGACAGACAGGGACACACAGGGACAGACACACAGGGACAGACAGACAGGGACAGACACACAGGGACAGACAGACACACAGGGACAGACAGACAGGGACAGACACACAGGGACAGACAGGGACACAGAGGGACAGACAGGGACAGACAGACAGGGACACACAGGGACAGACACACAGGGACAGACAGACAGGGACAGACAGACAGGGACACATGGAGACAGACAGACAGGAACACACAGGGACAGACAGACAGACAGGGACAGACAGGGACAGACAGAGACAGACACACAGGGACACACAGACAGACAGGGACACACAGGGACAGACAGACAGGGACACACAAGGACAGACAGACAGACAGGGACACTCAGGGACAGCCAGGGCTGAGCCCCTCTCTCTGGGCTCCTCTCCAGGCTGAGCATCCCCAGCTCCCTCAGCCTCTCCTGAGCATTCCAAGAGCCAAAACTCCTGTAATCCGTGCTGGGGCTGTTCAGAATCCTGCACGCTGTGACAATGGATTGGTCACACACTAATAAATAAATACCTCGGGAAGCAGGGTGTGGAAAATCCAGCAGAATGAGTGCGAGGCGTCAAAATTAGCGAGGAATTAAAACCGGGGGAAATTCCTCCTTCAGGGGGAAAAGCAGCCAAGAGATCCTGCATTAGTGCAGCTTGTTAAATCAGCAACTTGTTGTGTCTGATCCTGTAAGGCTGGGAGCAGCTTGCCCATTTCCCTGGGCTCCTCTGGGCCTGTTAACACAAGCTCTGCCATTCCTTTTCCAAGGAATTTTAATGCATCAATTTCTTCTTCATCTCACTGTGGTCAAGGTTAACTCTCTGCAAAGAGGGTTCTGCAGGTAAAGCATCTTCTAGCCCCAGCCACCAGGTAATTTTATCCATGAAACATCCCTGAGTTTTGTGCTTGGAGCAGGAAATAATCATGAGATCTCCAGGAGGTGCCACTTCAGAAATGCAGGAGAATTTCTGCCTTCAGAACTCTCCTCAAACAAAGCACTGAGCAGTCTCTTTTCTGCACATAGCTCGTGTTTGTGGTCAATTATTCTTTGGTCATGTTCCCCTGTGCCCCAAGGCTCCCACCCAGGAGCTGCCATGTGCTCTTTTATTTCAGGGAGTTTCCAGAGAGGCTTGCAGCAAATGGCCCACGGCAGCCCCTCCTGCTAATCTTTCACAGAACTTTGGGTTAAAGGGAGGACAAATCCCTTCCTCGTGTAATTGATGAGTTCCTCCTTTCACTTCCCCAAAGCTGATTAATAAAAACCAGAACCTGGCCATTCTGCAGCTTTGTTACAGCTGCTGGTGGCCTTGCTGTGGTCAGTGCCACCGGGTGTGTGTCATCCTCCATCACTGCACTCACCAATTCCTGCTCCTCATCTTCCTCAGCTCCTCATCTTCCTCAGCTCCCCAGCCTGGGATTGGCTTTCCAAGAGTCAACTGGGGTTCAGGATGCCTCATTTCTGAGGGGCCACGTTCAGAAAGAGGATGGAAATTGGGCAATGTGATGAGAACAATCCATCCAGTGACTGCCAGACAGTTCCAACTCCAAATCCTGGGGGGGCAGGACACAGGGAACGGAGGGACAGACACAGGGAATGGGTCCCACTGCCAGAGGGCAGGGATGGATGGGATTTTGGGAATTAGGAATTATGCCCTGGAATAGAATTCCCAGAGCAGCTGTGCTGCCCCTGGATCCCTGGCAGGGCCCAGTTCCAGGCTGGACACTGGTGCTGGGACAGTGGGAGGTGTCCCTGCCATGGCTGGGGTGGGATTAAATGGGATTTAAGTCCCTTCCCAGCCCAAACCATTCCATGGTTCTCTGAGATACCTGGAATTTAAATTTTGGACCAAAGGAATCCTCACACAGCAGAAATCCAGGCTGGAGTGAACCCTGCTGGAAGGGCTGCAGAGTGGCTGCTGCTCCTGAAACTTCTCACTTCTCTTCTTGGAAATCACTATCAGCACCCCTCATCAGGGAAGTGGCTTTGGGACAGGGTTTGGGGTGATGCTGCTGGTGCTGGGGTGGGACTGGGTGAGCCTGGAGGGCTCTTCCCACCCTGATGATTCAGGGATTGTGTCAGATCCTTTGGCTCATCGTGGTTTTAGCCCCTCTGGGATGTTTCTGTTTGACAGGCAAGGTGACTGAATATGGCAAGCTTAAACAAATTTAAATTTTCTTCCTTTCTACTGGCTGTGAGCTCAAAGGGGCTCCTCCAAGTCCCTGGATGTGCACCTGAGCTGTGGAGCACCTGCCTACAAGCAGGGAACAGGGAGCACAGGCAGGCACAAGGGGAGGCTTTGATTCATCTCCGTTTGCAAAGCTGAGTCTGTGACAGCACAGACTCCTGGCTCCGAGTCCATCTGGGATGATGAACTCACAAATGACATTTGGGGTCTAAATTAAGAGCTGGATTGTGCTGTTGGCTGCCCCCTGAGCAGGAGGGCAGGGCAGCACAGATGGTGGGGATGCTGAGGGAGGAGTGCTGACCCTTCCTGCAGCCCAGGGCCCAGCCAGGCTCTGCCCCTCCCTCCAGCTCCTGCTGGGAGCAGACTGTGCTCTGAGGCAGCTCTTGGCACCTAAAAAAGAGCCAGTGGGGCATTTCTGGTGTCCTCAGCAGGGCAGGGATTGTCCCCAGGGCTGTGTCCAGTTGTGGCTCCTGCAGAGAGCCCTGGAGGGGCTGGAGGTGTCCAGGGCAGGAAACAGAGCTGGGGAAGGGGCTGAGCCCCAGGAGGGGCTGAGGGAGCTGGAAAGGGCTGGAGAATTCCTGAGAGAGTTGGGAAAGGGGATGGAGAATTCCTGAGGGAGCTGGGAAAGGGGAAGGAGAATTCCTGAGGGAGCTGGGAAAGGGGAAGGAGAATTCCTGAGGGAGCTGGGAAAGGGCTGGAGAATTCCTGAGGGAAATGGGAAAGGGCTGGAGAATTCCTGAGGGAGCTGGGAAAGGGGATGGAGAATTCCTGAAGGAGCTGGGAGAGGGGCTGGAGAATTCCTGAGGGAGCTGGGAAAGGGCTGGAGAATTCCTGAGAGAGTTGGGAAAGGGCTGGAGAATTCCTGAGGGAGCTGGGAAAGGGCTGGAGAATTCCTGAGGGAGCTGGGAAAGGGCTGGAGAATTCCTGAGGGAGCTGGGAAAGGGCTGGAGAATTCCTGAGGGAGCTGGGAAAGGTTTGGAGAATTCCTGAGGGAGCTGGGAAAGGGGATGGAGAATTCCTGAGGGAGCTGGAAAGGGCTGGAGAATTGGATTTGGGGCCATGGTGACAAAACCCACACCAGGCAGGGGCTGGGCTCGAGCTGGGCTTAGAATAAAACTCGAAATGCTCTCACTCCGAGTTCTGGGGGCAGGAGGAACAGCGTGAGCTCAGCAGCAGCCCCAGAGCAGGCCAGGCTGCCTGCAGTGCCCCCGGCCATTCCTGCCCTCCTGGCAGAGATTGGGGTGCAGGGACAGTTTGGGAGTTTAGGGACAGAGTTTGGGGTGCAAGGGCAGAGTTTTGGGGTGCAGTGACAGAGTTTGGGGTGCAGGGACAGAGTTTGGGGGTGCAGAGATTTTGGGGATGCAGGGGCAGAGTTTGGGGTTCAGGGACAGTTTGGGATGCAGGGGCAGAGTTTGGGGGTGCAGGTTCAGAGTTTTGGGATGCAGGGGCAGTTTGGGGTGCAGGGACAGAGTTTGGGGTGCAGGTTCAGAGTTTGGGGTGCAGATTCAGAGTTTGGGGGTTCAGGGACAGAGTTTGGGGTGCAGGTTCAGAGTTTGGGGGTGCAGGAGTAGAGTTTGGGGTGCAGGGAGAGTTTGGGGTGCAGGTTCAAAGTTTGGGGTGCAGAGACAGAGTTTGGGGGTGCAGGGGCAGAGTTTGGGGTGCAGGTTCAGAGTTTTGGGATGCAGGGGCAGTTTGGGGTGCAGGTTCAGAGTTTGGGGTGCAGGGGCAGCGTGGGCAGGGCTCGCTCTGCTCCCCCACCCCTGCCGGGGTTCCAGCTCACCCCAGGGCAGCTCCTGGGGCTCGGGTTCCCTGTGCTGGGGAAGGGAGGGCGCATTTATTGACTGAAGCTTTGATCCCAGCTGGAACCTCCGGAGCTGGAAGGATCCACAGGGATCATTGATCCAAACCCTGGCCCTGCACTGTCCACACCAGACCCTTCCCCATCCTCCTGTCCCTCCTTTGGACACTTTTTTGGAGCTTTAGACCTTTTTGATGTTGAGGTGCCCAAAATTCCAGACAGCTCTGGGCACTGAATGCAGCTGGAATCTCTCTGGGGGTGTCCCAGCCCAGGTGTTCCAAGCCTGGAGATGGAAAATCCAGAGTGGAAAATCCACGTGATGCTCACCCAGCAAAGCCCCAGCCCCCTTCCCCTCTCCCAGTGCCCCCATTCTTTTCCACAGACGAGCTGGTGGAGAGGAGAAAAAAAAATATTTTGGGCTAACACTGCTGAGTCATTAACCATGTGATGGAAACAATTCTGCAGTTCTCAGCCTCCCAGGAGCTGGGGGCTGCTGCAGTGCTGTCCCTCCTCCTCCTCCTCCCAGCCTTTTGTGTTCCCAGTGCTCTGTCCACAGGCAGCACTGGGATCTGCTCCATGACTCATCCCCTGGGCACTGCAGGCACTGATAACGCTCCCTGCCCAGACCTTTCACATCTAGCACAGTTGGGAGAGCCTGAAGTGAGGGTTTGGGGCAGGGCAGAGAGAGATTAGCTCCCAATGGCTTTTCTTTAATGCATTTAAATCTTGAGAAGTATAAATATAAAATATGTATTTAAATGAGGAGCTGAAAACTGGCTTTGAAAGGGACCTCAGCTTGGCCTCCACAACTGCAAATCTGAATTTTCCATCTCTGCCTGGCCTTGCACCATCCTGGATGGAGGTGTGGACATCCTGCAGAGGTGGTTTGCATAGAGAAAAGCTGTTTGTGCACTTCAGGAGGTGCAGGAAGAGCTTTTGTGCATGCAAACCACCAGCTCCATTTGGCAAATGTGTCATTAAGTGGTGGTTTGTCACAGCTTTTTTGCCTCCCTCCCTTCCAAATGCCTGTGTACACAGGATTGAAATGCTCTGAGAGCTGCTGGCTGGAACAGGATTTTCAGATTCTTCACTAATTTATATTTACTTCCATCTAACAATGAAAATTGCTTACAGTGCACAACTTCCAGCCTACTATGGATTAAAATGCATTTTGGAAATCTCCCCAGATTCCTGGCACATTTATTACCACAGCTCCAAAGTACAGGGTGTTTGGGATCTTTAATCTCCCCATTCCTGTAATAAGAAAAGGTTGAATAATCCATCCCTGAAGGACAAATCCTTATGAAAATACTGTGAGTGTATCCTGAGAGCAGGATTCCTCCCTTTGAAACCTCCCAGCCATATCCAGCCAGGAAAAGCCTCTCATTTTCTCCCATTATCACATTTACTGTTTGTTGAAAAGCCCTCACAGAACTCAGCCTCTTGCAGGTCCATTTTCCCCTTCCACAGCTCCTTTTTCCTTTCAGCAGCTGCTTGGGGGTGGGCAGAGGTGTGATGCTGTGGGATGAGGAGGGGCTGGGATGGAATTGCCAGAGCAGCTGTGGCTGCCCCTGGATCCCTGCAATGTTCAGTTCCAGGCTGGACACTGGGGCTGGAGCAGCCTGGGACAGTGGGAGGTGTCCCTGCCATGGCTGGGGTGGGATTAAATCAACTTTTAGGTCTGGGATTCCCTGATTCTATGAAAAGCCCATTAAACTTTAGAAGTTTGGGATGGCAATGGCCCCAAAGGCCTCTGCCAGAGAAAGGTTCCTCCTTCCAGGACCACAGTAAGTTCAGCAAACAGGGAAGAGGAGGAAGCTCCATTCTTCAGCCCTGCCTTCCCACCTGCTTGTCCATCCCTGGGCTTCAGCTCTCTCCCCTCTCCAGGTGGCACAGCACAGAAACCCCAGACTGGTTTGGGCTGGAAGTGACCTTAAATCCCACCCAGTGCCACCCCTGCCATGGGGACACCTCCCACTGTCCCCAATCCCAATGTCCAGCCTGGAACTGAACATTCCAGGGATCCAGGGGCAGCCACAGCTGCTCTGGGAATCCATCCCAGCCCCTCCCAGGGAACAATTCCTGATTCCCAATATCCCACCAAACCCTACTCTGGAGCCATTCCCTGTGTCTGTCCCTCCCTGCCTTGTCCCCAGTCCCTCTCCAGCTCTCCTGGATCCCTCCAGGCCCTGGAAGGGCTCTGAGCTCTCTCCCAGGAAGGAGAGGAATAGGAAATTCAATACAAAATACAAATAGGAAATACAACAGGAAATACAAATGATAAACACAATAGGAAATGCAATAGGAAATACAAATAGTAAATACAAATAGGAAATGCAATAGGAAATTCAGTATGAAATACAAATAGGAAATACAATAGGAAATACAAATAGGAAATACAAATAGGAAATACAATGGGAAACACAATAGGAAATACAATAGGAAGTACAAATAGGAAATACAAGAGGAAATACAAACAGGAAATACAAATAAGAAATACAATATGAAATGCAAATAGGAAATACAAATAGGAAATACAACAAGAAATATAAATAGGAAATTCAAATAGGAAGCACAATAGGAAATACAAATAGGAAGTACAATTAGAAAATGCAAATAGGAAATACAATAGGAAATACAAACAGGAAATACAATAGGAAATAAAAATAGAAAATACAAATAGGAAATACAAATAGTAAATATAATAGGAAATACAAATAGGAAATACAATAGGAAGTACCAATAGGAAATACAATAGGAAATACAAATAGGAAATACAAATAGGAAATACAGTAGGAAATACAATAGGAAATACAAATAGGAAATACAAATAGGAAATACAATAGGAAATACAATATGAAATACAATAGTAAATATAATAGGAAATACAAATAGTAAATACAATAAGAAATACAATAGGAAATACAAATAGGAAATAGAGTAGGAAATACATTAGGAAATACAATAGGAAATACAAATACATGGAGGAAATCCCACAGAACAAAGGGGGTTTTGATTCCCCTCCTTCCCAACCACCACTCTCAGGGGAGGTGGTGCCCAGTTACATAATCATAGATGTGGGTCCTCCTTCTCCCATTGCTGCACCAAAGGGATTTGTGGGGTGGAAGGGCAGCTGCAGAGCAAGACACTCATGGATCATTGTGCAGGGGGAAGAACAGCTGGAGCTGGGCTGGGGACAAGGAGAAAACAGCATTTTCTGCACAGGTGAGCTGCTCCAGGATCGCTGGGGAGGGATCTTTGGATGTGACACAAGATAAAAAGCTCCAATTTGGATTCTCCCAAGCTTCAGCCATCGTGTGTTGCCCACTAAATCTGAGAAATCAAAGGGAAAATGCTGAAAATGGAGCAGTTTCCCCTGGATGAGATGACATTATGGAAAGAAAAAAAACCAAACAAACATCTGGGGTGGAGCCTCTCAGGACTTCAAAACTTGGAGTGCCCTTTGCTGTGTGATATTTGTGTTTATAATTTTATCTCGAGATAGAGCCAGAGCTGTTTCTTTCCCTGCCAAAGGAAACTATAGATATAAATCATCCACCAAAAAGTGAGGCCTGGGGCCGTTGTTTATGTGATATGAAACAATTTCATTATTGTTAATTATTTATTTTGGTAGGGCTACAAAGTGGTAAAAGCCTTTTTTTTTTTTTTTTTTTTTTTTTTGAGAGAGCCAGGAAAGAAAGCAAACTTCAAGCATTCCAGTTTCTTTGGCATTTTCACACTGGTCAGTGTTCAGAGCCAAGAAATGGAAATTAAAAAAGGCAAATTTTGCCTTACCCCTCTGCTAAAGGGCATTTATTGCTTCCTGGGGAGTTCTAAGGGCAATTTTCCTGCTGTTATCCAGTGTGACTGTCAGAGCCCATCACCAAACAGGGCAGAGCTGCTGCTTCTCACAGGAAATGAAATTCTGATCTGTTTTCTTTCTTGTTTTGTTGTTTTGTTGCCCACACTCACCTGCAGCCTCCTGCCCACACCCTGCAGCAGGTGGAACACGGCTCCACCTCAATAAAGCCACCAAAAACCAAAATCCCAGTGGTGCTGCAGTCCCACCAAAGCTGTGGTGGCTCCTGCTCTGTGCTGCTCATTCCATCTCTGCTTGCATTGATTGGTCCTGAAAATGAAATAAGGCTCAGAACTCCTCCATGAGCACAGAATTATGGAATATCCTGAGTGGGATAAACCACAGGGGTCATCCTGTCCCTGCCCAGACCCCCCAAAATCCCAGCCTGGGCATCCCTGCAGCTCTGGGGAGCCTGGGCAGTGCCAGCACCCTCTGGGGGAAGAACCTTGCCCTAAAATCCATCCCAAATTCCCTCCTGGCCCAGCTCCAGCCTCTCCCTGGTCCAGCACTGCTGACCCAAGCAGATTGAGGACTTTGCTTTTTCCTCTTCCATCCATTCCCACATCCTGACCTGGACAATTTTTAAGGCAAGGTAGGATGGCAGGAGCAGCACCTTCCTCAGATTCCTGATGGGTTTTTAGGGGAACAGAGGCCAGAGGGAAACATCTCAAACTCATTCACACACACACAGATTCCTTCCTGCAGAGCTCTGCCTCGGAGCTGAATGGAGATGTGAAACATAAATATAAAAAAATATAAATAAATAAAGCAAAGAGGTGGATTTATTCAAAATCACATCTTAGGTATGAGCACAGCTTAAATCTTCAACCTGCTGGGGCTTGATGAGCATCCAGCAGTGCTGACCTTGGTGGGACTGAGCCATGGAATATCCTGAATAAACCCCAGGGACCATCCAGTCACAGCCCCCCAAAATCCCAGCCTGGGCATCCCTGGAGCTCTGGGGAGCCTGGGCAGTGCCAGCACCCTCTGGGGGAAGAGCCTTGCCCTGAAATCCATCCCAAACTCCCCTGGCCCAGCTCCAGCTGCTCCCTGGTGCAGGTCACGGAGCAGAGATCAGACTGTCCCTCTGAGGAGCTGCAGCCCCAGCTGGACAATCCAAGGTCCCCCAGCTGCTCCTTTGGCTCTCATTGCTCGGTGCTGTCACTGACCCCAGGCCAGGATGGGTTTGGTGCTGCTGCTGCTCCTGAATCAGTGAGGAAAGGTCCAGTGTGGGATCTCTGTGCTGATTTTACACTTGAGGGGTTGGGGCAGCAAGACAGTCCCTGAGCAGGGATTGTGCCAGTGATGGCACTGCAGGGACATTGCTCGGTGGTGTCACTGTCTCTGAGCCAGGATGGGTTTGGTGCTGCTGCTGCTCCTAAATGGCTGAGGAAAGGCCCAGTGTGGGATCTCTGTGCTGATTTCAACACCTTGAAGGGTTGGGGCAGCAAAGACAGTCCCTGAGCAGGGATTGTGCCAGTGATGGCACTGTGGGGACATGACCCAGTGCTGTCGCTGTCCCCAGCCTGGGATGGGTTTGCTGCTGCTGCTGCTGCTGCTCCTGAATCAGTGAGGAAAGGCCCAGTGTGGGATCCCTGTGCTGATTTTACACCTCAGGGGTTGGGGCAGCAAAGACAGTCCCTGAGCAGGGGATTGTGCCAGTGATGGCACTGCGGGGACATTGCCCAGTGCTGTCACTGTCCCCAGGCCAGGATGGGTTTGGTGCTGCTGCTCCTGAATCAGTGAGGAAAGGCCCAGTGTGGGATCCCTGTGCTGATTTTCACCTCAGGGGCTTGGTGGTGCCCAGGTAAAGGTGCCAGCACTGCCAGCTGTGCCTGGCCAGGCTGGAGGGGCAGCTCAGGGGTAAATTCTGTGCTTTGCTGCCCCAAGAATGCGGATGGAGGCGTTGGGAACCTTCTGTTTTATCTGGGATTGCCATGGGGACTTGGGAATAGGGAGGCATCAGCAGAAGTGACCCCAGGAGCTGCTGACTGTGTGGGATCCTCCAGTTTCGGACAAGGAGGGAACTGTGCAGACTCCCCTGCCCCAAACCCAGTGAAGGAGTTGCTGTTACTCCTTGAGTTGTTCTGCTGAGAAAAGCACGAGTTGTTCTGCCTGCCAGCCTTGAAACATCTTATTACACAACACAGGGGTTCCACATCCCACAAAGCAACGCCACAGGTCATTGTTTCACTTTTTGTATCTCATTTCAACATGGGAATTACTAAAATATTCTCTTTTTTTTGGTGTATCAGCACTCACAACATCTCTGCAAGGAGCTCTTTGACTTCCCCCTTCCCTGCAACTGTTGCTGTGTTTTCCACAGCTTGTTTTGCAGATGTATTTGCTGCAGGAATTATTCTGTGTTTTACCTGATCTATAATTTGGGAGATAAATCCCCACATTTTTCTGATAGAGCACACAAAGTTCTGTTCTGCTTCATCTCACTTTTGGTGGCATTGAGACCATGACTGCCCTGCACTTATTGCATGTGTCAGTGTCAGGTGGATCAGCTTCCACTAAAAAAAGAGTTGGATATTTTCCAGACATTGTAGCTAATGAAACAACTCGGAAAATCTTTATTTTAACAGGATGCACTGCTGAAAAAGAAAGGGAATTCCTCAGAAAGGGAATTATTAGAGCAAGGAAATCCTGGAAGGGACACACAGGATCACCCTGCCCTGCACAGACACCCCAAAAGTCCCTGCTGAGGGACTGTCCCCTCCCAGTGTCCCCTGCTGGGCAGTGGGGTGGGAGTGTTTGGGCACAGGGACACACAAGGACACGCCTGGCAGAGCTGGGCTTTGCTGCCAGGCTGGGCCTGCCCTGGCTTGCTTCTCTTGGTAACTCAGGCTCAGCACCCCTGGTACCTGCTGGGCTGGAAAATTGGGTGTTAAACGGCACAGCAGAGGCAGCAAATGGAAAGGGAATCCTGATTTTCTTGGAAGTTAGGAAGTGAGAGGTTCTGAACACGGGTTGGTGTCAATAAGAAATGATGCTGGCAATTGTGTTTCATCTGTTGGAATTGTACAGTCATGGAATGGCTTGGGCTGGGAAAGACCTTAAATGTCACTTAAACCCATCTCCCTGCCATGGGGACACCTCCCACTGTCCCAGGCTGCTCCAGCCCCAGTGCCCAACCTGGAGCTGAACATTGCAGGGATCCAGGGGCAGCCACAGCTGCTCTGGCAATTCCATCCCAGCCCCTCCCAGGGAACAATTCCTGATTCCCAATATCCCACCAAACCCCGACTCTGGAGCCATTCCCTGTGTCTGTCCCTCCCTGCCTTGTCCCCAGCCCCTCTCCCAGCTCTCCTGGATCCCTCCAGGCCCTGGAAGGGCTCTGAGCTCTCTCCCAGCTGGGAAAATTTCACCCCTTGGCCCAGGGGCTGTGTTGTCCTTCCCAGACAGAGCAAAGGTGACTCTGGGAATGTCACTCCTTGTCTCAGCCCCAAAAGATTTTGTGAAATCGCTCCCAACTCACCTCAGTTTCCATTTCTTGCTCCTCCAACCATTTCCACCTGAGCCTCAAGAAAACTCAACAGCAACTGCTCAAACATTTCCAAGAGGTCTGAGGTTTTCTCTGCAGCTCTGCCTTCAGCTGCACGGTCTCTTCAGGAATTTTAGACTTGTCTCAGTCAGTCTATTCACTCTAAATGCTACAATAATGAGCTGAATATCCACAACATGAAAGTAGTTTTGCCCTGGCATTAAAGACATAATGATTAATGTCCATATTTAGTGCTCATGGTAAACACTTTTCTCCTACCTTAGAACAGGCCCTCTGAGCTCTCCCATGTTGGCTGTATAATTTTGGAGGGTTGGGTTTTTTTTTTAGATGAGATCCTAAGAGAGGTTTCTGAGTTTTTATTTGAAGTGTGGCAGAAAGAGCTGAAACTCTGGCCCTGGCACAGATCCTGCCCCTGGATCCCTGCAATGTTCAGTTCCAGGCTGGACACTGGGGCTGGAGCAGCCTGGGACAGTGGGAGGTGTCCCCATGGCTAGGGGTGGCACTGGGTGGGATTTAAGGATTTAAGGTCCCTCCCAACCCAAATTGTTCTGTGATTCCATGGTGTTGATTTTTATCCATTCAGGATTTTTCTGCCTCCAAATCTTTTCCTTTGTTACTTCCCAGGGAATAAAAATTCCTGACTGAGCTGGAGCTTTCTCCCTCTTCCAGATGAGCCAGAGCTGATTCCTGCACTGCCCTGAGGAAACTCCTGCACATTCATGGGAAAGCTGAGCTGCCATCGGGGCACTGCTCCTGCTCCCAGAGATTGCTGATGCCCCTCTGCAGGAGCTGAGCCCCTGGTGAGCTCTGAGAGCCCCCAAACCTTCCACATCTGGGGGAAGTTCAGCAAAATCTCCTGGCTTTTATTTTCGGTTTTGAAACCTGGGTGGGGGGGATTGAAGCAAAAAGACATTTTATTACTGAATCCCCATCCAGGCAGGAACACAAATGACCAGAAATTTCAGAACAGTTTTGAGAAAAACTGTGATTGAATTCTTCAAGCCTCCCGAATTCCCAGGTGATTTAATCCCCCAGGTCGATGATATCAGTGACATCCAACACCTGTGAGCTCCTGATCTTTGTCAAGCAGAGTAACTTTGCACAAATGTTAATTGGAGGAATTAACACCTGCATTAATCAGCAGCACAAACTGAGTTTGAGGCTTCTGATTATATTTTATGGCATCTGCTGCAGGCTGAACATCCACATTAATAAATGGATTATCCAAAAGATTTGACATTGTTCAAATTGCACCAATTTCCTGAATATATTGTTGCAAGGACTAAATTCCTTTGGAGTGTGACTCCAGTGAGCTCTGTCCACTGATTTGGAGGAAAACACAGGGTCCTGTTTGTCACTTGAAATTTTAAATTTTGAATTGTCAGCATGTAATCAAGAAGCCAAGACTAAGAGCAAGGCCTTCTGTTGCTCCCAGGGTGATTTTTCTCTGCCTGGCAGCAACTAAGAAGGTGCTTGATGAATCCCCTTTGTGTCATTCCAGGAGAGAATTCCTGAATCTTGTGGAATCAATGATGTAGGATCTGTAACTCTTCTCCAGGTGGGTGGTGCTGGGTGGACTGGATGATCCTGAAGGTCTCTTCCAACTTTGTGTTTCCAGGATTTCTCATTTATTCAGAATTTCCAACATCTCTGCAGCGACTTATGGAGGTTTTTTGGTTTTTTCCTGGGGATTTCTTGAACAAAACCACTTGAGCATGTTCTGGCCCATGGAATTTTTAATGGAATTGATCTCCAAATGGAAATCCAAACATTTCCTGTTCCATCAGAAGTCCTGCACAGGGAATGAACTCTTGGGAAGCACCAGGCTTGCTGTGCCTGGAGCACAGAGGGACCTGCAGGTGAGCAAATGCTCCATGAGAGTTGGAGCAAAGTCACAATTCCAGATGGATTTTCTGAGACCTGGAAATGCTGAAGAAATGCCTGAAATCTGCATTTTCTGCCCAGACACACATTTTGAATGGGAAAAGGATTTTTGAATGGATAAAGAATGAATGTCCAGGAAAACCTGGTGCAGAAATTGTCTCTGTATAAAAAAAGAAGAAGGGACAGAGCCTGGCTGAGCATTCTCCACTTTAATAAACTGGAATTAGGGAAGAGCCACCATGATCAAGGAAGCAGAAGGCAGGTGGAACAAGGGAGAAATAATTTTTATTGACAATTTTTTTTGCTTTTCTCATGTATTTCCCAGATTCTGAGCATTTCTGCTGGATATCAGCACTATGAACAGCAACATGATTTTTAAGGGTGAAGGGATCAGACCTCCTCACTCCTCTAAATTAATCTGGGTTTGGGATTCCTTGGAGAAAATGTGGGTTTAAACTTGATTGCATTGGATCAGTTGGTCCATGATATTCTATTTGCACAACACCATTTATTAGCAGCAAATTCCTGCCCAGAGAAGAGGACAAATAACTGGAAAAGCAGGAGAGGCTTCGTGGGGGAGGCATCTTTTTAATGGCATGGAATTCCATTATCACTTCCTCAGCGCTGGGAGGATTGCTCAGCACAACCTCAGAACCCTCTGCAAGGAGCTGAAGTGGCAAATCAGCCAATTTCCCAGAATCAGAGAATCCTGGAATTCCTGAAAAGCCCTCCCAGCCCCTGCAGTGCCAGCTGTGCCCCATGCCCACCTTGTCCCCAGCCCAGAGCTCTGAGTGCCACCCCCAGGTGACACCTCCAAACCTCCCTGGGCAGCCCCTGGCAGTTCCTTTCCAGAAATTCCTCCAGATAACATTTGTCACCCCTGGAAACATAAGCCAATTCTTTGGGCTGACAAGGGGAAAAGGAAGGTACTCACTCCTTGTTTTCTTTAAATTGATAACTGATGGATTAATCTCCTGGCAGGGAGTTGTGCAGAGCCACAAGGTCCCCCCTGAGCCTCCTTTTCTCCAGGCTGAGCCCCTTCCCAGCTCCCTCAGCCCCTCCTGGGGCTCCAGCCCCTTCCCAGCTCTTTGTCCCTCTGCTGCTTCTCATTTTCTTGCCTTGGCTCTGGGACAAGACCAAGTGACAGTGACCAGTGACAGTGTTGCCTCCTAAATGTCTGCAGAGGGATCCATCCCTCAGGTTTCTGACAAAACCTCTCATCCTCCTGGCAGAGCAGCAGTGCCAGTCCCTGGTTGTCTCCCAGGTGATGAGATTGCAGGCTCCTCTTGCCAGAAATGCACAGGATTCTGCCTGCATTTCTTTCTTTCTTTATTTCTCCATTTTTATTTATTTATTTTGCATAAGACACCAACAAAGCTTAAGATCCTTTTTTCTCACCTGTGGCAGGAAACCACTGAAGGAGAAATTCAGCCATTCTGGCACCATCTGTGTCTGTTTACAATCACTGAAGGCATAAAAAGACCTCAAGGAATGATCTGGGGCTCAGGAACCTTTCAATGTTTGCATCTTAGAGCTGATTTTTCTCTTTTTTTCCCCCTGCTTTGAGGCTGCTGGAAGGAACTTCCTGGGAGCTGAGATGCTTCTTCACCCATGGACAGCACCCTTGGGATGTCTCCAGCTCCAGATGTCACCTGAGCCTTTCAAACTCCATTTCTGCAGCTTTTTAGGTACATTTGCCTCAAAGCTTCTTCCCTCAGGGGCTCCCCAACATACAAATAATCAGTGATGCTTTTTTCAGCTGCTTTTAACACCCTCCAAGGCTTCCTTAACTCCCTAACTAGGAAGTTTTTCCTTAAATCCAGCAGAATCTGCAATTCTGGATGCTGTTTAAGCTCCCTGCTGCCCTCCAAGCATTGAGAGTTTCCTGCTGTCTTCTACCTGTTACATATTTGAAGACTCTTATCATGTTTCTTCTCTGCCCTATTTTCTCTAGATTAAAACAACCAAACCAAATTCTTTGAGATTTTCCTCCAGGGTCAGCTTTTTTTTTTTTTCAATACTTTCAGCACCTTTTTTGTGCTCTCAGGACTTTCCCTAATTGGCCTGGTGAGGAAGTTGTGAGACCACGCTGGGGTTTCCTGAGTTCAGTGACCAAAGGGAATCATTCATTTTTCACTTTCACACCTCCCCAGGGCTGAGTGGGAGTGCAGGAATTATTCCACACATCCCAACCAGCCTGTTTAGACATTTCAGGACAATCCTTGCTCTCCCACACTGTTTTTGATTCCCAGGGAGCTTAAGCTCTTCCAAAATCCCCATGGCTTTTTGTCCAGGTTTTTTGCCTTGTTGGCTCTTTCCACTGGGGGGTTTATTCTTATCTAAATCTCAATTTACACCTACACTGAATCCTGCTGTTTTCACACCATTTCTTCAAGGATCAAGATGTTAATCCTGGTAGAACTTCCCCACTTGATCCTTCATCCTCCAAAACACAAGGAAAACAGAGAAGGGCACAAACTCTGGGCAAGGCATCTGCAAATACACTTTCTATATTTTTTCCACATCAACAACAAACTCTCTTGGAGGGTTTTTGATGTTTCAAACAGCTGAGTCCAGCTTACAATGGTTTCATTTTAGTTCCTCAGTGGAAGCTGTGCTGAAAGCCTCACTCCAGTCAAGATATGCAGTATCTATTGTCCATAAGAGTTGCTACTTGTCAGGGGAGGAAATGAGCCTGGCTGGGCAGGATTTGTTCCTGGCAAATCATTCTTGGCCTCCACTTATCTTTTCATTATTTCCCATGCACAAAAGAAAACTTTGTTTCGTTATTTGTTTCCAGAAATTTCCAGGAATTCAAGTTGGGGCTGTTTTCTCCTCTGACATTGCCCAAGCTGGTTTTTTACTCAGGTGACTGCAGCACCTGTCCCTGCTCTTCCCTTTTCCAGGGGTGGGAAGGCATTCCTTGTGGATTCCTCTAGGATTCAGCCAGTCCTCCACATCCTCTCAGTTGGTTTCTGCCAGGTCTGGCTGACTGGAAAAACCCCAACTCACTGAAATATTCTGCTCTGTTCTCTCTGTTCTCCGTGGTTACTCAATGGGCCATTGTTCATTCTCCTTGCTGAGGAGTGAGGAGAAAAGGCCATCAATCATCCTGGCATTCCCTGTGTCACCTCTTCCATCCTGGAGGAACAGCACATCAGTTTTTCACCATTTTCTTGCTCTAACTCCTAAAGGACAGCCACACCTTCCTGGAATTTTCTCTTTCCTTTGCTAACTACATTGATTTATTAGTTTTCACTCTTACACTTTTCTGCTTTTATTGCTGTTCCCAGTTTGCTGCAGTGCCTGCTCACACTGGAGGGTTAATGAGCCACTGACTGGGGTTGAACTGAGTGGTGACCTGAAGATGGGACCCAGGAACCAAAGCTGTGCCTGTGGTGGCTCTGCAGCTTCTCCCAGGGTCTGCCTCTGCCAGCTCGTGCATTTAGAGCTGTTCCCTCATCAGGGAACAATGGAATGGTTTGGGTTGGAGGGATCCTAAAGCTCATCCAGCCCAGCCTCTGTCATGGACAGGGAACCTTCCACAAGGTTCCCCAACCTGAGCTGGGACACTTCCAGGGACAGGGAACTTCTGTTCCCTGGAACAGAGCCCAACTCCCCATCTATGTCTCCCATCAGGAATTTTGGAGATTTCCTGATCCCACCTGGCAGAGCCATTAACACTCAGGAGAGGGTTGAGAGGGGCAGGGGAGTCACAACAACTTTCCTGAGCATCCTGGGTTTAGATTTTTTTGGGCAGGATTCTTCTGGGGTATCAGGATAAGCAGAAGGTAGATGCCCCTTCCTCACCTTTCCATGGAAATGGAAATCATCCATGAACAGGTTTTGTTTCCTCCTGGGTGTGATGGGTTTGGGATGGGCTGGAATTACCTGCAATGAAAAGTTCTTTAGATTCTGGCTCCTCAGTTTGAGACAGTGAAGAGCTCAAGTGAGTATTTCAAGAAGTTGCTGCATTCCTCATTCAGAGCACTTCACATGTGTAGCACCAATTGAATTTATTCCATCTGGGATCATTCAGCACTTCTGCAAATGAGACCACAAAATGTCAATTCAGACACTCAGAAACTGAGAGGGTGAAATTCATGGCCACCTGCAAGAAGTGTGGTTTAACTGACTTGTGCAGCCTCACCCAAGTGAGGAAGGAGGGATTCAATCCCTTCCTAAGGCACATCCCAGCTGGTTTCAACCCAAGAGCTCATCCTGTTCCTCGTGATCCCCTGCAAATTCACTGCTCATCTCCTGTCTGCTGAAACAAATGTGGAAAAACTTCTGGAGACAGCAGCCTCCTCCTCTATGTCATCCTGACACAGCTCCAGAGTGGCTCCACCCTGAAAAATAAATGTGGCACAGAGCCCATGGAAAAGAAAAGTAGGCAATTATCTGCTTTGCATATGCAGATGCAAAGGAGAGGAAGAAGAAATAACGCTCCTCATTATGTGGTATTGATTTTGCAACCTAGTCCTCATTTAAAGCAGATTGGATGTGTGCAATTATGCAGCTTTTAAGAAGTAAACAGAGAAAAGAATCCGAACTCCTTCCATCGTGTGCAAGCACCACATTGTGGCAGATGGACACAGAGCTGCTGGAGCAGCTCCAGAGGAGGCAGAGGGATGGAGCAGGGAGGAAAGGCTGCCACAGCTGGGATTGTTCACCTGCACAGGAGAAGCTTTGGGGTGACCTAAGGGAAAATACCTGAAGGGAGGTGACAAGAAAGATCCCAGATCCATGGAATGGTTTGGGTTGGACAGACCTTAAAGCTCATCCAGAGCCACCCCTGCCATGGGGACACCTCCCACTGTCCCAGGCTGCTCCAGCCCCAGTGCCCAGCCTGGAACTGAACATTGCAGGGATCCAGGGGCAGCCACAGCTGCTCTGGCAATTCCATCCCAGCCCCTCATTGCCATCCCAGGGAAAAATTCCTGCTCAGTAACCCATCAAACCCTACTCTGAAGCCATTCCCTGTGTCTGTCCCTCCATTCCTGTGCCTGTCCCTCCATTCCCTGTGTCTGTCCCTCCATTCCCTGTGTCTGTCCCTCCATTCCTGTGCCTGTCCCTCCATTCCCTGTGTCCTGTCCCTCCATTCCCTGGGTCTGTCCCTCCAGCCCTTGGCAATTGTCTCTCTCCATGTTTCCTGCAGCTCCTTCAGGCCCTGCAAGGCCACCCTGAGCTCAGCCCAAAGCTTCTCCTGTGCAGGTGAACAATCCCAGCTGTGCCAGCCTTTGCTGCCAGCAGAGCTGCTCCATCCCTCTGCTCATCCTGCTGCCTGCTCTGGACACACAAATCCATGATTCTTATCTTTTAGCTCATTCATCTTTTCCCCACCTTTCCTTGTCCTAACCTTCCTCAAATCCAGCCTTTCTTCGTCCCAGTCTTCCCATCTACTCTCCTCCCTTTTCCTTTTTCCATCTCTCTGCATACTCTCATTAGATCCTAGTCCTAAATCCCAAACCCACCTGAAATGTGTGGTGTTTATGGACAAACCTCCTGGAGAAGTGAGGAAATAGCAGAGGGAACAGGCCTGCACCTGTCCTACACCCCTGCCCATAGCCAGGCAAACAAAACCTCACTGCAGGGCAATTCCTCTCTCCACAGGCAATCCCTGCCTTCTACCAGCACCTCCAAATACCTCTCCTGATCTGGGGCTGAGGTAACCAACATCCCAGTCCCAAAACTGTGATAAATTCTGATTTTATTTTGATATTGAGCAAAGTGTCATAGGTGGAAATTAAAAGTTTTTACTAAGAGGAGAGAGAATTGGCTTTGTGTGGTGCACAGAGGACCTGCTGCAAAATGAGGTTTGGTCCAGCCTAATCAAGAGACTGCTAAAACCCAAAATAGCTGTGGTTAGAGAGGCTCTGACTGGTGATTTTGAGCTTCTAAAAGTGCCATTTTTTTGTCTTTCATTTTCCCCCTTAACCCTGCCACACCCAGCCAGTTTCTTTTTCAGGAGCCTCTGAGATACTGCAGGACATTTTGTCATGGAATCCCAGAATTATTGAGGTTGGAAAAACCCTCCCAGATCATCGAGTCCAAGCTGTGACCCCCTTACAAGGCCTCACCACCTTTTCCATGAGGAAATTGCTGCTGGTGTCCAACCTGAGCCTGCCCTGGCACAGTTTGAGGACATTTCCCCTTGTCCTGTCCCTGTTCCCTGGCAGCAGAGTCCCACTCTGCTACAACCCTCAACCATTCCCAAAATCGTTCCCTACAAAAAACCTGTATTTGTGTATGTATATGGAATTCATGAGGACATATTTTTACCTTGTGCTTTATTACAAAGGGTGATGTATTAAGAGTGAAATTATTTTTCCCATGCTCTCTGTGCTGCTTTTTGGGATAGGGACAGGTGGGATAGACACCAGGAGGCAGAGAGGGTGGTTTGCCCAAATTCCAGCATGAAAAAGTCAAGACATTTTGACACTTATTACTTAAATAAAGTAAATAAAATCTCTGTTAGGGGAGTTTTTATTTCCTTACTGAGTATTCAGGGCATGGCCACCACTTGTTGTTCAGACCATCCTCTCTAACCCTGTGCTTTTAAATATTAAATATTACAATTCCTGCAGTCTTTGGATGCTTTTACAGGAAAAACCAAGCTTGTGAGATTCAAGGGAGCTCAGACCTGGTGGACACTTTAGATCAGTGATGATTTGGGGATCATCCTGAGCTTCCATAAAGGGATGGAGAGGGCAGGGCTGGAGCTCCAGGAGGGGCTGAGGGAGCTGAGAAGGGGCTCAGCCTGGAGAAAAGGAGGCTCAGGGGGGACCCTGTGGCTCTGCACAGCTCCCTGACAGGAGGGGCAGGGAAAGGAGGAGAGGAAATGACCTCAAATTTCACCAGGGCAGGCTCAGGGTGGAGATTGGAAATAATTTTGTGGAATGAGGTGCCCAGGGAGGTTTGCAGTCACTGTCTGGGGGATGCTCAGGACAGGCTGGATGTGGCCTTGGGGACAGGGCTTGGGGTGATGCTGGTGGGGCTGGGGTGGCACGGGGTGATCCTGGAGGGCTCTTCCCACATTCCTGATGGCTCTGGGATTCTGGGATGCTCCATGAGATGCCCACACAGCTGTGACAGACAGCTGCAGTCACTACCTGAACTGCATGAGAAATCAGGCACCCAGATCTCATTCCAGGGATATCAAACATCCACCTGGGAATGGGTTTATGAGGTCTCAGGATCAAATGTTTCTGTTGGGAGCAAATCCCATCACGGACAAAAATGGACTCAGGCTTGGGCTGATGTTTGGGGAATCTTGAGACAGCTCTAAATATAGCTGAGGTGGAGGAGAGTCCCAAAAAGGGGGGGAGTTGGCCACATGCAGATGTGTATTTAGGGAGATTCCATGTGGAATGGAGTCAGAAGTGAGAGAGAGCAGTGACTGTAAGTTTATATCCTACTGGGAACCTGATACTGGCATCTGAAAGCAGCACTGGGAAGACAACAGGGACAGGGATTGAGTATTTCCTTTTCTTCGGCCAGAGGAGTGTTTGAAGGAGGTAGAGCATTGGAAGAACTGGGAATCAGAGTTGTCCCCACTCCCTTCTGCCCCTGGCCAAAACGTGACAGCTCCAAATGTGACAAAGAGAATATCAGGGGTCACCTGTGGCTGTGCAAGGAGCACCTGGAGGGTGGGAATGGCTGATGTGGGAATGGCAGAGATACCTGGGCATTCCCACCTCACCTGGATTTCCTGCTGAACTTGCCAGGCACATGTTCAGAATAAGGAAGAAGTCAAGCCAGACAACACTGCATTAGAAAACAAACAGGGAAACAAAGTAAAGGGAAGCAAACCCGGGGAGAGTTTGCATTGTGAGCACCAACAGGCACTGAATTCTCCCTGTCAACTGCCTGGCAATTACTGCCTGAGCACGGAGGGGTGGGAGCCTGGGAATACCTGTAAACACTTCTGCACAGGCAATTTGTCTTGTAGCAGTACCCAAAACAGCTCCCAGGACTCTCACAGCCCTCGTGCCTGGAGGGCACAGGATGTGCTGGGAACCAGGGGCAGCTCACACCTGCTGGAGACAAGGCAGGCTCACAGCAGTACTGCGGCTGGCTGAGCTGCAGGTCCTGCTGAGCAGTGCTGGGAGCTGTTTTCCATTTCCATTCCTGCCCTCAGGAGCTGTGGCACTGAGCGTGGCAGCCTCCCTGGGCAGGCAGGGCACAAGCAAAGCACCCAGGCTATGGCAAGGGCATGGCCCAAGGAAGGTGATGAGGCCTCTCTGGGGCTGGGATGCCAGAGATATTTCATTAAAGCTTTTTAATCTCGAGATTTCTCTGCTTCCCCTTGGGCATGGTGGGGCTGCTTTCTCATCCCTCTTTCCCGAGGACAGGAGCAAGGAGGGCTTCAACAGCTTGGGCAGAAACTTGTCCCTCCCCAAAGCCAGACTGTTGGGCATTGGTGTGAGGGAAGGGAGGGACAAGTCTCTGCTGTGGACGAGAAAAAGAGTTCAAACAAACCCCCAGAGCCCTCAAACACCTTCTGCAGTGGGAGCAACGGGTTCAGCTTCCAGCACAGCCTGGCTGGACGCTGGTGTCAGATGTGCTGCAGCTGCAGGGATCTGTGTCACTGACCTTGGTGGCTGCACGTGAGCAGCACACCAGGGGCCTGTGCCAGGCTGGGAAATGCTGTGCACAACCTCCAACGCTGGGAGGATTCAGGCACCAAGGCCAGACACACAGCTGTACCTCCATCCTGCTGCTGACATCCTGCTGCATTTCCATCCTGCTGCATCTCCATCCTGCTGCTGCATTTCCATCCTGCTGCTGCATCTCCATCCTGCTGCTGCATCTCCATCCTCCTGCTGCACACCCCAGCACAGCCACCTCAGAGCCACTCACCCCATGGCCGTGACTGCAGGTGCCCTGGGGATGGGGAAGATCCTTGTGCTCTGAGGATGGAGAAGTTCTGAGGATGCTCTGAGCATAGGGAAGGTGCTGGAGGTTCCCTGAGGATGGGGAAGGACCTGGGGGTGCCCTGAGGATGGGGAAGGTGCTGGGCTGCACTGGGCTGCTCTGAGGATGAAGTTCTGGAGGTGCACTGAGGGACCCTGCAGATGGAGAAGGTCCTGCCTGTGCACTCAGAGCTCTGAGAATCCTGGGGGTGCACTGAGGAGTGCTGAGCATGAGGAAGGTTCTGGGAGGAGCCAGGTTAGCTTGGGCTCGAATCAGCCTGGCCTGCTGGAAGGTGTCCGTGCCCACGGCAGGGGTGTCCCTGCCACACGAGTGGGGTGTCCCACGGGAATGGGGTGTCCCTCAGGGGCAGTGTCCCTCACCAGTGGGGTATCCCACATGGGCAGGGTGTCCCTCACCAGCGGGATGTCTGTCCCACACCTGAGGGATGTCTGTCCCTCACACACAGGGTGTCCCTCACAAGCAGGGTGTCCCACGCCAGAGAAACGTCTGTCCCTCACAGGCAGTTTGTCCCTCACCGCTGGGCTGTCCCTCACCACCGGGGTCTCTGTCCCACATCAGAGGGATGTCTGTCCCTCACAGGCAGGGTGTCCCTCACAAGTGGGGTGTCCCTCACAAGCAGTGTGTCCCCAACAGGCAGGGTGTCCCACACAAGCAGGGTCTCTGTCCCTCACCGCCGGGGTGCCTGTCCCTCACCAGAGGGACGTCTGTCCCTCACGGCCGGGGTGTATCTCCCTCACCGCCGGGTCTCTGTCCCTCTCCGCCCCGTCCCTGCCACACGCCCGGCGCGGCCCCAGCCGCCCCCGCCACGCGCGGGCCACACGCGCGGCGCGGCCGCGAGCCCCGTTCCCCGCGCAGCCCGGCGCTCCGTGCGCGGCCCCGGCCGGCTGCGAGCGCGGCCCGGCGGGGGGAGCGAGGGGGGCGGCGCAGTGGAAATTTCCACTGCCTGCAGCAGCCGGCAGCGGCGGCGGCTCGGGCGGCTCGGCGGGGCCGGGGGCGGCGCCGGCCGCGGGGGCAGCGCGGGGAGGGCCCGGCCGCGGCCGCGCGGGGGTCCCGGCGCTCGGGCCGCGGTGCGGGACGGCCCCGGCCCGGCGGGGGCGGCGCTTGGCGCGGGCAGGGCCGGCCCGGCCGAGCGTGCGCAGCTCCTGCGCCCTTTAAGCCGCGCCGCCCCTGCCCGTACGGGTGTCTGAGCCGCGGGAGCCGCGCGGGAAGGAGCCGCCACAGCGCCGGGACGCACCTTCCTCATCATCCTCCTCCTCCTGTCCCCCCCGCTCCTCCTCTCCGGCCTCGCCGCAGCCCCCTCCTCCCCGCCCCGTGCCCCGCTCCTCCCGCCACTGGCAGCTCTAAGATGCCCCGCTATGAACTGGCTTTGATCCTGAAAGCCATGCAGAGGGTGAGTGAGGGAGAGGAGACGGGAGGAAGGGAGGGAGGCAGGTGGGGCTGGCAGATCCCCCCCTCGGCCCGCGGTGTCCCCGCGGTGTCCCCTCGGTGCCCGCTGTCCCCGCCGCACCGCGTGGCCCGGCCCTGCCGCCCGCAGTGTCGCAGCGTGCCCCGGGCTCCGCGGGGCTCCTCGCCCAGCGCCCTGCCCTGCCCGCGCCCTCGGACCCTCGGCTGAGTCCCCTGTCCCCCTCCCCTCGGCTCCGCAGGTAAGCATTGACCCCCCGCTCCCCGAGGTGCGGTTTTCCCCTCGCCCGTCCCCTCCCTGCGCTGGAGCAGGTGAAGCCGGCCCTTCCCATGCCCGTGCCAGCGCATCCCGCTCTGGCTCTGCAGCACCAGCGCCTTCCATCCCCCTCCCCGCACCTGCGCTGGCATCGCCGGAGCCTCGGGGCGAGGGGAAAGGGGGAAAACAAGGACCGGCCACCTTCGCCCCCGAGTGCCAGGGCAGTGCCGGGGATGGGGTTTTGCCCGCAGCGGTTGAGCGGGGCCGATAGCTGGGCCCTATCGCCCCCGGGAAGGGGCGCTGGGGGTGGCACAGCCGTTGCCGCTGTTTTTTGGCAGCGCGGTGATAACAGAGCTCGGTTAGATGATGCTCTTCCCATTCGGCAGGAGCTGAGTCAATACGTGGGGGAAGGGGAGGGGGGGGGAAACGGGGATGTGTGTGCGTAAAAATAATAATAAAATAGGTCCGTCTGCGTGTGGATGGGAGGTTTATTTGGTAAATAACAGCTGATACTGGCTCTTCTCTAGTACCTTCTATAGCCTTTGTTTATCTGCTGCTTTCCAGCTTCATATGCGGGGCTGCTGGTGGAATGTAGCAGCACTTGCGCTGGGCTGGAGCCCTCTGATCCAGCCCGGTGGGGATATTCGGGGATTTTCCCTTCCTTCCTTCCCACCAGCACCATTCCCCAGTGAGCAGCAGCAGCTCAGCAGCGTGGCCGTGGTTTTTTGGGAATTACGGGAGCACGTCTGGTGTGCCGCATGCACTAGTACATTTCCATTCATTTTACATGGACCATCCACATGTCGAGGCTGGCTTTTTTTTTTTTTTTTTTTTTTGTTAATGTATTTTTCCCCGTGGTTTAGCTGCAGAAGCTGTAGTAGAGACATCTCACCTGGGTCCTCTAGTGGAGAAACACAGCAGCAGGGAGAAAGCCGGGTGACATTGCTGCACTGGCTCATCCAGGCAAAAATACACTGCTTTTCCACTTGCTTGTCAACATATAATCTTTGTCCGATTTTTTTTGTTCCTTTCCACGCCTCTCCCCGTGGGTACATGAGGCAGAGGTGCTTTTTGTGCTGCTGATGTGGGAGATGCTTTAAGCTGGGCAGGCACTCAGAATGCAGGGCAGGACAGCAAGCATAGCAAATCTGCCATAATACTGAGGCAGGAATAAACTGACTTCTCTGAGAGGATGCCATGGAGTGCTCTCTGCTGGAAAGGCTCTCTGGTTTCTAGGATCTGACCATGGAGATGCAGGGATAAGCTTTTAGCTGTAAGATGCTTCTAAATGAGCATCAGTGCACTCAGGATTTAACATCTGCAACCTTTGCCTCTTTGAAGTTGGGCTCTCCAGCATGTTTTTTCCACATGGATATATCTTTAAGGGTTTTTTTAGCTCTGTGATCATGTCCAAACATTTCGGTTTGTGCTGGTGTTTTTAACCCACCCTTGTTGTGAGTCTGAAATTTGGAGTCTGTCTGTAGGTGCTGCTATTTTCGTGCTATTTTCAGCCCACCAGATCTGGGTGCTTTTTCATTTCCCAGTATTTTGCTGCTCCTGCCTTTCTTGTGCCATGAGAACACTTGGAAATATTTCCTCAGTTGGTTTTATGCTCCGTGGTGCTGCTGGGGGTTGCTCTAATGACCCCTGTAAGCTGTGCATGATCCTGGCTGTAATACTGAATTAAATGAGGCAAAATATGGGAATAATAAGCCAGTCTGAAATAGTGGAATGGTTCCATAACTCCCTCCTGTAGAAGAATAAGTGACATTGCTTTTCCACCCCGGTGACAGCACCTGGGAAAGTGTTCCCTGTCCTGTCAGTCCCTCTGTGGTGGCTGCATGTCCTGGTGCTGTCTGAGCAAGTGCTGACTCTTCTTTGGGTGTCTGTGATGTCCTTCCTCACCTGTGGCAGCTCCCCTATGCTCCAAAAAAAAAAAAAAAACCAAACCACCAAACCCTTGTCACTTGGCTTTCCTGTGCTTTAGGGCTTGTCCTGAACTTCTTGGAGCTCTCAGCCTGGAGACTTTGCTGCCTCTCTTCAGAGGCAAACTTGGTGCTTTTGTGGGGTCCTCCCCACCCACAACTTTCTTTTAATAGTTCCCTTGGCATTCTCAGGGATCCAGGCAGAGTAAGTCACTCCAGTTCTTTTTTGTTACTTTAAACCCTGTTGCTGCCTTTCCCTGCTCCTGTCCAAGTCAGGGATCCTTTTCTGTTCTTCTCCTGCCTGTGGCTCCTGGTTGGAGTGTTGGGAGGGTCCCATCCATCCCATCCATCCTGCCTGATGCTCTCCTCAGGCTTGGCAGGCTCCAGAGCTTCTTCAGCTTCTCCTTCTGTGCCTTAAAAACACAACACCCAAGAGCTTTGGGGATGGTGGGGGCACGAGGGGAAAACTTTGACTTGGCACTGGTTTCAATTTCCAGCCTTTGTCACTGGTTGCCTGCATGTACTTTGCACAAAAAGTCAGGATTTCATGCTGAAGTCAAAGCTGAGCAGCTCTTCTCTGTCCTGATTTGTGAGAGGTAATGGACTGAAAACACACTAAAACACAGGATATTTTATATACTCTGGATATATAGAGAGTTTTTATCAGCAGAGCCCCCAGTTGGTGACTCTTAGGAAAACAATAATAAAAGCCCTAAAAGCCACCCCAAAATAAATAAATAAATCTCCTTACTCTGTGTTGTATTTGGAGGGTGAGGGGTTTGTGTTGCTGCATGTGAGTTTATGGATTTGGGCAGAGAAAGGTGTGAGCACACTGAGGTGAAATGATTCATTTTGCCCATTTTGGAGCTTTCCACTGCAGCATGGAAAGAACAAATGCTGAGGGGCAGCTTGGTGGCAGATTTGTTCTCAGCAGTGTCCAGGTGTTTGCAAACCAAACCAAAGCTGCCCACAGCAGCTGTGCTGGAGGGAAAGGTGCAGAATGAAGACACAGCTGTGTGCTCATCTTCACCTGTGACGAAATTCAAACACATAGTGTCATAATCTAAAACATAACCACGTTTTTTTTTCAGCAAGTACCTGGACGAGGAGATCCATCCACTCATTTCTGGAATCCCAGAGTGGTTGGGTTGGAAGGGCTCTTAAAAATCACCTTGTTCCACATGGCAGGGACACCTTCCACTATCCCAGGTTGCTCCAAGCCCTGTCCAACCTGGCCATGGGCACCTCCAAATAATAATAATGATAATAATAATAATTAATTCTGCAGTGAATGTGGGCTCTCACTTCTCCAGCCATATTCTCACAACACAACTTGTCTTCAGCAGCTGTTTGTTGCTTTTGGAGTGGGTTGCTGTGTTTCCAAAATTCCCTACCTGCCCTGTGGAGATTGTTGGCTATTTTGGGAAAGCCAAAGTAAATGGGCAGTAGTGTTGCTTGACATCTTGACTATTCCATTTAATTGCTGTGTAGGCAGCTGCAGCAATTGGGCTTTTGATGTCTCAGTTGCCAGGAAGGAGGGGGAGAAAACGAAGCAGGAAGATACTGGGTTTATTTTTATTTTATTTTATTTTATATTATTTTATTTTATTTCCTTTCCTGTGAACCACCTGCTCTTCCACTGGAATCGTGCATCTTCCCCACCCCTCTTCCCAACTGGGCAGGTTAAAATTTCACTAAAGTTTTTTTCCTCTCTGTTCCTACTGACATTTTTAGTAGGCTGGAGCAGGCTCTGCAGCCTGGCAGGGAGGGATCCTGGAGTCAGGGGTGGTGCTGGAAAGGAGACCAAAGCCTTGGAACTAAAAGACAGGACCAGAAAACAGCAGGACCCAGCACTGACTCTGCTGCAAGAGTCACCTTTTTGTTGTCTGCCTTGAGCATTCCATAAGAAGAACTGGATTTTGGAGAGTGTAGAGCAGACAGCATTTGGGAACAATACCCTCTTGCCTGATATTTGACATTTTCAGTCTTGGAAGAGCTGGAATTTTTGCCAAGTGTGGGATACGTGCCTGGGTCTGAGGGGACATAGAGGATCATTCTCTTCTGCAGAATAGTTTAAGGCTAATTTCAGCTTCTTGCAGGCCCCTGGTGGGATACTTCAGTGGGATTTGGCCAGTCCCTCTTCAGAGGACAGCAGTGGGGTTAACATTTGAGCTCAGGCTTCTCTGAGCTGCCCCTGGTTCCTCCTCAGCAAGGAGCTCTTTGCTCCTGGTTGGGTTTTGTTCCTGATGTGTTCTGGCTGTGAACAGGGAGGTGTTGGTGACTTCAGTGTGGAGCAGATTCTGTCCCTGAACTCTTGGGAAAGAAGGCAGGAGCAGCCTTTGTGCATCCATTGCTGGAAAGCCCTGAAACGTGACTGACTGCTGGGAAAGTTGTTCATTGTAACACTGAGGAGAAGCTGCTCCTTCCAGCTCGTGTGTGTCTGTGTTTTCTGTCTCCTGATCTTCATTAATTCCACTCTTTGGAATGATGGAAGCTTTGGTTTTCTCTGTGTGTTCTTCCAGGAGCTGATTTCTCCAAAACCATAATTGTCACACAAAAATTGCTTTGGAAGTTGTTAAGTTGTTGATCAAGTAATTTGTCTTCCCTTTTTTTACTTTGCCCAGAGAAGCTGTGGCTGCCCCTGGATCCCTGGAAGTGTCCAAGGCCAGGCTGGAGCACCCTGAGACAGTGGAAGGTGTCCCTGCCCATGGCAGGGGTGGCACTGAATGGGCTTTAAGGTCTTTCCAACCCAAACCATTCCATGATTCTGTGATTTGTCAGGCTCCATCCATGGCAGGCTGATAATTCCAACCACCCACACCTCCCCAGGTGCAAATCTGGGATGAAGGAAGAGCTGTTTATGTGGAAGCAGCTGCTTGGTAGAGCTTTGTGTCCCACCCTCTGTGTCCCTTACCTGGGGGCAGCAGGAACCTCTGGGCACCAGGTTATTCCCTGGAAAAATTCCTGCCCTAAAAATTCCTGCCCTATGGAGCAGCAGGAATATCCTCAGTGTACATTGAGGAGCTGATAAAAAGCTGAAAGCAGAAAGAAAATATAAACAGAAAGAGATGCAAAATATAACTAATTATGGAGAAGTGGAAAGAATTGGAAGTAAATACCTGGGAAGGCAAGATGTGAAGGACCTGTCCTGTGGAGCACTGGTGCAAATATTGGTGCTGAAAATGAGATTCTACAGAAAATTCATCAGCCCTGGTGAGGAAAAGAGCAGGAAGGAAGTGGATGGTGTAAAGGGAGGGTCATGAACCCAAGAAATAGGATTGAGGAACTGCAGAAGAATTGCTGTTCTGTTTTTTTAATCCTGGTTTGTCCACTTGCAAGCCAATCCTTGTGTTCAGTCCTGCAAATATCTGAGGAATAATAAAAAGCCAGGTCCATGCAGAGGATGGATACAGGGAGGGAATGTGTTCAGTGCAGCTGGTGTTCTAGAAAAAGAAATCAATATTTGGTAGCTTTTAATACAGATATACTGCATCCAGCTTTGTAATTAGCATTAATTGTTTTATAACCAACAGAATTTTATTGAACTCTGGTTTTAGTGTCTTGAAATTGCCAAGAAGCATCAGGAGTCTTGAAACAGCATCCAGCTGACTGGGAAGCTTGGAGAGCCTCAGATTCTTGGATTATGTAGGATCCTGAACTTCTTCTGTCTCACCTATCAATAATCCTGGAGGTGCTTTATGTTCTTCCAGAGATTGTGGGCAGCCAGAAATGTGATGGGGAATTTGGGGAAGTCCTAAAGAAGCTTAATGAGTCTGGTTTTGTTTGGCTTTTTTTGTTTTTTTTTTGTTCTTCCTAGAAATTTGAAGAAGAATTTCCTCCTGGTATCTTGCCCAGTTGCATGGGGACTGCCACTTCTTCTTTCTCATTTCCCAAGTAACTTCTGCACTCTCCCAGCCAAAATCCTCTTCAAGTGGGATGAACCAGCACATTTTTTAGGCTGGGCCTTATCCAGTCCCTGCTGAGTGGTGATCACCACCAGCTGCATCCCATCTCTGAACCTCCAGCTGAAGGAAAGCACATCTTCAGTAGAGGCAGAAATTTTGCAGTGTTTTTGATATCTGCTTCTAAAAAGATGATAACCCTGACCAGAGGACTGCAGTGATCCCAAACTCACTGCAGAAATCAAATTCTTGGCTGCTGAGGCTTGTTTGACCCATTCTCTTGCTGCTGCTCTGGTGACCAAGTGCTTGATCTCCTTCATTCCTGCCGTGGCACTGAAATGTTTGTGCTGCTGGATTTGGGGCTGCCAGAAGCAGGGATTTGAGCCTTGGGGCTCAGTGTCCTTCTGCACCTTGCAGTGCAGTGGAGCCTGGCAGGGAGATTTTGCCAGATCATGCCAGAACCTTCCAGTTTTTGCCAGCCCCTTCCCACTTCCTTGAGAATGTCTGGCTTTTTGCCCTCTGCTGCCCTTGGTTTTGCTGTTGGCCACGTGGCTTCTGGGCTGTCTCTGCCCCTTTTGCTTTCAGTTCCTGTGGAAAAGAACTGTGTCCTGTGCAGGGGTGGTTGTCACCTCTCTGTGGTTTCCTTGCTGTAGGGGCTGGGGTTTCTGCTGACAGACTGAGCTCAGGAGGGCCCTGCTGGAGCTGCAGCCCAGGCTGGAGAGGTTCTGCTGATTTCCCAGGGAAGAGAGGCAGTTCCTGCTCCCTTCACAGAATTCCAGAGCTGGGCAAAGCCCTCCCAGCCCCTGCAGTGCCAGCTGTGCCCCATGCCCACCTTGTCCCCAGCCCAGAGCTCTGAGTGCCACCTCCAGTGACACCTCCAGACCTCCCTGGGCAGCTCCTTTCCATGAAGAAATTCCTCCAGATATCATTTGTCACCTCTGGAAACATAAGCCAATTCTTTGGGCTGACAAGGGGAAAAGGTATTAACTCCTTATTTTCTTTAAATTGATAATTGATGGATTAATCTCCTGGGCATGACACTACATCATGTCTAGGTAGGCTTGGAAAAGACAGAAATTCTTTCTGGTATCTCTGTATTTTAACAGCTGAAAAAGAGGCTTTCTATCTCCTTCCCTCTGTCCCCAGCTTACCCCCCTTGCCCTGTAGGTGTTTGGAGTTTTGGGAAGAACAGTGGAAGCAAATCATTTCCTTATTCCTGCTGGAGTGCTGGGGACTGGCTCTTGGCAAAGAGAAGCAGCCAAGTGTGAATGTCACAGGCAGTGGCATGGAGTGGCTCGGGGAGGGTGATGCAGATTCTGAAAAAATCCATCTTTTCTTGCTTTGCAAGGCTGCAGCTTCTCTTGTGCCCCTGACTGCTGCAGTGTCCTTCCTGTGCCTGCTCCCCTCCTTCATTTGTGGCTTGGTGGGACACTGCAATAGGTGCATTTGCTTGGGATGAGGGGGGAAATGGTTTAAAAACCCCAAAAATGACAATTAAATGGTGTCCTGCTCTCAGAGTGTCAGTCCCAGTGCCCTTGAGCTCCTGCTGGCCTCTCACACTCCAGTTTCTGCTCTGTGACTGTCCACTGCACATCCCATTTCTGACTGGCAAACCCACTGAGTTCTCTGTGTCTCTTGCTCTGGGGTTACTTCTCTCATGTCTCCCTCAGCAGCTGTGTAGAAAAGAATCCAGAAGAATTTATGCTGGAACAAACTGCTTTTTCTGTGCTGCTGCAGTAAAACAAAGAGCAGAGCTGGAGTGACTCCTGACCAAAACAAGAGTTCCTTTTGTGTTCATAACAACTCAACTCCTTTGAGTGACTTGATCCTCACACCTCAGATTGGATCATTTTGGTAGTGGTGGTTTACAGAGTTGGCTCCTGAGTTCTCCAGACCAGCAGGAGGTTGTGGTGATGATGCAGGGTGTGACCAGCAGGCTCAGGTAACCTGGAAATGTGGCTCTTTCCTGCTGCAGCCCCTTGAGCCCAGCTCTGCCTGGCATCCCCAGCAGCTCAAGTTATTTATTGGATGCTCCAGGTCAACTTCATCCTTGCCTGTCTGTCCCAGGAGGGTTCCTGGCACATTGCTGTGCCCCAGCTCCTGGTTTGCAGGGAAAAGCCTGGAACTGCTGCCCTGGATGCTGAGGGCTCTGTTGAGCAGCTGCCAAGGATAGCCCCTGCTTCCTCAAGGGCATGTGCTACATAATTTATGTATCACTTACTCCATGAAGAGCTTCACTGCTCCTTTTTTTTTTATTTTTTTATGTTCTGGAGTGCTGCAGTAAATGGAATGAAGCTTTTCCTCTCTTTATTTTTTTTTTCCCCAAGAATTTTTTTTTTCTTGTGCTCAGTGTGGAGCAGTGGACAGGTAGGAGCTCACTGCTGTGTCCATGGCCAGGAGTGTGATGAGGAGTCTGGAAAACAAACTCAGGGGGTTGCACATGGTACAGACCCCACTCAAGGCACCAGACCTCTGTTATTTATTAATTTTTCTGTGGCAGAGTAAATATTTTCCATGATCCTAGCAATCTGGGCACATTTATCCCACACAACAGAGCTGTTCAGTAGGTGAAGTGCTGCAGGGCTGAGTTCAAATACTCCTGCTTAAAGGTGAAGAGGGAAAATGTTGTTCCCAAGAAATAAACTGAAAACTACTTGGGAATTATAAGCAAAGCTCTTAATTTGCTAACAGTGGACACTCCTGTGGGACAGGTGGGCACCTCCATCCCCAAATTAACCCTTAGAACATCAGGATTGGTGAGGAGAAAAGGAAAGTCAGCTCAGAAACTTCCCATCTACCAAAAATCCAACAGAGCTGAGAACAAATCGTGGCTTCAGAGCTGGAGCAGTTGGACTCTGGCATGTTTTAAACACTCATTTTATTAGAAAAGCACTGTGGAGAAAGTTTTCCTTTAGTGCAATCATACAAATTTCTCTTCAAAATCCCACCCTGGCTCTGCTTCACATTATGAAATCTCTCTTCAGGGACTTGCTTGGGATGTTTTTTTCCCCTGAAGGAGCAGGCTGGGTGTTGGAGAGACATATGCATTGTTTCAGCAGAGCTGCAGCCTCTATTTCCAGACAAGAGGGAAGCACATTGTTCTGTCTTTGATATGATCCAGCCAGAAAACAGCCTCAGGGAAGAAAATTCCCAGTCTTTGGCAGCAGCACTGTCTTTCTGCCTTTTTTTATTTTTTTCCTCCTCCCTCTGTCAGTGCCACTGTTCTAATAACTCAGGATTAAACTCACATGGGGCATCTCAAAAGTCCTTTGTAAGACTTGAGGTCAGAACTTGCTGAAAGTTCAGAGGGACGAGTCTCATTTTCCTAATGAAGAAAAGTTCCAGGGTTATTTTGGAATTAGGTCTAAGAAACTGGTACAAGAAGCTACTTCAGTGCTGCAATTTAGTGACAGTGCAGCAAATTTGTGGTGGCTGCTGAAAACTTTCCACCTTCCAGCTCAGGCAAACTGAGCTCTGCAAAAAATCCCTCAGGTGTTGGTGACAGAGGGCAGGGTTCAGCTCTCTGAAATTGGATTATTTCAGGTGCATGGTCTGGCTGTATCTTCCTATGGAAAACACTCCAGGAATTTCACATTTTGTTTATTTGGGTTGGAATGAGCCCCTTGGAGCTGAAGTGACTTAATTGAGGAATGTCACAATTTATTTGAGGGCAGCTGCATCTCATCCTGACACACTTGTCAGAGAGTCTGGATCCTGGAATTACAGAAGGTTTGGATTCCCAGGGAACTTAAAGCCCATCCAGTGCCACCCCCAGGGCAGGGACTCTTTCTTTTATCCCAGGTGGCTCCAAGCCACATTCCCAGGGATCCAGGGACAGCCACAGCTTCCCTGTTGTTAATACCCTGTTTATAGAAACACTCTGGATACTTCTGATATCAAATGGAATTAATTTGTGATTTTTCCATTTTGCTCTATAGAATTTGTGACAGGTCACTGATGAACCTACAGGGAAGGTGGTGGGGGGTGAACTCGAGTTAAAATCAAACATTTTTTGGTAATGAGAATGACAACAGAACATTAAAATATTAATTATTACCATTTCCTTATCTGGCTGTTCTTCTGGTTTTCTGTACAGCAAATTATCTTTTTGTCATCTCTCAGTAAAGTCTCTTCTTCCCTTTCCCTTCAAATATTTATAATTTTGGTATAAACATAACGTAGTTGAAAAATTAGCTGAATATAGCAAAAGACACAACACTATTAAAGTGTTGCTCCAAAGTGCTTAAAACTAAGAATAGTCCATTAAACTTGGCTCTGATTGCGTCATCTGATGTGAAGTGTTTATAATTTTGGGTTGGATTAAGCTATTAGACCGTTTAACTACTCCTGTATTTGCGGGTGGGGAGAAATGTGAATTCTTCTGTGCAAGAATTGAAAATACATCTGTGGTTTGAGGCTTCTGAGGAATGATAAATTTAGCCCAGTGCTGTAATCAGTCTGTTTTGTGCCATGGCTCCTTAGTCTCTCATTATTGGCTGTAATTCCAGCAGAAGGAATATCTCTATTCTCAAGTGGGTTTGTGGTGCTGGGGGGGGGGGAACCCTTTCTTTTAATTTTTTTTTAATTTTTCTCCTGAAAAACAGCTGGACCATACAAATGACACAATGGTGGATTTCTCCTTAAGATTGAAGTTGTGGCTTGCTGGGAGCTATTTTTAAAAATCTATGAGGAGTTGCATGTTTTTACCCTCAGCACCATTGCTGCCTTCAACACGACGTGTGCGTTTTCAACCTTAACTCTCTTGGAATTTGAAATGGTTTTATTGACCCTTTAAACAAACCCAATATATGGCAGGGATGCTAAACAAGAAACCAACCAAATATTAGAATATGCTATCAGGCTGTTTGTATTAATCATTAATTAATGGGGAAATGGGAGCTTCGGCCTCGTGCCAGAGAATGAGCTGGAAGGGGATGCCTGGAGCTGATGCTTGTAGCACCTGTGAGACTTTATGGCCAGAAAAAAGACCCAGTGTTGATTTTCTTGTGCCTTTACCAGTGGGTGGGAAAGAGGAGTGGAGTCACACCCTGTTCTTACCTTCTGTAATGATCCCATTATTGTTACTAAAGGTTTGTGTTGTGATCTTTAGAGTAAACCAGTTCTTGGCTTTGCTCTTCCCTTCCCATGGCCGTTGGGTGTAGGACATGGAGGAATCCCATGTCCAGCTCTCTGTGATGCCATTAGAAGCCTTTGGGTTGGGAGAGGGTGGGCAGGCCCTGGGGTGGAATTTCCAGAGCAGCTGTGGCTGCCCCTGGGTCCCTGGCAGTGCCCAGGGCCAGGCTGGACACTGGGGCTGGAGCAGGCTGGGATGGTAGAAGGTGTCCCTGCCATGGATGTGCTTTCAGGTCCTTTCCCAAGGAACATCCCATGGCTCTGTGGTACCTCCCAAGGCATAAACAGGAGATGGGAGCACATCCCAAATCCACGAGGGAGCCACCATGCAGCTCCTAGTGCCCCTCCCCTGCCACCAAGTCTTTATTGTCCCCTTCCCTCCACTCCCAGCACTTCAGTCCTGCTTGCCCAAATGAGTTTTGTTCCCTGACATGTTTAGGAGCTGTCAGGTTGGGATTGGGAGTTTGGGAAGAGCGTGACAGGGAGAGCTTTGCCTCCATACCTTCCACCTCTCCCTGCTGAGATGGGATTGGATGCTGGGAAGGGCATTTCCTGACATCCTTCCAGCTGTGACTGCTGCCAGAATCCACCCAGTGTTCCTTCCTGAGCCTCTGGTGCTCCCACAAAACCCCAGGTCTGGGTATCCAAAAGCACTGGCCCTAACATGGGATGTCAGGTGGAGTTTTGCTTCTCCCACTTGCTGGAATGGGATGTTTTCTCCCCTTGGATCACGTGGATGTGTATGGAGAGATTTCCAAGTGAAAAATAACTCTGTGATTATCTGTGCCCCAGACAGGAGCAAACTCACCTCAAAACCTGCAGGATAGCCTTGATTCTCCAGCTGATTTGAAATGGATGTTGTTTTTTGACAGCACTGTGACCTCTCTTTGATTTTTCTAGCAGCCAGCTGTTGTCTCAAGTGCATTCCTGTGATGCCAGGATTTGGGGGGGTGTACAGTGAAGGAAATGCTGGGCCAGGTTTGGGCTCCATTCCTATTTGTTGGGTTATTTTAATTTTATTTTCCTAAGATTGCTTGAAAGAGGAAGATGTGGTTAGTGGCTTGAAAAGGAGACTTGTGAGACACCGGAGTAAAGAAAAAGAAAATGTGTTTTTGTTGCTCGCCACGTTCTGGGGAATTTGGGGCACTCAGTCCTCCCGAATCGCTGCGTCTCTGAAGGTCCCTGTAACCACTGCAGCTGACTTGTCAAAGGCTTTTCCCACTCAGCCCTGCCAGTACTGAATGATGTCTGTTATGGATTGCAGGAAGTATAAAGGGGGAAAAATCTGTGGTGTTCAGTGATTTGTTTTACTACACTTCAAATTTTTTCTCATTACTTCATGAAATTCCTCTCTAATTCAATCTTTGTCTTTTGTCTTTGCTGCCTTGCAGGGTTGGTACAGTAGGCCTCACTAAACTTAGCTGCAACTAAGAATTTCTCCTACATCAACTGAGTTAAGGCTGATGCTCTTGTGGAATGTGGATTAAAAGTGCGTGCTAAGTTCCCAAATTTGAGAAGCGGAGAAAAGTAAATGTACCACTGCCACCAGCATCAGGACAGCAAACCAAGGGACAAAGAATTTGACCCGCTGTGTTGATTTTGGTTAAAACTGGTTCACGTGGTGCTTAAGAGACGTTGGCTGGGGGGCGAGAAGTGGACGTCAGCGAAGGCTTTTTTGGTTACAAAATGAGGGCTGCTTTGGAGCCAGCAGACATTGCCATTGTGGCGCTGTACTTCGTGCTTGTAATGTGCATAGGTTTCTTTGCCATGTGGAAAAACAATCGGAGCACCGTGAGTGGCTACTTTTTGGCAGGGCGTTCTATGACCTGGGTAGCGATCGGGGCCTCGTTGTTTGTGAGCAATATTGGAAGTGAACATTTCATTGGGCTCGCAGGATCTGGAGCGGCGAGCGGATTCGCCGTAGGCGCGTGGGAGTTCAACGCCTTAATGCTTTTGCAGCTTTTGGGATGGGTCTTCGTGCCAGTCTACATCCGCTCGGGAGTGTACACCATGCCCGAATACTTGTCCAAGCGGTTCGGCGGGCATAGGATTCAAATCTATTTTGCAGCGTTGTCTCTAATCCTTTATATCTTCACCAAACTCTCGGTTGACTTGTATTCAGGGGCGCTTTTTATCCAAGAGTCGCTAGGGTGGAACCTGTACGTGTCGGTGATCCTGCTGATCGGCATGACGGCGCTGCTGACGGTCACCGGGGGGCTGGTGGCCGTCATCTACACGGACACGCTGCAGGCGCTGCTGATGATCGTCGGGGCCCTCACGCTCATGATCATCAGCCTCATGGAGGTCGGCGGCTTCGAAGAAGTGAAAAGGAGGTACATGCTGGCCTCGCCGAACATCACCGCCATCCTCCTGACCTACAACATCTCCAACACCAACTCGTGCAACGTCAGCCCGAAGCCCGATGCTCTCAAGATGCTGCGCGAGCCGACGGACGAGGACATTCCCTGGCCCGGCTTTCTGCTGGGACAGACCCCGGCCTCGGTGTGGTACTGGTGCGCCGACCAAGTCATAGTGCAGAGAGTTCTGGCCGCCAAAAACATCGCCCACGCCAAAGGCTCCACCCTCATGGCCGGCTTCCTGAAGCTGCTGCCCATGTTCATCATCGTGGTGCCGGGGATGATCTCGCGCATCCTGTTCGTGGACGACATCGCCTGCATCAACCCCGAGCACTGCTTCCAGGTGTGCGGCAGCCGCGCCGGCTGCTCCAACATCGCCTACCCGCGCCTGGTGATGAACCTGGTGCCCGTGGGGCTGCGCGGGCTCATGATGGCCGTGATGATCGCCGCCCTCATGAGCGACCTGGACTCCATCTTCAACAGCGCCAGCACCATCTTCACGCTCGACGTCTACAAGCTGCTGCGCAAGAGCGCGACCTCCCGCGAGCTGATGGTGGTGGGCAGGGTCTTCGTGGCCTTCATGGTGGCCATCAGCATCGCCTGGGTGCCCATCATCGTGGAGATGCAGGGCGGGCAGATGTACCTGTACATCCAGGAGGTGGCCGATTACCTGACGCCGCCGGTGGCCGCGCTGTTCCTCATGGCCATCTTCTGGAAGCGCTGCAACGAGCAGGGCGCTTTCTACGGCGGCATGGTGGGCTTCGTGCTGGGCGCCATCCGCCTGGTGCTGGCCTTCTTCTACCGCGCCCCCGAGTGCGACCAGCCCGACACGCGGCCCGGCTTCATCAAGAACATCCACTACATGTACGTGGCCACGGCGCTGTTCTGGATCACCGGCGCCGTGACGGTGGTGGTGAGCCTGCTGACGCCGCCGCCCACCAAGGAGCAGGTGAGGACCACCACGTTCTGGGCGCTGCGGAAGCGCGGCGCGCCCGAGAGCGCCGGCAAGGGCGAGCTGTACCCGGCGCAGGAGAAGAGCATCCTCAAGTGCAACGAGAACGCCAACCACATCATCCCCAACGGCAAGTCGGAGGAGAACATGAAAAACGTCAAGCCCGAGGACATCAACCTGCTGGTGACGTGCAGGGACGACAGCAACCCGGGCATGTCGGTGAGCCACTCGGAGGTGGAGACGCCCGTGGATTGTTACTCCAACGGACAGGCCGCCCTGATGGGGGAGAAAAAGCGCCAGGAGGAGGAGGGGACTGACGACACGGCCAGACATTTGAAATTCATAGATTGGTTCTGTGGCTTTAAAAGTAAAAACGTGAACAAGAGAGTGGTTCGGGAGGTCGAGGAAGAGACTGTTTGTTTACAAATGCTGGAAGAGACTCCAAAAGTTAAACTATTACTAAATACTGGACTGGTCTGTGTCTGTTCAATTGGAATCTTCATGTTTGTCTACTTCTCTTTGTGAGTGAATAGTGAACTTTTAAGGGTATGGCTTAAACATACAGAAGTTGATACAGGTCTCTGGAGAATTTTGGTTTTTCTTTTCTTTTCAAACAACATAACCACAACCCAGGCATTGTTTACGCTATAATTGTAAGATGGACTCAGCTTTAGCCTATTTCGAGACCATTTGAGATGTGTTGTCCTCCCTCTGCTGTAAGCAGAACCTGTCCTGTGGTGGCTTTTTCTTTTTCCCCTTTTGTGTTTGTTTTTTTTTTTTTTCCATTTGCAGCACTAACCTTTTGTTTTTCTGTGTATAAATATACCAAAGGCAGGCAGGTGGCTGTGTTTGAAGTCAGGCAGTTACAGCTCAGTCAGCATTAAGTGAAGATAACAGGTAATCAGTTACCAGTGTGTAAAATCTGAGTGATTAAAGCTGTATCAAGAGATTTTTAAATGCAGAGCTGTGATGCACATTTATAAAATAACTGTATTACCTTGGCCAACTTAGCACTTTTTAATTGCACTCACTGCTTTTTTTCTTCTCTTTTTTTTTCAGTTGCTCATTTTTCTTCTTGTCTCATTTTATAGCACTTAAAACATGATGGCTCTTAGCAGCTTTCTGCCTTTTTTTTATTCTTTGTAAGAAATTTTTGTCTTTTGATTTTTATCCACTGTAAATTCCATTTCTGAAAAGTTTCTGTATTAAAAAAAAAGGAAAAAAAGAAAAAACTAAAAAATAAGCCTGGAGATGACAAACTGTCAATGGAGGAGGAGGAAAAAGAAATATTCTTTCTGTGGAGTTTGTAGTATGTTGAAATTGAAGAACCCCAGAATTTTTAGGGTGGGTTTGGGATGTCCCTGGGCAGCTCTTCCAGGGCTCTGCCACCTCCCTGGAAAGAAATTTTTCCTCAGGTTTGGGTGGAATATCTTGAGTTTCAGTAAATGGCCAAAAAGACTCATTTAGCCTCTCCAGCCTCTGAACCTTTAGGACATTGTTAGGATTAGCTTCTTTTTGGGGAACAGCCTGTTTGTGGGTTCTCCAGCATGGGAAAAAGAGAAACAGGAGGCTTGGCATGTCTTGAAGAGCTGCTCCTCACCCTGCAGAAGGGTTTTCCTCTGCTCTGTCCAGGAGGAGTCCCTGATGCTGCAGGGGGGAGAACAGCTGGGAAGGGGAAATGGGAGAGAGAGGTGAAAGTGCTCCTTGTTTTCCAGAGTCCTTTTTCCTCAAGTCTTCTCCCCCTTCCCCTTTCAGCCTGTCAAACTTTCTTTTTTGTTTTTTCGGGGAATCTCAGAATCCCTGAGCTTGGAGACGCCCTCCCTGAGCTCCAGCTGTGCCCAGTCCCCTCCTTGTCACCCAGCCCAAAGTGCCACATTCCTCTGACACCTCCCTGGGCAGCTCCTTCCCATGAGTGACCTCTGTGTGAAGAAATTCCCTCCTTTGCTCCCCCCCTGCTCGGCAGGACCCGCAGGGATTCGGTGGCAGGAGCAGGGAGTGCAGCCACGATCTGTGTCACGATCAGTTGAGGTCTGGCCTGTCCTCAGGATTTTTCCAAAAGCCTCGATTCCTCCCTGGCAGTCACAGCTGTTTGTAGGTCTGCAGATGCAGTGAAGGAGGGGATGAGCAGTTCCCAGGTGTGCAGGGTCCCCAAGCCAAGCTGGCTCCTGGTTTTGGGAGCAGAGCCCACCAGGATTCAGCTCCTTCCCTCTCCAGCACACAGTGCTCATATCCAGGCTTTCCATGGAAATAATTGCTCCTGTCTTTGCTCCTGAGCTCCTTCAGGAGAGCACAAACCAAAATGGGGCTGAGGGACCATTGTCAGCGTTCACCAAAACCAGTTCAGGGTCCAGCACACAAACGAGAACCAATTCCTGTGGGGGAAACCACTTTGTAGAGATGAAATTTGGGTCAATCCTGCCTTTGGCTGCTGGGGAAATTTGCTTTTCCAGTGGTGCCATCCACGTGGCTTTTAGTAGACCATTTACAACACATTTTCAGGTAAAATGATTCTCTTCTATTTTTAGGGTGTTTTTGTTTGTTTTGGTGGTGTTTTTATGTAGATTAAATCTCATTCATTCCAATACTTTGACCAGAGGCTGAGCTGCCCCACTTTTCTCCACTTGGTTTAGTTGTTGCTGCTGGGAAGCAGAACTACTCCAAAGTGGAAAACTTGGGAGTGTTGTTGCAATATTTGTAGAGAGGAATCACCATTCCTAGTGCTGATGTTGCTGCCAACGGGACAAGACACATTTTCTTATGATTGGTTTGGGAGAACATCTTAAATCCTTAAATCCTATTTAAGGGTGTGTGAAATCAATGGCATCTCAAGTTGCTTCTTTAGTCGGCTGAGCTGTGAGGGATGATATGATGTAAAACACAGGGAATTGTTTCCGTACAGGATAAAATAATTTAGGGCAACGCTTGATCGCAGTGAGATGAAAAAATAACAACTTGTAGAGGGTGAAGATCATTCTCAGCCTCTTGAGAAGGTTGGGATGTGGCTCAACCACCCGATTTTTGAAGGGAAGGAGGTTTGTGTTGAGAGCTCAGCACGGCTTTGGAGCAGCAGGATTTTGCAGCTGCTCCTCCTCACCCTCGATGTCACCTCGCTTTGCCACCACCTGGGAAGCCAGGTTAGCTCAGGGACCCTTTTGCTGCTGCCCAGGGTGCCTTAGGTGGGGCAGCTGAAGGAGGCTGGAGGGGTGCTGCTGGCATCTCCCTGCTCCTTCCACCCCTGGTGACACAGGGGACACGGGCAGCAGTGAGCAGGCACAGCCCCAGTCCTGCTTGGGGACATTGTGGGGACATAATCCTGTGTCCTGCTGGGGCACAGCCCCATGTCCTGCTTGGGGACATTGTGGGGCACAGCCCTGTGTCCTGTTGGGACACAGCTCCATGTCCTGCTTGGGGACATTGTGGGGGGATAGCCCCGTGTCCTGATGAGGCACAGCCCCATGTCCTGCTTGGGGACACCATGGGGACACAGCCCTGTGTCCTGATGGGCACAGCCTCATGTCCTGCTTGGGGACATCATGGGGACACAGCCCTGTGTCCTGCTGGGGCACAGCTCCATGTCCTGCTTGGGGACATTGTGGGGCACAGCCCTGTGTCCTGCTTGGGGACACCATGGGGACACAGCCCTGTGTCCTGCTGGGGCACAGCCCCATGTCCTGCTTGGGGACACTTTGGGGACACAGCCCTGTGTCCTGCTGGGGCACAGCTCCATGTCCTGCTTGGGGACATTGTGGGGCACAGCCCTGTGTCCTCATGGAGCACAGCCCCATGTCCTGCTTGGGGACATTGTGGGGCACAGCCCTGTGTCCTGCTTGGGGACACCTTGGGGACACAGCCCTGTGTCCTGATGGGGCACAGCCCCATGTCCTGCTTGGGGACACCTTGGGGACACAGCCCTGTGTCCTGCTGGGGCACAGCCCCTGTCCTGCGTGGGGACACCTTGGGGACCCCACCCTGGCCGTGGGAGGCAGTCAGATCCTTCAGCAGTGCCCTGCAGGTGCTCCATCTCCCGCCCCATCCCTCCTCCCTTTAACGAGCTGCCTCGGTAATTAATCAATCCCACCTTCATTGGCAGGCAGGGTCATCATGGATTATTAATCTGCCTCCCCCCCACCCCCTCTTTGCACCTGGCTTGGTGAAGCTTTGAGGTGAAATTCTTTCTCCAGTGCTTTTTCTCTTCAGCCTGGCTGTGTCATAGAGCTGCTGGAAGTCGCTGATGTTCTTTGCTGCATAAAACCACTTAATTAAAGGCCTTTATTATGAAATAAAGATATTTCTGAGGTTCCAAGCAAGCTGCCTGCTGGCAAGAAGGACCTTGTGTGGGAGAAGGGATTTTTTTATAGCGTAAACAAGCCTTTGCTGAGAGGGGGAAGTTGATGGATTTGGGGTTAAAACCCCATTTTTTGGTCCAGCAGAACCACAGAGTGTTTCCCACCATGGACAGTCAGCTCCATGAATTTTGTTGCCTGGCCTCCTCCCCCTGGGTGGGGCTGGTTGTGCTTCTGTCTTGCAGCAATGGGTTTATTTATTATTGCCTTGAGCTTAGGATGACAAGTCTTGGAAAACTGAGTTTGGAATGACAGCTTTTTTTTCTTCTTATTTCCCTTAACTTATTTTTTTTTTCTGGTAAGATATTTGAATTTTGCTCCTGGAAATGGTAGAAGCCTTTTATTTAAAAAAGAAAAGAAAATAAAATAAAAAAGAAGAGGCTTCTTGAGAGTTTAATAGTACATTTTGGGAGACTGTTTTTATTTAAGTTTTTTTTTAATGGCTGATTTGATGCTATTCTCTGCCAAAGTTTAGAGGCATTTTTGTTGTTTAATTTTTTTTTTTTAATAATTTTTTCCTGTTTAGCTTTTAGGGAAAGGAAACAGTGCGAGATTGTAAGAAATAAAAATGGCCTTCAGTATATTCTTTATATTGTGTATTTTTTACTTCTCCACTTGTGTGTTCCCTGAGCCCAGAAGGGCCAAGATGAGACTTCTGATGAGAGTCATGAGCCCTGTAACCAAGGGGAAAAAAAGGATTTATTTCCACCAGGTTACAGTGGAGGGGGCAGAGCCACCCAGAGAGCTCTGCCAGCACTTAAAAGATGCTTACAACTTTAAAGCAGCTTTATTTTTTTTATATATCTATTTTTTTAAATCCTGAGATAGAGGAGGTGTTGGGAATTGCTCCCTTTCAGAGAACAGGAGACATGGAAGAGGCTGGAGTTGCCAAGCTCCAGCTTTCTCAAGGAAATCTTTGGATTTAGCATGTACAGAGAAGCAAAATTACTCATCTGTTAATTTGGTATTCTGTATGTTCTGTGCCCTTAAATGTAATTGTTTTGAAAATAAAACTAACCTTGTTATGTGATGTTAAAAGCAGACTTCTGTGCAATGTTTTAATTTTTTTTTCTTTTTTTAAAGAAAATGTTTGTATATAATTAAATGGTTTAATGTGCTTTAATTGGCCTAAGGTAAAGAGTAGTCCTAGAATGTAAAACATACATAATTAGAATTTCTGATTTCACTGTGAGATCTCTGAACTCTTGGTTTTTTGGTTTTTGGGTTTTTTTTGGTTTTTTTTTTGCAAAGTGATTTTGTTTTGTTTACAAAACACTTTCTCTTTGATTTCTTTCCTGGTGTTGGTTTCAAGGCATTTGCTTCACTTACTCATGGTATAGTGACATCTGGTGACACTTGGCATTCTCAGTTCCACTGTGTAAAGTCAGACACTTTGAGCAAAACTGGCGGTGAAATGACAATTCTGTGTCTAGGAATACACGCTTTTCAAATGAGGTGGTTATAAAAATAGTTGCTGTGCAAAATGTTAGTAGTCTTCTTCAAGAAGAAAGCAAAATTTTCTAATCTCACTCGAGCAGTCTCTTCATTCATCATCTTCTTTTTTAAAGCACAGTGTCAAAGTGATGCTGCTTTACCTTGTATCTCTGAGAAAAAAAAAATGTTTTTTTAGATATCTGTGAAGTATTTCTGGGTTTTGTTGCTGTTGTATTTTTCTGCAGATTTTATATAAAATACCAGTTAATGAACTGCCTTTTTTCTGTTGGTTTTTTTTAACTCTCTAAAATACATTTCAGACCAAAACCAAATGATATCATATAGCATTTGAAACCTGCCTTTTTCCTTGTCCCTTGGTTGTTTTTTTGGAAATAAGCCAAATGGGCATGTAGATAAGATCACTATAATGGATCCAGGTCTCTTTTGGTAAAGTGTTATTTAAAGGTCTGTTAAGATCTTATAAGACAATGTACTGAAAAAAAAAAAAAAACAACTTTACTGTAGTAGGAATATAGATTTAGAAGTGTTAATGAGATTAATACAGCTTAATTATATTGTAAGTTGCTACTGTCCTTAATGACAAGCTTTTTGTCATAGAAACGATGTATGATAAATTAATTTTGGTCTAGTGTATAGAATTATCATATTGCTATCAATCTTTGAAGTAAATCTGATGCAAAATTTTCATAGTTAGCATTGCTGGCCCTGTGTATACTGTTCTTTGTATACTGTATGCATATTATTTTGCCTCCTGCATTAGTCTTCAAACTAAAACTCTTATTAGAGAGTATTTGGATACTTTCAGACTGTGTTTCTTGCAGTTTACATTCCTTTACCATGGCATTTTGTCCTGTCTCAAAATATTGTATGGAAATGTTTCAAACTTCTGTACAAAGTTTCAATAAAAATAGAGAAAAAGAAAACAAACATACAAACAAAAAAAAAAAAGCCAAACACCAAACTGACCAACCCAGCAGAACAGAGATTTGTGGAGCTGCTTTGGAGTATTTTACTGGCAGAAAACCCTGTGTCCCTGTAGGGAAAGGTGATTCCAAAAGTTCTTTGGAACTGCAGGGAGAACTTCAGGATCCCAAATCCTGAGTTTGGTTTTGGGAGGTGGGGCTGGGCTGGGAGTGAACCTCCCCTTTATCGTGGAATCTGCCTTGGGTATTGTCAAATTCCACATTTTTTATTTTATCTTCAAATACCCTGTTCAGCTGAAGCAGTTCTTGAGTGGGACCAGCACCTTCCTGTTGATTGTGGAGTTAAAACATCAGCACATTCTGTGAGCAGAGCCCTGAATCTCCCTGTGCCTTCCCATCCCTGTCCCCCCACAAGGACATGGTGAACTTGGGAATCATGAATTCCTTCTCCAGTGCTGCTGCTTCAGCAGGGAAAGGGGCAGGCCTGGTGTTAAATTTGGGATTCACACTCCTTTGGAGATGGAATGTTGGCAAAAACTCTGAGAAAAATGAATTAACCCAAATTTTTTTCATTTATTCTCTTCTTTTGCTGCTGTGTTGTAAAAGAAAAATGGAAGTTTTGCTGCTGTTTGTTTCAAGGGGTGGGTAAGAAACATTTTTTGAGAGGAAACTTTGGATTTGGGATGAAAAAAAAAGCATTTTCTCGCCTTACAAGCTTGGTTTGGATTTGTGATTTCCAAGAGGGAGCGTTTTCATGAGTTAACTATTAATTAACTGGTTCTGTAATTAGTTTATTAGGTGTTTGCTCAGTGAGCAGCTTTCCAGGTCAGTGATTCTCAGAGAGGTTCAAGCAGCCTCTTTGTCACCAGCTGGTTCTGTTTGTGTTGGCCAAGCCTCCCTGCCCAGCTACCTGCTTTTTTTGGGAATTCTGGGTGTGGGGGCCTGGCCCAGGTGGGTTCTGGGCAGGGTTTATATGGAAAATCCCACGGAGATGGTGCCAGTGAGGCTTTTTTCCTGCAGGGAGTTCATTCCCCTCTGGGATGTGGCTGCCCCAGTTTCCCTGTGGATTTCTGCTGCTGGCAAAGGGAAGGAGCCAGGAGGTTTCACCTCTGCACCTTCTCTCTCCACTTTAATCAGGTTGGACTCAGGGATTTGCTTTCTGGGTGTTTTGGGCTTTATTTCTGAGGTGTTGGTGGAATGATAGAATTATGATGTTTATAACCCTTTGTCAACTGTGGTTTTTAATATTTACCTGAGCCCTGTTTATGAGGCAGCTTTTTGTATCCCAGGATTGATCTGGCAGAATTTGAGCAAGGAATTGGCAAGAGTCCCTCTTCACTAGGTGAAAACATTGTGACTTCACCTTAAACCTTCTGCTGCAGAGCCAAGGATGCTCTGCAAAAGTGGGAGGATTTAAAAATTACAGCAGGCAGCAGTGAGGATGGGCAGGGTGGGCATCAGAAAATGGAAATTCCTCTCACAGAAGGGAGAGATGGCTCAGACCAGCCTGGCTGTGGCAAGAGGCAGCTGGGCTGGCTCAGGAATTGTGTCCCCAGCAGGGCAGGGATTGTCCCCAGGGCTATGCAGGAGCCCAGGAGGGGCTGAGGGAGCTGGGAAGGGGCTCAGCCTGGAGAAAAGGAGGCTCAGGGTGGCAGCAGCAGGAATTTCCCCATGGAAAGGGAGCTCAGGGGTTGGAACTGCCCAGGGAGGTTTGGGGTCCCCATCCCTGCAGGTGGCACCTGGAGGTGGCACTCAGGGTGACAAGGTGGGCATGGGGCAGTTGGATCTTGGAGGGCTTTTCCTCCCAGGGATTTGGGATTCTCTCATTTTGGGAAATTGGACCCCAAGTGACCATGGGGACATCCCAGCCCCTGTGGTGTCCTGCCCAGTCTGTAAAACTGGGGAAGAAGGGGGGATGCTCCCTCCATGTCTTGGATTTTTTTTGTTTTGTTTTAATTTATTATTTTTCCTTTCCAATCTTAATTAAGCTTAATGAACATACAAAGTAAACCTGCTGAAATACATTCACATCGTGGCAGGAACACAGCTGGGAGTTCCTGGGAGTTCTTTCTCAGCAAGTTTCTGATACAGAGAATTTTGTAGTGTTACACTGAAGCCCTTATGAGAATGAATTGTGGTCAGAAGAAGAGTTAAGAGTTTCTGGAGTTTTAAGGAAGGTGTTTAATTAATTCTGAGGTTCTGGAATGTTCAGGACTCCCCAAGGCCAGGTTGGACACTGGGACAGTGGGAGGTGTGGCACTGAGTGAGTGATCCCTAAAATCCCTTCCAACCCAAACCCTTCTGTGACTTTATGGCCAATTGTTACTTTACCTGTTTGTAGTAATAAACCATTGAAATGACCCTAAACCTTGGAGGATTTGATTTATTTCAGATTTTAAAGGCATCTTTTTAGGCTGATTTTAGAAATTCTCAATACTTTCAGCTCTCTAAAATGAATTAAAATCAGTGTTGGGATTGATGTTTTAATTTAGCTGTGAGTTGGTATTTATAGAATACATTTATTCCTTAGATTTTAGTTTAATTTCTTCTATAATTTCCTTTGATCTTACAAGTTGAGTTAAGATTTTTAAAAAATCCATCATAGAATTTAGATTCTTTGAAGAAGAAAGGTGGATTTGGGAACAGAAGAGTTCAGGCATCACTTTGAGTTTGAGTTTCTTCTTCTGCATCCAGGTCCATGGATTTCATACTCACATCTGGTTCTTTGCCTTACACACCATTCAAATTCTAATTAAAATCTGTCTTGAGGAAGGGCTGTTAGTTTTAACTCAGAATTCATTTTGATCACTTTTCCCCAGGTTTTTTGCTGATGTGCCTGCTGTAACTTTCTATTTGCCATTTCTGGACCAGTCCCCTCAGTGTGGGATGGGAACATGGGAAGGTTGCCATGGTAGCAGCACCTGGATTTTCCATCTGTCCCTTATGGTGTCTGGGGAAAATTGTTCTGTCGGGGTGTCCCTGCAGCCAGCTGGTCTTAAATTGATCCAGCCCTGGGGCTCCAAGACAAGAGAGGTGTGGAAATGTTGGGATGAGTCCAGAGGAGACCACAGGGCCTGGAGGGATCCAGGAGAGCTGGAGAGGGGCTGGGGACAAGGCAGGGAGGGACAGACACAGGGAATGGCTCCAGAGTAGGGTTTGGTGGGATATTGGGAATCAGGAATTGTTCCCTGGGATGGAATTGCCAGAGCAGCTGTGGCTGCCCCTGGATCCCTGCAATGTTCAGCTCCAGGCTGGACACTGGGATTGGGGACGGTGGGAGGTGTCCCCATGGCAGGGGTGGCACTGGGTGGGATTTGAGGTCCCTCCCAATCCAACCCAATCTGGGATCCCTCCCCAGCCCTGAACTTCCAGGCAGGTTTTGGGGGTCCCTCCCATTTCCCTGGCACCAGCACAGCCCCATTTTTGGGGGTGCAGCACAGCTCCCACATCTTCTGTTTCCTTGGAATGCTGCATTTACCTGGATTTTGATCTTTCCTGAGTGGTTGTTCCCAGCCTGGGGCTGCTGCTCTGGGTTGTTGATGCTTTTACAGGAATTGCAGATTTTTTAACAATTTTCACTAATAATTTCTAATGTTTTATTAACTAGTAAATGACAGCAAGGAAATGGTTTTGCCCCTCATTTTTGCTGCTTGGAATTGCATTATAAAGATGGATTTTGCCTTCTTTGATTTCCACCTCAGTAAATAATCCCAGACCAACCTTTTGCAACTGCTGAGCAACCAAAAAAAGACATAATTTTATCCTGCTGTTACTACATTGAATCAAGTTATAATCAAGTAATTGGGATGGAGTTATTCCTGTTTATAATTTGGGATGTGCCCACTGACTTTAAATGCTTCCTGTTGGACTGAGCAAGTGGCCAGAAGAACTTGAGAACTGTCCCAGCCCTAAACCTGCTGAGGATTTGGTGTTTGCTTCCTTTTCTCTCTCCAAAATCTCTTCTTGGAGGAGCTTTTGGTGGTTGGCAAAGCTTTTTTCCGTAGTCAGTGCTGGATTTTCTGCCCCTTGGACTTTTCTTAGGGAAATGAGCTGGAAAAAGGAGCAGTGGAGCTGAGTCCTGTCACCCAGCTCTGCTTCCAGGGGGGTGGCTCCTCATTTTTTAGGAGGCAGCAGCATTGCAAAGGCTTTGTTTCCACATGTGCTTTGTCTCCAAGCTGCTCTTTGAGCTTCATGGCTGATGGTCATGCCTGAAGCCACTTTGCCACCAGAGAATTCCCATTTTTCCCCCTTTCTTTATACCCTTGCTGGTTGCCAGGTGAGTCCTGTGGGACTGACAGAACCCATGGGAGCATTTTTGTTCCCTCTGACACACAGCATCCCCTCAGGAGCAGGTGCTTGGTGCTGCTTTGGTGGATTTAATCCTGGAGGGGAGGGATGGGGCACAGCATGGAACAGCTTCCTGCTCTGCGTGGGATTGTGCTGAGCTGAGAGAGGCAGAGGCCAGAATCACAGAATTGCTGAGCTTGGAGAAGAGTTTCAGGATGATCCATCCAACCATGGCCCAGCCCCAGTGGTGTGCTCACCTTTAAACCAGAATTTCACATTTCTGGGGCACCTGCAGGGATGGGCACCCCTGGGCAGTTCCAGTCCCTGAGCTCCCTTTCCATGGGGAAATTCCTGCTGCTGCCACCCTGAGCCTCCTTTTCTCCAGGCTGAGCCCCTTCCCAGCTCCTGAGCCCCTTCCCAGCTCCTGAGCCCCTCCTGGGCTCCTGCAGGAGCCAGAGCTGGGCACAGGTTTGGAGGTGAGGCCAGCCAGAGGTGGGACAGAGTGCCCAGGGTGTGCCCTCCCCCGTGGCTGCTGTGACACTGGGGACACCTGTGTGTTCACAGATTCCTGCTGGGCAGGTCTGAAACACGAGGAGGTGGAGGAGAGGGGAATTTGGGTTTGTAGAGAAAAAAATCTTTTGGGTCCTTTTCCAGGAGCTGTGGGACTGGAATTAGAGTTGGGACTGGGACTAGAATTAGAGTTGGGACTGGGACTGGAATTACAGCTGGGACTGGGACTGGGATTAGAGATGGGCTCTGGAATGAGAGCTGGGGCTGGAATGAGAGCTGGGGCTGGAATGAGAGCTGGGACTGGAATTAGTGCTGGGCTCTGGGACTGGGATTATTGCTGGGACTTGGGCTGGGATTAGAGCTGGGACTGGAATTAGAGCTGGGCCTGGGACTTGGATTAGTGCTGGGACTGGAATTAGAGTAGTGACTGGGACTGGAATTAGAGATGGGACTGGAATTAGAGATGGGACTGGAATGAGAGCTGGGGCTGGAATTAGAGCTGGGGCTGGAATTAGAGCTGGATCTGGAATGAGAGCTGGGACTGGATCTGGAATGAGAGCTGGATCTGGAATGAGAGCTGGGACTGGGACTGGGATTAGTGCTGGATCTGGAATGAGAGCTGGATCTGGAATGAGAGCTGGATCTGGAATGAGAGCTGGGACTGGGATTAGTGCTGGATCTGGAATTAGAGCTGGGACTGGAATTAGAGCTGGGACTGGGATTAGAGCTGGGACTGGGATTAAAACTGGATCTGGAATGAGAGCTGGCTGTTCAGGACAAATGCTGTGGCTGCTGAGCCTGCAGCCAGGCAGGGCCGTGGCTCTGTGCCCAGGGGGCTGCTCTGAGGCAGACCAGGGAGCTGTGTCTGTGCCTCTCTTGGCTAGCAGAGTTCAGCTTATTTTTAGTTTGGCTGCTGGCTTTAGGCAAGCCAGGACAAACCATGGCAATTTTGGGAGAGGGAGAATGAGAGGGATTATAGTGACAAGCTTTCCAACCCAACAATTAGTTGATGTTTTCAGAGTATGGCCACAAGTAGGGAAGGCTGCAAATTTTACAATCCTGAATGTAGAAATCTGTGGCTTTCTTTTCTTGTTCTTTCTCTCTGGTTTTGTTTTTAAATACACGAGGCTGAAAGCTTTGGCTTGGTTGTGTTCAGAAACTGCACCTCAGGCTGGGAATGTGCTGATCCCTGGGCATGTGGAAAAAACACAAAAAGCTTCTGTGGCATTTGGGGGGGTGAGGGATGGAGGGCAGGGAGTTTACCCAACAGAATTTAATTTAATTTAATTTAATTTAAATCTGCTTGGGGGTTAGGAAGGGTTTGTCAGATGGGATTGCTGGGGGTGTGCAGGGCCAGGAGCAGGGTCAGGGATCCCTGGGCTCCCTTCCAGCCCAGGATATTCCATGGTTCTCCAAGAGTCACACACCTGCAGTGTGAATAACAACTGCAAGAATTTTCTGCTAATTGCTGTCTCCATACCAAGCCATGGATCTGTGTTTTCCCCACGCTGTTCACTTTAAATATTAATAAACAACAACAGCACAAGGACCCCAAAACCGTTCCAAATCCATCATTTTCCTTTGCTAGGAATATTGACTTGTGCCAGGCTCTGACCAGGTGATTCCAGGTGAGTCAAATCCATGAACTCATTCTCTTTTTTGACTTGGAAATGGCAGGAAAATTTTTGCTGAGGGAGAAAAATTCTCTCCCTAACGCTTCCACTTTGCCTTCTTGGCTTGCAGCACCGAGTGCTGAGCTGTGCAGGTGTCCTTTCTCCCACAGAAAAGAAGCAGATTTTGTTGAATTTCTCACTTTTCCTCCTTTCTCTTGCAGCCTGAGACAGCTGCAGTGCTCAAACGCACTGTTGAGGCTCTGCTGGAGAGAGGAGCCATCGTCAGGAGCCTGGAGAATTTGGGGGAGAGGTCTCTGCCCTACAGGATCTCCAAGCACAAGGAGTGCCACAAGAGAGGGGGGTAGGTGGGGCTGCCTTCTCCTTCAGTCCTGCTCTTGGAAAATTGCATCAGCAGCAGCCCCTTGCTCTTCCTGGGGATTTTTTTGGGGTGCAGGTGGGGCCTGGGAGGGCTCAGCAAGGTGGTGGGTGGTTGTTGGAGTGTTTTGTGTGTTTTATTCTGAGTGCTGTCACTTTTGTGTTGGTTTTCAGTCGTGTTTTTGGAGCCACAGGCCTGCAGAACTTTCAAAAACAATTATAACAATAAACAATATTATTGTTTTTTTTTTAAAATAACTATTTTTAGGCAGTTTCCTGATAAAAGCTGAGTTTAATCTGTTGGTTGGCAGGATGGGTTCTTTTCCTCCAATGTTAATTATCAAGTTCAGGTGCCCTGTAAGGCTTGGCTGTGTCTCTGATACAGTTTTTTGGGTTTGATAAAGTCCAGAATCATGGAATGGTTTGGGTTGGGAGAGATTTTAAGGCTCATCTTGTTCCACCCCTGCCATGGCAGGGACACCTCCCACTGTCCCAAGCTCCAAAGTCCAGCCTGGAACTGGGCACTGCCAGGGATCCATCCCAGGAATTCCATCCCAGCCCCTCCCAGGGAACAATTCCTGATTCCAAAATCCCACCAAACCCCTACTCTGGAGCCATTGCCTGTGTGCTGTCCCTCCCTGCCTTGTCCCCAGCCCCTCTCCAGCTCTCCTGCCCAGGTGAGCACCCCCAGCCCCTCACCTGAGGATGTTTTATGGAAACACAAGAAATGGGAATGAGCCCTGGGCTGCCCCTCAGTGCAGAGGGAGGTGCTGGAGCTCCCACCTCCTGCCCACGGTGGTTTTGCTCCTTGAGGCCTCCTCTGAAATGGCTCCTGCCTCTCCCAAGGCCTGGGGATGTTGCTAAGCAACCCCTGCTGCCTGATCCAAATGACAATTACAACAATTAAAGTGTTAACGAGCTGCTCCCCGCCCCGCAGGGATGAACAGGAGCTTGGCCAGCCCTGCCCTTCCTTGAGGGGCTCTGGGGGAGCTGAGGGGGCTCCAGAGCTGTGGAATCCTTCTTGGATCAACTCTAGGGGAGATTCCTGGTTCCATTCCCTTTTCTGAGCCCCTCCTGGTGCTCCTGCCCAAGGGGAGTGGTGAGAGCTGCCAGGGGAAGGGGGATTGCAGCACACTCCTGTCCCATCAGCTGGGGAGGAGAAACTCCAGGGAGACCTCAGAACACGAAGGAACACTGTAAACCAGGGGAACCCTGTAAAAAGGAGGAAAGGGGCAGACAGGGAATGGGTTCCCAGTGCCAGAGGGCAGGGGGAGATGGGCACTGGGGAGGAATTCCTCCCTGTGCAGGTGATGAGGCCCTGGCACAGATCCCCTGGAGAAATGGCTTCTCCTCTCCAAAGTTCTGCAGATCCTCGTTGAAAATCCCAAAACCTGACCTGCAAAAATGTTGCCATCCAAGCCAAAACCTGTTATCCAGCCTCTCCACTAGTGCACCCAGAATCTGTGGAATTTCACCCCTCTGCCTCAGCTCCCCCCTGGCACGAAGGAGAGAGGCACCAGCTCCTTGTTCTGCCCTTGGAAAAGGCTTTAATGTTTATAAAATGTGTCTGCTCTAACAGCAGCATGAGGTCATCACTAATTCTGGCTTGAGACAAGAATTTCTCAGCTCCCATGAGCATGCAACAGGATTTCATCCTACATTGCAAAACTGGCAGGGTCAAGCCATGGCTGGAGAAAAAAATAACCCAAAATGGAGCAGGAGAGCAAAAGGGGCTTGGGCACAATGGCAGTGCCTGGAGGGGAGTCAGGGACTGCTTTGGGTTTGGAGGGACCTTAAAGATCTTCCAGATCCAGGGCAGGGACACCTCCCCCTGTCCCAGGCTGCTCCAGCACCAGTGTCCAACCTGGAACTGAACATTGCAGGGATCCAGGGGCAGCCATAGCTGCTCTGGCAATTCCAGCCCAGCCCCTCATCACCATCACAGGGAACAATTCCTGCCCAATATCCAATATAAACCTTCCTTCTGGCAGTGGGAGCCATTCCCTGTGTCTGTCCCTCCATTCCCTGTGCCCTGTCCCTCCATTCCCTGTGTCTGTCCCTCCATTCCCTGGGTCTGTCCCTCCAGCCCTTGGCAATTGTCTCTCTCCATGTTTCCTGCAGCTCCTTCAGGCCCTGCAAGGCCACCCTGAGCTCAGCCCAAAGCTTCTCCTGTGCAGGTGAACAATCCCAGCTGTGCCAGCCTTTCCTGCCAGCAGAGCTGCTCCATCCCTCTGCTCATCCTGCTGCCTGCTCTGGGCTCTCTGCAGCAGCTCCAGCTCCTCCCTGGCTGGGGCAGGGCTGGGGCAGCTCTGAAGGTGGGGTCACACCTGGGGGGACTCAGGGACACAATCCCAACCCCAATCTCAATCCCAATTCCAATCCCAATCCAAACCTCAAACCCAATTCCAACCCCAACCCCAATCCCAACCGTAATCACAATCCCAACCTCAATCTCAATTCTAATCCCAATCTCAATCTCAATTCCAATCCAAACCCCAATCCCAACCTTAATCCCAATACCAACCTCAACCCCAATTCCAATTCCAATATCAATCTCAATCTGAACCCCAAACCCAATCTCAATCTCATCCTGAACCTCAATCTCAATCCCAATTCCAATCCTAACCTCAATATCAATCCCAATCCCAACCTCAATTCCAATCCCAACCTAAATCCCAATTCCAATCCCAACCCCAACCCAGCCCCAATCCCATTCCTGATCCCACACTGGCACAGGGGGCTCTGGGCTGGGGCAGCCCCAGCTCTCCTCCCAAATCCTTCTCCCAGAGATCTCTGAGCAAACCCCTCCTGCCTGCAGAGCCCTCAGGTGGATTTTGTTAAATTTTTGGAGTAAAACAAGAGTTTGGTCACCAAGAATTGCAACCTCCAGGCAGGAAAGCATCAGGTCAGATGTCCCCAAATATTTCTGGGTCCCTGTTCCTGCCCTGTCCTGGGATCTCTGTCCCTGGATGTGGCAGGAACCTCCTTTGGTGAAAATCAGTGGGGATTGAGGGAAATGCTCCAGGAAATGGGTTCTGTGCCTTTCTCTGGGATCTCAAATCCCAGAGTGCAGTGGCAGCTCCTGGGAATTCCAGGGATTCTATTCCCAGGGATTTTCCTGTGGGATTTGCAGCTCCATGGACAGGCAGCATGGATTGCATCCAGTGTCTTATATGGGAAAATAAAACATTCAGGAAATCAAGCATTACCCACCAATAAATCAATTTTTGAGCCATCTTATAAAATCAGCCAGTTCTACTTTACAGCAGCTGTAAAAAAATAATCTTTTTTTTTCTTTAATTTTATTTTCAATTTGGACAAAGTTAAAAAAAATAACTTTTCCATGTAGCTCCCTAAGCTCCTGGATTTACCATGAATTCCTGGAATCTTTTCTCCCTCCCAGCCAATTTCTAATTCTGTGCCTCTTTTGGAGCAGGTTGGTGTGGAGTGGGACATTGGATAATCCAGAATATTTCACCTTTCCTTAGTCGTGGCTAATTCTAAATTAATTTAAAAGAGGCTTCTGTGAGAATTCAAATGAGTCTCTAGGGGAGCATCTTGAATCTTCCAAAGCTTTTAATTTTTTGCTTGTTTGAGGTTTTAATATTTTTTAGTTTATTTATTTTTTAAAATTTTTTCTGACTCTTAGAGCTTTACCTGGTTTATTTTCCTCTAGCATGTAGTTAATTGGAGATTTGGGATGGACACTCAATCTATTATTTCCTCCTGGCTGGTGAATTATATGAAAATTAATCTAAAATAATTTTATAAAAATTAATAGAATGGGGGCTTGGACTAAGCTGGGCTGGTGGAGTTTCCCTGCCCATGGAATAATTTTTAACTTCCCTCCCAACCCAAACCATTCCATGATTTCCAGGCCAAAGCTTGTGCAGGTTTTGGGGGTGATTTTAGGAATAGGGAAAAAGTTGAAGTAGAAAATACAAATTCATAAATCAGCAGGAGGGATGGTTTATCCTTAAAAAAGGGATTTTTTTTTGCCCTGAGTTCTGGAGTGCTCCAGCATCATCTGGGATATTGTGGATATAAAGTGGATATAAAGTGCATTGCAGGGATGTTACAAACTGAGCAATGCCCAGGAGATTCACAGAGAAAAGGAATTTTCTGGCAGAAACAGATTTCTCCAGCCCTGCCAGGGGGACTGTGGCCCTCAGCTCTCCCTGGCTGCAGCAGTTTCACTCTCCTGAAAATCTCACATCCCACAAACAATGGAATTATTCCCTTCAGGAGATTCTGCTCATTGAGGAAGTGCTAAAATTTAAGTTTTTTGTTTTTTTTTTAATGCATCAATCTGGGCATCCTCCTCCTTTTGTTTTATTTTTTGGAAGATCTAATATTGACAATTTTTGCCTGTAGGTCATAATGAAAATTGAGTTTTGAGAATTGTGTGGATTCATCTGAAGAATCAAACCTTTCAATCCCTGACTGACTGATCTTTAAACTGAATTAACCACTCATTCACATTTATTTTATTCATAGTGGAACACGAATATTTTGGTTTTTAAGTATTTCAGAGGCTGATTTGAAATTGCAACAACCCATCTTGTGGGTGAACAAAATGTGACAAGCACCAGGTTCCAGGTATAGAAATTTAGGTGAGACTTTGAGGCAGATTTGCAGGGGAAAAATGTATTTAAATAAAGATTCCCAACATTTCTCTCCTGCTGGGCAACAGATTTGTGCCAAGCATTTCTTTTACTCACCACTGCTTGTTATTAATGAGCTGCCTTTCAATGGCTTTGAAGGTGTTTGGTGTTTTTTTTGGTCCCAGGGTTGTTTGTGCCTGGCACCAACAAATCCAATCTGATTTAAATGAGGTGTGTGCCAACCTTGGAATTTAGGAATTTTCATCCCTGGCTCTCTTTGCTGTTTGAGATGCTCCAGAACCCCTGAATCCCTCTCCAGGCTGCCTGAGGACAGCAAAATTCCAACTGGTTGTAAAGTGAGAGTAGCAGACTGGGGGTGGCACTTTGTGTTTGCTTTGGCCCTGCACTTAAAAAAAAATAGGATCCACACATTGCCTTTGGGAAGGTGATGGCTCCAGGGATTTGCAGATCAGGAATCTGTGAAATTGCAGGAGGAATTGGAACACTGGGGCTTTGAGCTTTTAGTGGTTTTTAGCCCCCATCCAATGTTGTTTCCATTCTTATTTTATTTTTTTTTTTCTGGAGCAAAGCTGATGGAGATCAGGGTTTGGGAATTTCCTTCTCCTTGGTTTTGGGATGTGTGGGATTCCCTCTGTTAAATCTGCCTGTAACATGGGAATGTTGTACACCTTTCTCCCCACATTTTTATCATTTAATTCACTTTCTTTTCTTGAGTTGCACATTTGGTGTCCCAGGCCAGGCTGGGCAGTGGGAGTGACCCCCCATGGCAGGAGTGGCACTGGGGGAGTCTCAATTCCCTTCAACCCAAACCATCCCATGATTTTTGATTTCTCCACCAAACTCTGATTATTCCTAACCATTTCCATGTCCTCCTTGCCAGTTTTCTGTTGCCTTGTTGGTTTTTTTTCTTGTTTTCAAATTTGATTTTGAAAAGATGGCAATTTTCTTTTGCTTTTTTTGCTTGCTTTGCCTCTTCATCTTTTTGTTTTGCTCTTCACTGCCAGTTGTCTCCTCAGCCCCCTTGTTCTCAGAAATAGCAAAGCCAGGGCTTGCTTTTGTTCTTGTTGTTCTGCATCTTGGGAATTCAGCAGGAATTGTCACCCAGGAGCTGCATTTGGGGAGTTAATCAGGAATTACCATCCAATCTGGGGAGTTCAGCAGGAATTATCATCCAATTTGGAGAGTTTATCAGAAATTATCCATCCAAAAATTGCATTTAGGGGAGTTCATCAGGAATTATCATCCAGGAATTGCATTTAGGGGAGTTGATCAGGAATTATCATCCAAAAATTGCATTTAGGGGAGTTCATCAGGAATTATCATCCAGGAATTGCATTTGGGGAAATTATCAGGAATTGCATTTGGGGAGTTCATCAGGAATTCTCATCCAATTTGGAGAGTTTATCAGAAATTACCACCCAAGAATTTAATTTTGGGAGTTTATCAGGAATTATCCATCCAAAAATTGCATTTAGGAGAGTTGATCAGGAATTACCATCCAATTTGGGGATATTATCAGATATTATCATCCAAAAATTGCATTTTGAGAATTTATCAGGAATCATCCAGGAATTGCATTTGGGGAGTTGATCAGGAATTATCATCCAGTCTGGGGAGTTCATCAGGAATTATCATTCATCTTGGGGAATTTATCAGAAATTATCATCCAGGAATTTAATTTTGGGAGTTTATCAGGAATTATTATCCAGGAATTGCATTTGGGGAAATTATCAGGAATTGCATTTGGGAAGTTCATGAGGAATTACCATCCAATCTGGGGAGTTCATCAGGAATTATTTTATCAGGAATTATCCAATTTGGAGAGTTTATCAGGAATTATCACCCAGGAATTTAAATTTGGGAGTTTTTCAGGAATTATCCATCCAAAAATTGCATTTAGGGGAGTTCATCAGGAATTATCATCCAATCTGGGGAGTTTATGAGGAATTATCATCCAATTTGGGGAGTTGATCAGGAATTATTGTCCAAAAATTGCATTTTGAGAATTTATCAGGAATCATCCAGGAATTGCATTTGGGGAATTGATCAGGAATTATCATCCAGTCTGGGGAGTTCATCAGGAATTATCATTTAACTTGGGGAATTTATCAGAAATTATCACCCAGGAATTTAATTTTGGGAGTTTATCAGGAATTATCATCCAGGAATTGCATTTGGGGAAATTATCAGGAATTGCATTTGGGAAGTTCATGAGGAATTATCATCCAATCTGGGGAGTTCATCAGGAATTATTTTATCAGGAATTATCCAATTTGGAGAGTTTATCAGGAATTATCACCCAGGAATTTAAATTTGGGAGTTTTTCAGGAATTATCCATCCAAAAATTGCATTTAGGGGAGTTCATCAGGAATTATCATCCAATTTGGAGAGTTTATCAGAAATTATCACCCAGGAATTTAATTTTGGGAGTTTTTCAGGAATTATCATCCAGGAATTGCATTTCAGGAGTTGATCAGGAATTATCATCCAGTTTGGGGAGTTTATCAGGAATTATCCATCCAAAAATTGCATTTTGGGATTTTTATCAGAATTATTATCCAATTTGGAGAGTTGATGAGGAATTATCATCCAATCTGGAGAATTTATCAGAAATTGTCATGCAGGAATTTAATTTTGGGAGTTTTTAAGGAATTATCACCTAGGAATTGCATTTGGGGAGTTTATCAAGAATTACCATCCAATTTGAGGGAGTTTATCAGGAATTACCATCCAAAAATTGCATTTTATGAATTTATGAGGAATTATCATCCAGGAATTGCATTTGAGGAGTTGATCAGGAATTATCATCCATTCTGGGGAGTTTATCAAGAATTACCATCCAATTTGGGGAGTTTATCAGGAATTATCCATCCAAAAATTGCATTTTGAGAATTTGTCAGGAATCATCCAGGATTTGCTTTTGAGGAGTTCATCAGGAATTACCATCCAGGAATTGCATTTGGGGAAATTATCAGGAATTGCATTTAGGGGAGTTCATCAAGAATTATCATCCATTCTGGAGAATTTATCAGAGATTATCACCCAGGAATTTAATTTTGGGAGTTTATCAGGAATTATCCATCCAAAAATTGCATTTTGGGAATTTATCAGGAATCATCCAGGAATTGCATTTGGGGAATTATCAGGAATTGCATTTGGGGAGTTGATCAGGAATTATCATCCATTCTGGAGAATTTATCAGAGATTATCACCCAGGAATTTAATTTTGGGAGTTTTTCAGGAATTGCCACCCAGGAATTTAATTTTGGGCAGTTTATCTTCACACATTCCTGGGGGATTTTCTGTAGGAGTGAATTCCAGAGTCCCTGAGGATCAAGGACATCCAGGGGGGTCAGAAATTGCAGGTGGATTTTCCAAAGGGAAGTCTCTTGTTTCCAGAACCTCAAAGCAGCAGGAATGGGTGGTTATTGAGAGGAATAATTCAATAATTGTATAATTCAATAACTGAATAATTCAGTAATTAAATAATTCAATAATTGGCCATGGAGTCATGGAATGGGTTGGGCTGGAAGGGATCTTGATCCCAGATTGCTCCAAACCCCATCCAGCCTGGACATTTCCAGGGATGAGGAATCCACAAATCCTGTCTGGAAACCCCCTTTTATTGACTTTTGTGGGAACATTTCCATGGAAATTTTAAGTGTTCAAGCTTTGCCTCTTCCCACAGAGCAGCTGAGCTTAGGGAGTTGCACAATTCACTTTTCAGCCTCCTGCTTGTGGCAGGGGGAAATTTTCCACGTGGATGGGAGAGGTTGAAGTGCCCTGTGATCATCCTGGATGCAATTGGATTGCTTTGATTTGTGAGGCTGAAATAAATAATGGTCACCTGTCAGGATTGTTCTCTGGAGCGTGCACAGGTTGGAACAACCCTCTCCCCACCCTTTACTGAACCCAAATTATAAAAGATTTTTATTCTCCAAACATGCTCAAGTGGAGCCTCTTGATGCTTCTCATGGCTCTTGAAGACCAAAGAGGGCAAAACAAAAACCAGATGAAAGGAGCTGCATTTTTTCCTTACTTAATCCCCCCCAAAAATAAATTGAGACTTAATGCCCAACCCAACTTCTTGCTGCTGTTTGGGTTTCAGAACACCTTGAGCTGAACACCTGGATGGGAGCAAAAGCAGCTGGAATATTTGTGGATTTATGCACATTTCAATATTTTCTGCTCAATTGATTGTCTTCTTCCACTAGATGGGGCTTTCTTCATTGGTGACTTGAACCTTTACTTCAAACTCCTGTCCAGTGGAAGTGTGGATGTGCCCCAAGGATCAAAGCCCTGAAATGTTTGGGATGGTTTTTTTTTTTTTTCCCCTTTCCACCTCACCTGTGGAAGGGCACTTTGGAATTTTGGTGCTTTTTGAGCCAAGTTGGTGATGGTGGTGATGCCCCAAACCCTTGTGCAGGCTCCTTGGTTGAGTGTGGTGGCCACTGGGCTTGGTGAAATGGCAACCAGCCACCACTGGGATGGGTGGGGATTAAATTAAAAATTTTCATTTAAATCTTTTCCTTTTCTCCATGATCTTTAAATGTTTGATTGAATTGGGTTTTAGCAGTGGTGGACGAGGTGGGCATCAGGCACATCAATGGCCTTGAAGGTTTTTTCCAACCTTGAAGATTCCATGGAAACCTCTTCCCATGATTGAATCAGAGGCACAGCAGGTGCCTGTGGGTGGAATTTGGGTGGAATTTGGGAAATGCCATTCCTGGGGCTGTGCATTTATCCCCCCCAAGCTCTCTGGGGACCATCCCCATCATTGCTGTGCCACACTTTGGGCACTGAAGTCCAACTTCTGGGTTTGATCTGGTCCTTCCCAGATTCCCAAGGAATTTCCACTGCCATATTTTTAAAATCCAAAGGCAACACTTGTTCTTCTGACAATCCTGACCATGGACTTGCAAATTCCCCCATTTCCATGGTCCTAAAAATGAACACTCAGCTAGCAAAAAAAAAAATTATTTTTGTGAAATTACCTTAATGAGGACCACGTGGGAGCTCCTGCTGTGGTTTCCTCCAGGTGTTTTCTGCTCCTTTCACCTCTGCTGTTCCTCAGAACATTTTCTTTCCTTTGGATCTTCCACCTCCACACAGGGGCCAAAACTTTGGGACCCCACAGCCTCTGCCAAGCCCCCCAATCTTCACAGTTGTATTCCAGGAGGATTTCAAAGGGAATTTTCATCCAGGTCCCTTGAAGTCCTGAAAGCAACAGATTTGAGCATCCTTAGGACTCAAGGTTCCAACACTTCCTGGCTTGAATATGGTAAATTTGAGAAATGAAACCTGGCTCCTTTTTTTTCCTTTTTTTTTATAATTTCCTTCATATGCAAAGGCACATCCTCCTTTATCTGAGACCATCTTATACTTCAATTTTTATTTTTTTTTTGGAGTTAATGTATTGTTTTAATGTGTTCCAGTCTGCTCCCCTGCATTTAAATCATCCTTGTGTTTGCAGTCAAGCAGGAGGACAAAAATAACTGTGGGCTCATGGTGAATCAGTGGAATTTTCCTGCATTTCTCCCCTGGTGACTCCTAGAGAGCACAAATGCTTTTTGCATTTCTGTCTGCAAGAACGAGGTGCTTTCCCTGCTGCATTCCTGTGTTTTTCCCTGCCTTTGTCTCGCTGGGATTTGGGGTTGTTTACTGCACAAACAGCAGATCCCTGCCTGCACTGGAGGTTTGAGGGTTTAAAAACCCCAGGGTGGGGATTTGAGGGGTTCAGATCTCCTCAGGGATTTCATTGTCCATTGTGCTGCTCATTGTTTTTCCAGCCCTTCTTTCTTTCCTAAAGAAATCCAATTTATTTTATTTATTTTTTTTACATCATTTCTTTCTCCCTTCTCTCCCTCTCTTTTTTTTTTTTTTTTTTTTTGTGGTTGTTGTTGTGGCAGAGGGAAGCAAATGGTGATGTTTTTGAAACACCACCTTGTTCCCAGTGCCTGCATTTTGATAAAATACCTTTCCTGAGAGGAGTCAGAAGGATCTGCTGGAACAGCTCATCCTCCCTTCCCCCCCTCTCCTCCTTGGCTTATCAACAGTGCGTCAGTGGAAATTTCCACCCTTTGCTAATGGCAGAGAAAGCACTAAGTTGCAAAGCAGCCTTTGGAGGGAAGGAGAGGGGGGAAAAAAAAAATAGAAAAACAGAAAACAACCCTCTTGCCGTTTTAGCAGCACAATGAGAAAGCAGCAGATGAGAGCTGGGCAGAAATGGAATTAAATTCTGCATGGGGACGGGATCAGTGTGAGGGAGGGGGGCAGGAATCACTGGATTGCTGAATTCCTGCCCCCATCCTCCTCCCTGAGGTGACAGGGGTTGGAGGGCTGATCCCAAGGTTTCCTGCTGAATTCCCCAGTGGTGGCTTCACCAGAGAGCCCCCGGGTTTCAGGGGTGCATCCTTAGATCCCCAAAAACTGGAAAATGGTTCCTGTCCCTAAACTCCAACCCTGTGGCATCTCTGTGCTCTGAGCCCACAGACCAGCTGAGTTTCCCAAAAAGCCAGATTTTGTGGCTGTGGGGCAGAGTTCCTCCAAATCCCTGGACAATCCCAATTGTTCCTCCAAATCCCTGGTGGCTGCAGCTCAGGCACCCCAGGGATGCTGAGCTGGGCTGCCCTGGCTCCAGGGAAAACTTGGGAACTTGAAAACTTGGGGGTTTTTACCACCCTACCCCTCCCATCAAGAATTCTGCACCTTCTGGAAAGGATTTTGGGGATGAGCTGATGGTGGATGCTGGGGTGAGATCAGGGTGGTGGCTGAGGAAAAGTGTTATTCCCATGTTTTCCAGGGCTGGATTCTGCAACCCAGCAGCTCTGCCTGAGTCATTCCTGGCCCCATGGGGCCCCTGGGGTGCTGCAATATTTGGGATGTGATGCAAAAACATGAACCCAGAGCAGCCTGAAGGACACCAGCAGGGCTTGTTCACACCCACCTCAGTTTCCCCTTCAGATTCCCAGTTCCCTTCTGGTCCTGCCAGGATCACCTGTGTGAACATGGGATGCTCCTGCTGTAGTTGACTTGGGAAGAATCCAAAATTCCTGCAGGGCAGAGTCCCCTCTGCCAGGGGCAGTTTTGGGGTGGCACTGGGATGTCTGGTCCTGCTGGGATGATGTGCCTGCATGGAAGGGATGTCACTTCTGGGCTGTGTGGTGCTCCATGGGGAGCTGGGCTTGGAGAATTGTGGGATTCTGGAGTGGTTTGTGTTGGAAGGGACCTTAAAACCCATCCATGGAATGGTTTGGGTCCCCAGGGACACCTCCCCCTGTCCCAGGCTGCTCCAGTGTCCCACCTGGAGCTGAACATTCCAGGGATCCAGGGGCAGCCACAGCTGCTCTGGGAATCCACCCCAGCCCCTCCCAGGGAGCAATTCCTAATTCCCAAAATCCCATCCAGCCCTTGTTATGAATGTTGTGAATGAACCAGCACTACCAATAAAGCTGGAACCAGAACTTTTAAATCACTTTCTCTGGTTTGGAGAGACAATTCCCAAGGGCTGGAGGGGCAGACACAGGGATGGCTCCCACTGCCAGAGGGCAGGGCTGGGTGGGATTTGGGAATTGGGAATTGATGCACAGGCTCTGTTGTGTCCCCTGGCTGAACAGGGCAGGGAAGTGCAGGACACCCCTTTGCTGCCCCAGCTGTGCTGGAGCTGGAAAAACCTGGAAAACTCCACCTGGAGCAGGTGCAGGAAAGAGAATTATTGCAGAAATAACTTTGGATATTGAGATACCAGTGGGGAGCCACATTCTGTTCCTGCAGGGTGGTGGTGGCTGTTCCCTCATGGATGTGGGGACACCAAAGAGTTCCCTGGGGATCTGAGACCTGGCACAGGGACAGCACCAGGGAGAGGCTGGAGCTGGGCCAGGGGAGTTTGGGATGGATTTCAGGGCAAGGCTCTTCCCCCAGAGGGTGCTGGCACTGCCCAGGCTCCCCAGAGCTCCAGGGATGCCCAGGCTGGGATTTTGGGGGGCTGTGGCTGGATGGTCCCTGGGGTTTATTCAGGATATTCCATGGCTCAGTCCCACCAAGGTCAGCACTGCTGGATGCTCATCAAGCCCCAGCAGGTTGAAGATTTAAGCTGTGCTCATACCTAAGATGTGATTTGGGATAAATTCACCTCTTTGCTTTATTTATTTTTTTTATTTTTTTTCACATCTCCAAGGCAGAGCTCTGCAGGAAGGAATCTGTGTGTGTGTGAATGAGTTTGAGATGTTTCCCTCTGGCCTCTGTTCCCCTAAAAACCCATCAGGAATCTGAGGAAGGTGCTGCTCCTGCCATCCTACCTTGTCTTAAAAATTGTCCAGGTCAGGATGTGGGAATGGATGGAAGAGGAAAAGGCAAAGTCCTCAATCTGCTTGGGTCAGCAGTGCTGGGACAACATTCCCAGGGAAAAACTGGGATTGTTGGGTGTGTGCAGGGCCTGGAGCTGCTCTGGATGATCCCTGGGGGTCCCTTCCAGCTCAGGATATTCCATAATTCCAACACGAGTTCAACTGAACTTTCCATCATTGACATCAAGCTGACACTGAGCTTCCATTTCCAACAGCCCAGGTACCAAAATACAAGAAAAAACTTAGCAACTCTCATTTAAAAAAAACCCACAGGAGCAGAAAAAAACTTACAAATTCTCATTTGAGAAACCCCCCAGAAAAATTCCTTGAATTGCAAGCCAGGTATTTTTGTTTCTTTTGTTCCAGCCCAAGGTTTTTTGGTTTCTTTTGCTCCAGCCCAAGGTTTTTTGGTTTCTTTTGCTCCAGCCCAAGGTATTTTGGTTTCTTTTGTTCCAGCCCAAGGTTTTTTGGTTTCTTTTGTTCCAGCCCAAGGTTTTTTGGTTTATTTGGTGTGTTTCTCATTGCAGGTATTTTTTGATAGACCTAGAGGCCCCCCCTTCCATCGTGTCCCCCATGATGGATCATTTGGGACGGGACATTGATGTCATCAGAAGGGCTTTTGTCAAACACCCCGTGGCCAAGGCAGAAGAATGCAGTGGCATCATCCCAGTCAGCCCTGAAGAGAAACTCTCTGCCAAGAAAAACTGAAAATCCCAAATGTTTGAAACCTTTTTTAACCCATTTTTTATTGCTGCTGTGAAAAAGAATTGGGGTAATTCCTTTCCATCAAAAAAAAAATCGCTTTTGGTCATGGGATGTGTGTGGTCTATCACATTATCTTCATTATTGGAACAACTGAGGTTTCTTTTTGTTTAAAATAATTGGAATGGTTTTAATCTGGGTGCTTATCTTGCTATTTGACAACTCTGCAAATTGATTTGCTTTTCTCTCAGAGCATTACATTGATAATGAAGATTTCTGCAGCAGCAGGATGCTATAAATAGCATTTTTTCCAGAGATTACACCAGAATATGGATATTTACATGAGAGATTAAGAAGTCTGCAGTGTAAATACAGAAATCTAGGATGTGATTTGCTGTGGGTTTGTTTTGGGGGAAAAAAAAGGCAATAAAAGTGTGGTTAAAAATAAAACTTGACCCTTTTTTTTTAAGTATTAAAAAATCCCAAAACTTTGACTGCCAAAAGCCACCTCATGATCCCTCAAGGTAAATAATATTCAAAGCACAGGGAAAAAGTCCTTTCTTAGGGCACCCTTTTCCTATTTTATCCCAAGCTGGGGGGTGGCAGGAGCTTGGCTGTCCCAGCACTGGAGCCCTCTCAGCACCTGAATTTATTTATAAACCTCTCCACAGCTGCAGGTACTATTTTCCTCATAATTGGTAGTTTCTAATAGGGACTTTTTAAACATTTTTTGGTTGTTTTAATACAAGGTTGGTGGTGGGGGGTGCAATTTGTAGAGCCCAGACCAAGAGTTGGATATTTTGGGAAGCCAATAACAGCAAACACTGGAATGGAGGTGAGGAGATCAAACTGGAGCAGTGCTGGGACTGAGCAAGCTGTGCCAGGGAAAAAAAAAAAAAAAAAAGAAAAAAAAAGGGGATATTTGTGCCCTGAGGGATCATAAATCCCTGTGGAGGAAGGGAAACCTTGGGATGTGTTCCAGCCTTTTTGGTTGTCCATAGCCCAGTTTGTCCCATGGGCTCTGGATCTCCAAGAGGAAAATTTCAGGAGACTGGAGAGCCAGAGGAGCCAAACCCTGGCCTGAAATGTCCCATTCCATGGCCATCCCCAAAGGCCTGAGCAGCTGGAATGCCAGGACTTGTATTTTGTTTCCCAAATAATCCAGTGAAGCTCCTCAGCCCTTCCTCAGGTGTTTCTGAGGGTGGGAAATGAGGAGTTTGCTGCTCCTAAATCCTCTCTGTGTTTCTTGTTTGTGGATTTGGGGGATACACAGCCTTGGGAAAAGGATTCAAATATCAACTGGCAGCTCTGCCTTGGAAAGGTTTGCTCAGCAAATGGAAAAGATCTTGGGAATGTCCTCAAGCCCTCCCTTTTCCTCATCTTTTCTCCTCCATGGGGGATGTTGCACTCTGGAGGTTTCCCCAGCAGAACAAGGGCACTGCACCATCACAGAATGCCACTGCCCTGATCCCAGGAGTTTAAGCACACAAGGATTTTCTCCCTGAATCCAGAGTGCACCAAAATCCCCTTTGCTGGCAGTGTGAGCAACAAGAAGTTCAGGATTTTCTGTTTCAGTGTCACTCTGGAAATGCTCTCCTGCCTGGGAGAATGTAAACCCCCTCCCTCCAAATTATTATAATTGTGAAATTAAGGGGCTCTCAGGCAAAGAGATGGGAATTAGGAATAACAGTTCTTTACTAGGAAAATTCAAATAGCAATGCAGTATTACACAGAACAATCCCAAACCCTGCCAGAGTCAGAATCCAAGCTGACACCCGTCAGGCAGTCAGGGTGTTGGCAGCAGTCCCATTCCATGGTGGCTGCATCCTCCTGCAGGGGCAGATGTGGCTCAGCTGGAGCAGTGCTCCTGGAGAAGGGGCAGTTTCCTCTGAAGCTCCAGGGATGATGTGCAAAGGTCTGGTTTTCCTCTGGAATCCAGTGGGAAGAAGGTTCCTTGGTGTCCAAATCTCAGTTTTTCTCTGGGTAGGAAAGGCTTGGCTCCTGCCCTGGCTGGAGCATCTCCCAGTGGGATGATGGAATTTTCTCAGCCATGCCCTGGGACTCAGTGGCCATGAACAGGAGATATCTCCTGGAGGGAGGATGGGCTGTGGGAAGATAAAGATGATTGCCCAGCTGGTTTAAAGCTGGCCCATGAGCAGATAATGTGTGCCAGGAGATCAGGGGCACTGCCCCACCTGGGACAGAATTCACATTGCTGGCCACATCAGCCCAGCACACTGATCAGAGATTTGATCCCTGAAACTCCTCCCTGTGCCTCGCTGGGATCAGCTCTGTTTGCTGAGCTGCTGCTCAGGAAGGAAAGCTTTGGGATATAAACCAGAGCTGTTGGAATCAGGAATTTCTCTTAGGATGAGACCAGGTTATTTCTGCCCACAGAGTCTCCCAGGACGTGTCCAGCACTGCCAGGATCTCCATTCTCTCGTGGAATCACAAACTGGTTGGGGTGGGGAGGGATTTTAGGGATCATCCCATCCCACCCCAGCCATGGCAGGGACACCTCCCACTGTCCCAGGCTGCTCCAGCCCCAGTGCCCAGCCTGGAACTGAACATTGCAGGGATCCAGGGGCACCCTGTGCCAGTCCCTGCCCACCCTCAGGATAGAGAATTCCTGCCCAATATCCCACCTAAATCTCCTCCCTGTCAGTTTGAATCCATTCCAGTTTTCAGGCTCCTTTTAGGTTCTGGAAAGCTCCAATTCTAAGACAACCCCCCCCAGCTATTTGCAACTTACAGCCTGGAAGCACGAGCTCAAAAATCATCAGCATTGTTTAAAATATGAGGGGCTTTTAATTGGCCTTTGAGATTTTATGATTCACTTCTCTCCAACTTGGGTTCTGGCAGGATTTTCCTGGAGCATCCCACTGAAGAGCCTTTGGAAAAACACAAACTCCAGCAAATGAGATGCTTGAAATTGGAAAAGGGGGAGCTTGGCACTGACAGATTCCACTCCTGAAGCATTCCAGGCTCCTTTCTTAAAGGATGTTTTCCTGGGAAGGGATGGATGCTGGGAGAATGGGAGGGTTCAGTCCCTGCTGGGCTTGGGTTTGTGCTTGGGCTGCCAAGTCCCAAGTGTGTGGAGGGTGCTGCTGGCACAGAGGGAATCTGGCTCAGGAAATCCTGAGGGCAGTTCCGTGGGATGGTGAGAATCTCTGCGAGGCCCCTGGCTGAGTTCTGTGAGCAGAGGAGTTGTGGGTGCTCAGGGGAGCTGTGGCTGCTCCTGGACCTGCCCAGGGCTGGGCTGGACAGGGCTTGGGGCAGCCTGGGACAGTGCAAGCTGTCAGGGATGGGATGGGAGGATTTAAACTCCCTCCCCACCCAAACCATTCCAAAATTCCAGAGATCCTGAGAGCACAGTGCACCTGATCCCCAGAGGAATCCCACAGCCACCTCAGCAGGGTTTCAGAGCTGGGAATTCTGCTGGAGAAGGCTCACACAAAACTTCTGTGCAGAGTCTGGAGACATGCCCAGCATTCCCTGGGGAATGTCCAGCTCCTGCAGGGCTCAGTTTTGTGCTGAGGGCTGGTGTGGAGGTCACAGGTGGGGAGGAAAAGATTTCCAGTTGGATTTTCCCTCCCCAGTTGCCCTTGGGAGCAGCAGAGGAGGCTCGTGGCACACTCAGTGTCCTTGCAGCCTGGCTGCTCCCTGTTCTGGGGTGACAAGCAGGATGCCAAGGGGGTCATCCCCTCTGTGGGCACTGGGACAGACAGGAGGGAGCCAGGAGCAGGGTGCTCCTTGCCCTAGGGATGCACAGGCAGCATTCCCACCCTGCTCAGGGAACGAAACATTCTCATTCCTTCAATATTTAGGATGAGGGGATTTTAGGAGTGCTCCTGGAGGGGGCAGGAAGGATCCTCACTCTGAGGGCAGGATATCCCCAGCTCTCCCAGCCACTGGAAAGAGCAGAGAGTTTGCTTAGATAATTCCTGGAATCCCCTATAAATAATTCCCTGCCCTGTACTGAGAAAAAACAATTCCAGAAGAGCTGCACCCAGCCCAAAAGGGAAGAGAAAGGAAACCAGAACTGCCCTGGTGCTCCTGGTGCTGCTCAGATCCTCCAGTGGAGTTTGGGATTGCTGCCAGGGGCAGCAGGACCATCACCAGGAGGCAAAGCTGCAGAATTTTGGGCTGGAAAAGGAGTTTTCCAAGAAACTCCAGAGCCAAAGGCTTTGTTTGTTCTGCTGGGGTGGGAGTTGGTGTGTTGGGTCAGGCTGGACACTGGGGCTGGAGCAGCCTGGGACAGTGGGAGGTGTCCCTGCCATACAGGGGTGGGACAAGGTGAGTTTAAGGCTCCTTCCAGCCCAAACTATTCCATGATTCCATGACTTTCCCTTCCTTTTGTGTCCCACTAACCTCTCTTCACCTCAGCCCACAAATTTTCCCTTTTTCCCAATTCTCCCCATCCCCTGGGAGTGGGGGAGGGAGTGTCTGTGTGTCTGGCTGGGCTCTGGCTGCAGGTTAAACCATGAGGGCAAAACCTTTTTGGTGCCCAACGTGGTGCTCCAGGGGCTGAGATGAATCCCAGAATCCCAGAATCCCAGAAATTCAGTATTTCAGAATCCCAGAATCCCAGAATTTCAGAATCCCAGAATCCCAGAATCCCAGAATTTCAGAATCCCAGAATCTCAGAATTTCAGAATCCCAGAACCCCAGAATTTCAGAATCCCAGAATCCCAGAATTTCAGAATTCCAGAATTTCAGAATCCCAGAATCCCAGAATTTCAGAATCCCAGAATCTCAGAATTTCAGAATCCCAGAACCCCAGAATTTCAGAATCCCAGAATCCCAGAATTTCAGAATCCCAGAATTTCAGAATCCCAGAATCCCAGAATTTCAGAATCCCAGAACCCCAGAGTGGTTATGGTTGGAAGGGACCTCTGGAGATCACCCAGCCCAGGCAGGGTCACCCTGAGCAGGTGACACAGGGACACACCCAGCTGGGTTTGGGATGTCCCCAGAGAGGGAGAACCCATCACCTCCCTGGGAGCTGCTCCTGAGCTCCATGGAAAGAGGTTTTTCCTCTGTTTGGGTGGAATTTGTTGTGCTTTAATTCCATGGCTGCTGCTCCTTGTCCTGTCACTGCCACCACTGGAAATACAACAAAATTCTGATTGGAATGTGTTAAAACAGATTTATTAAGAACATTTTTTGCATCAGTTTCATAGTGTCTGGTCACAATGGTGATTGATTTGCTCTCAGAGCTGAGGTGTTTATTGGCTGGTGTTTGTTTGATTAATTTGCTCTCAGAGCTGAGGTGTTTATTGGCTGGTGTTTATTTGATTGATTTGCTCTCAGAGCTGTGCTGTTCCCAGACCTGCTCCAGGTGACCCCTCCTGGCTCTGGTTGTTCCCTGTCCCCTCTGAGGGCTGGGGAAGGTTCTCACTTCTCTGGGCTGTGCAACTCAGGTGTGTGAGGTGAGAAAATTCCAGGTGCTGGGACTAGCCCTGATCTCTGTGAGCTGGGAGCCAGCACTTGGAGTTACAGAATCCCAGAATCCCAGACTGGTTTGGGATGGAGGGACCCCAAATCCCACCCCAGCCATGGCAGGGACACCTCCCACTGTCCCAGGCTGCTCCAGCCCCAGTGCCCAGCCTGGAGCTGAACACTGCAGGGATCCAGGGGCAGCCACAGCAAATCTGGGAATTCCATCCCAGGGAAACAATTCCTGATTCCCAAAATCCCACCAAACCCTACTCTGGACCAAATCCTACTTAGGACGAAAAAGGTAAAGAAGAATGACAAAACTTCTGCCCTAAAACTTTCATTTTACTTTATATATTTTATTATATTCTAAAACCTTAAATTCCAAGTTTCTGACTGTGTGATATTACACCCTTCTATTTAAACTATACACCCATAATCTTAATCTGGGAATTCCATCCCAGGGAACAATTCCTGATTCCCAATATCCCACCAAACCCCACTCTGGAGCCATTCCCTGTGTCTGTCCCTCCCTGCCTTGTCCCCAGCCCCTCTCCAGCTCTCCTGGATCCCTCCAGGTGCTGATTTCTCTGATTCCTCTGTGCTGGGAGAGAAATCCAGCATTTCTGCCTGTGCAGGATTTCCTGCTCCTCAGCCTCACCCCAGAGGATTGTAAATCCCAACATCCCAATCCTCAGTGCCCAGGACATTCCTGCTGACCTCGGGGAGCTCTAAAAACAGCTGTGGTCTGAAAACCCCTCCTTAATTGCACTGTGAGGAGCAGGAGCCCCCCCAAAATGGGTTATTCTGGTGGGAATTGCACATCCCCAAATGCTGCATTCAGGAAAGGACAATAGTGCTGCTGCTCATGTGAGAACCCACAGAAATGTGGTGGCTCCTTTCAGTGGGGAGTGTGGCCAAGCCACAGGGCCCAGCTGGAGTCCCAGGGCAGGGGGGGCTGGCCACAAATATTTGCTGAGGGATTTTTTTTTTTTTTGGCAGGATGAAATCAAGTCCAGGGAGTTCACCAAGGTGCCTCGCTGCTGCAGGCACGTGCAGGGCTTTGTTTGCACAGAATCCCCAAATTTCTGAGGGCTGGAAAATCCCTCCCAGCCCCTGCAGTGCCAGCTGTGCCCCGTGCCCACCTTGTCACCCTGATGCCACCTCCAGGTGCCACCTGCAGGGATGGGCACCCCAAACCTCCCTGGGCAGCTCTTCCCAAACCCTGACTGCTGCATTTTTATTTTCTTTTTGTCAGAGTTGGGATTAAAAGTGAGAGAGATGGTATTTTTTTGTTAGATGCTTATTAATTTTTATCTATATTACAGTGAGTTTTCAGTACTTTAAGCTAACAAGCTAAAAATGGAGACATATCTCTCTGTCAAGGTTTTTTAAGGGAAAACTGTTCAGTTAAGCAATGACACAAATTATTTTTACTTTTAATTTAATAACTAATTACTCGTGGCCTGTAATGCAGATTTTTTTATTTAATTACAAAACATCACCCAGGCTTAGGAAGAAAAAGGTAAAGAAGAAGGACAAAACTTCTGCCCTAAAACTTTCATTTTACTTTATATATTTTATTATATTCTAAAACCTTAAATTCCAAGTTTCTGACTATGTGATATTACACCCTTCTATTTAAACTATACACCCATAATCTTAGTTTTATTACTTAATTTTGGAAGCCTTAGGTTAAAAATAGTATTTTGGGGGGAGTTAGTGCTTGTCAGTACAGAAATTTTCGGTGATCAGGGTTCCAGAACTGGACCCTCCTGTCCTGGAGTTGAAATTTTATTTCCAAGTCTTTGATTCTTTCCTTGGATCAGGACTTGAACCTCTGTTCACTTTGCTTTCCCTGATGATTTCACTCCAACTCAACAACTCACTGGATGCCATCCAGCTCCAAAAATCAGAGTTTTCTGCAGATTCCCAGCAAAACATTCCTTGGAAAATAACGAGAGAGCAACTCTTGGCAGAGGGGAGAATTTCCAGGTGGCAAATTAACTTTAACGAGTTTTCTCCTCTGTTTGTGTCCCTTATTTGAAAACGCCTCCTGGGCTGTTTGGGAGCATTCTGGATTTTCAGGAAGGCTGCAGGGGTTCAGGGAAGCTCAGGGGAGATGAGGATTTCCCTGAGGTCAGATATCAGATGCCATTTGTTGGTGACACCTCTCCAGACCTGGGAGCTCAGACAGGGCTGAGATGGAAATGCCTGGATCCTCTTTTGTCCCTGGCCAGCTCCTTGCAGGTTTTTCTCTGGTACTTTTATTTTTTTTTTCATTATTGATGCAAAGAAGTTCAATTTTATTTTTTAATTTGAGCCTCACTGTCAGGAACCAAACCAATCCTCATCCCATGACAGGATGCTGCACTTTTGGAGGGATTTATTTGCACTCTGTTTGTCTTCAAGCTGCATCAGGTGTCTCCTATAATGAAATTAATTTCCACCTATTCTCCTTCACTGCTCTCATCTCTCCTTCAGTGCACTCCTGAAGCAAATGCAGCTCTCTGGAATTCTTCTTGTTGAGTGTTTCTGTCGCTGCCAGTGGCTGGAGCTGCTCAAGGAATGTTCTGGATTTCTGGGGAAGAAACCCAAAAACATCCTGGAATTGTGTGTCCAGCAGGGCAGGGATTGTCCCTCTGTGCCCAGCTGTGGCTCCTGCAGGAGCCCTGGAGGGGCTGGAGGTGTCCAGGGCAGGGACAGAGCTGGGGAAGGTTTGGAGAATTCCTGAGGGAGCTGGGAAGGGGCTCAGCTGGAGAAAAGGAGGCTCAGGGGGGACCTGGTGGCTCTGCACAACTCCCTGCCAGGAGGGGCAGGGAAAGGAGCAGAGGAAATGGCCTCAAATGGCACCAGGGCAGGCTCAGGGTGGAGATTGGCACAGAAAATGTCCCTGGCAGAGTGGTCAGGGCTGGGATGAGCTGCCCAGGGAGGTTTGCAGTCACTGTCTGGGGGATGCTCAGCACAGGCTGGATGTGGCCCTTGGGGACAGGGTTGGGGGATCCTGAGGGGCTTTTCCCACCCCAGACTTTCTGGGATCCTGGGATATTCCCTGCAGAGGTTATGGAGCAGAGCAGGTGCCTCTCAGTTCCCAGAAACCACCGTTTGTACTGGAATGTTTTCCTGTGAAATCAGGGCAATGTTAGGACACAAATCAGGCATCCTGCAGCCCCTTTCCCTCCTGGGATGCTCTGGGGTTCTGCTCCCACTGTCCCTGATCCCATCCCACTCTGGAATGTGCCCTGGCCACAGAGCTGCTCCTGGGGATGGAGCTTTTCTCTTCTCCTTCTCTTCTCGCTCTCTCCTCCTTCTCCTTTTCTCCTTCTTTTCTCCTTCTCCTTCTCCTTCTCCTTCTCCTTCTCCTTCTCCTTCTCCTTCTCCTTCTCCTTCTCCTTCTCCTTCTCCTTCTCCTTCTCCTTCTCCTTCTCCTTCTCCTTCTCCTTCTCCTTCTCCTTCTCCTTCTCCTTCTCCTTCTCTTCTCCCTCTCTTCTCCTTCTCCTTTTCTCCTTCTCCTTTTCTCCTTCTCCTTTTTTCTCCTTCTCCTTTTTTCTCCTTCTCCTTTTTTCTCCTTCTCCTTTTTTCTCCTTCTCCTTTTTTCTCCTTCTTTTCTTCTCCTTCTTCTCCTTTTCTTCTCCTTCTTCTCCTTTTCTTCTCCTTCTTCTCCTTTTCTCCTTCTCCTTCTCCTTTTCTCCTTCTCCTTCTCCTTTCCTCCTTCTCCCTCTCCTCTTATTATTTTCTTCCCTTATTCTTCCCTTTCCAGGTGGGAAAAGTGAGAATCATGGAACAGTTTGGATTGGAATGAACCTTCAAACCCATCTCATTCCATGGGCAGCGACACCTTCCACTACCCCAGACTGATTTCTTTTCAATTTTATCTCTTTTAATTGCTGAGGACATCAGTTAGGAATATCCAGGTCGGATCCAGGATTTGTGGGGATGTGATTTGTGGGGATGTGGTGGTGGCCCCACATCTCTGCCCACACCCCAAAGGATGTTTGAGTGCCTGGAAACCTGCACCTTGATTTTATTTTGTCATTTTTAAAGCCTGATTAAGAGAGCTTCCAGCAGCATTGGGGCAGGGTGGGATTTTGGGAAAATCTTTCCCTACAAATAAAGACTCCTGGAGAGGCTGAATATTGATTCCAGTCCTCCAGGAATTTCCAGTGATCCCAGAGTGAGCTGAAGGGAAACCCTGGAGTTCAGGGCTGGCTGTTCCTGAGCAGTGACACAAGAGTTGCAGAAATGAGAATTTGGATTTTTTTAATCACTTCCTTCCCTTCCAGGGACACAATTCCTGAGCTGATTCCTTTTTTATTGCTGCTCTCCCAGAAGTGGCTGCTCCAGCTTCAAAGGGAGAGGCTTTTACCACCAGATGGAGCCAGATTTGGGATCAAAAATCACTGCAGAATCAAACAGGTTGTGGCTCTTTTCCTCCTGCTGCACCTTTTGTGTGAGAAACAACCTGATTTTCCATAGTTGTAGTAGGGATTTTTATTTTAAAATTATTTCTATTCTGTTTTACTTTGTATTTTTCAGGGTTTCAGCTATTTCTGGGAATTGTTGAGGAAATAAATTCCTTTATATCATTCTAGTGGGTGTTTTGATATAAAAATATTTTTATCATGTTTTATTTTGTACTTTTCACAGTTTTCAGCTGTTTCTGGGTATTGTGTGTGGTGTTGGACACACAGACTGACACCCAGTTCAAACATTTTTTTATTTGATTCTCAAATAATTTGGAGTAACTTCTACTGAGAGCTGACTGAAATATTTCATCTTCCTTTCTTTTCTGTGTCAAAGCACCAAACTATCCTGTGAGGGGGAAAAAAAAGATGTTTTGATCAGTGCCAGGCAGCAACTGCCCTTAATGCTGTTCAAAATAGCATTTTTGGGTAAAAGAGAAGGAGATTTCAATGATGCTGTGTCGTGTTATGACATCCTGGTATTAGTCAGAGCACAATTCCATTGATTAGTCATGAAATAACAGAAAAATATGAAGTTAGAGAATTTCTATAAGATAGGATAAGAGTTTAAAATGAAGATTGAAAGGTTTATAATGGACTCTGGGTGGCAGGTTTAACTGAAGCAATTCAAAATCAAGTTTCATTCTTGTTTTCTTCCAGATTGGGCATTTCTTGGGAAATTGCTGAAAAACTTTCATGGAAAACCTGAGCTGGAATAAACCCCAGGGACCATCCAGTCACAGCCCCCCAAAATCCCAGCCTGGGCATCCCTGGAGCTCTGGGGAGCCTGGGCAGTGCCAGCACCCTCTGGGGGAAGAACCTTGCCCTAAAATCCATCCCAAATTCCCCTGGCACAGCTCCAGCCTCTCCCTCTGCTTTAATACTTGCACTGGTCCCAAAATTAAAAATATCACAAGTCTGGTGAGAAAACAAGTTGGGAGTTTTGGTCAGCTCTGAAATGAAGGTTTGTGGTTGGAACTTCAGGCAAAAGATGATCTCAGATGATTTGCTATTTCTTGTCCATATTTTCTATATTTTATGATTTCATAATGCCCCTGGATCCCTGCAATGTTCAGTTCCAGGCTGGGCACTGGGGCTGGAGCAGCCTGGGACAGTGGGAGGTGTCCCCATGGCTGGGGTGGGATTTAAGGTCCCTCCCAGTCCAAACCAGTCTGGGATTCTCTGAAGTTGGACTCTGCAGATGAGCAGAGGGTGGTGCTGGAGGGTCACACCTTCCCCTGAGCTCTCCTTTCCCCTGGAATGCTCCTGGAATCGATGGCACTGCAGCTGCAGCTGTGCCTGACGGATCCTCTGAGAACCAACCAAACTGGGGGAAAAAATCTGTGTGCAGCTGAACTGGAGAAATATGGGATTTTGGATGGGATGGGTTGATTTTAGGGATCATCTCACCCCACCCCTGCCATGGCAGGGACACCTCCCACTGTCCCAGGCTGCTCCAGCCCCAATTCCAGCCTGGAACTGAACATTGCCAGGGATCCAGGGGCAGCCACAACTTTTTGGGAATTCCATCCCAGCCCCTTCCTATCCTCCCAATAAAGGATTTTTGCAGGACTCCATCTGAGTGAAGTTCTGGGAAGATCTTGTTCTCTTTTTCAAACTGGTTTGACTGTGAGCTCTGGTGGTGCTTGACTTGATCCAGCTGCCTGAAAAAATCCAGAACTCTGCAGCCTCCCATGGCCTGGGTTTAATGGATTTATTTATTTCTGTAACAACCTGATGTGATTTCACCCAGGCTCAGCAAGGTAAACCTGCAAAGTGGTGGCACAGAATCCCAGGAGGGGTCAGGCTGGAACCAGAGCACAGGGCACAGGAAGTTCTGTGGGTATTTGGAACATCCCCAGGGAGAGACTCCAGCCCCTCTCTGGTCCCTGCCCAGGGCAGAAGTTGTGCCTCCTGTGCAGGGGAATTGCTGGGCTCAGCCCCTGGGCAGTGGGAGAATGGGATGGAGCAGAGCCTGGGACTGCTCTGCCCTCCCTGCACACAGGGACAGACAGACAGGGACAGACACACAGGGACAGACAGACAGGGGCAGACAGACAGACAGGGACAGACAGGGACAGACAGGAACAGACAGACAGGGACGGACACACAGGGACAGACACACAGGGACAGATAGGAACAGACAGGAACAGACAGACAGGGACAGACAAGGACACACAGACAGACAGGGAGAGACACACAGGGACAGGCAGGGACAGACAGCCAGGCAGGGACAGACAGACACACAGGGACAGACAGACACACAGGGATAGACAGGGACACACAGACAGGGACAGACACACAGTGACACACAGGGACACACAGACAGGGACACACAGGGACAGTCAGGGACAGCCAGGGACAGACAGACAGGGACACACAGACCCACAGGGACAGACAGACAGGGACACACAGGGATAGACAGGGACACACAGACAGGACAGACAGCCAGGGACAGACAGACCCACAGGGACAGACAGACAGGACACACAGGGATAGACAGGGACACACAGACAGGACAGACAGACAGGGACAGACAGACAGGGACATTTTTTCAAGCTCCAGCTCAGCTCTTCTCTCTTGCTCCCAGTCATTCATCACTCCCTTCATTAGGAGGAGTTTTCCCAACATGCCACTGCCTGCTGGGGCAGCCTGAATCCCCTCCTGGAGCTCCCCATGGAGCCATCTGTTCTTTCCTTAGGCCCTTCATTAATGAACTCCCCTTGGTGATGACTTGGGGTGGCCCCAGGTGCTGTTTGTGTTCCCTAATTTCCCTGATTTGTGAGTCTGGACACAGAGTCCCTGTGCAGCTGCCCTCCCTCCCCCTGGAACAATTGGGCATTTGGGGATGCCTTTGTCAGAGTTGATTATTTAAGCCTTAGCTCGAGCAGCCTTGTTCCACAAGTGTCATTTCTCCTCTATTGTTCCCTTCTCCTTGGCTTGGAAGCAAAGCAGGACAAGCAATTACTGTCAGCTGGGCTGAGGGGCTGCAAGGGGCTCCCGGAGTGTTCCAGGAGATGGAGCAGGGCTGGGACACCTCCCCTGCAGGGAAAACCTTGCTCAGGCTCCTCTCTGCCCAGCAGCCAGGAAAAGTCACCTCAGAGGGAATCCCAGCATGGTTTGGGTTGGGAGGGATGTAAGGATCATCCAGAAGGTGCCATGGGCAGGGACATCAGTGTTGGAGTGTCCTGGTTTGGAGGACAGGTGTCTGCCAATAAAGGCAGGAGCTTCTCTTGGAAATGGAGAATGTAAACCCCCTCCCTCCAAATTATTATTATAATTTTGAAATTAAGGGGCTCTCAGGCAAAGAGATGGGAATTAGGAATAACAGTTCTTCACTAGGAAAATTCAAATAGCAATGCAGTATTACACAGAACAATCCCAAACCCTGCCAGAGTCAGAATCCAAGCTGACACCCGTCAGGCAGTCAGGGTGTTGGCAGCAGTCCCATTCCATGGTGGCTGCATCCTCCTGCAGGGGCAGATGTGGTTCAGCTGGAGCAGTGCTCCTGGAGAAGGGGCAGTTTCCTCTGAAGCTCCAGGGATGATGTGCAAAGGTCTGGTTTTCCTCTGGGATCCAGTGGAAAGAAGGTTCCTTGGTGTCCCAAATCTGTTTTTATCTGGGTAGGAAAGGCTTGGCTCCTGCCCTGGCTGGAGCATCTCCCAGTGGGATGATGGAATTTTATCAGCCATGCCCTGGGACTCAGTGGCCATGAACAGGAGATATCTCCTGGAGGGAGGATGGGCTGTGGGAAGATAAAGATGATTGCCCAGCTGGTTTAAAGCTGGCCCATGAGCAGATAATGTGTGCCAGGAGATCAGGGGCACTGCCCCACCCGACTGCAGCAGATGGGACAGAATTCACATTTCTGGCCACACGAACCCAGCACAGATGATTATCTGGGAACACCTCAATGCTCAGCAGCTGGGAAGGGCTGGACTCCTTCCTGGAAAATCCTGGTTGTTCTGGCATCTTCCTGCTCACCCTTGGCAGCTTCACATCCACAATGTGGCAGGTGGATAAAGGCAGCCTGAATTTGGAATCACAGACTCTAACATCAAACGAAAATTGCCTAATTTTCCTCACAGGGAGAAAAATGTGGAGTTCTTGGAACAAGTCCAGAGGAGGCAGAGAGCTGCTGGAGCCAGCCTGGGAGAGCTGGGGGTGACACCTGGGCAGGAGAAGCTGCAGGGAGAGCTCAGAGCCCCTGGCAGGGCCTGGAGGGATCCAGGAGAGCTGGAGAGGGGCTGGGGACAAGGCAGGGAGGGACAGACACAGGGAATGGCTCCAGAGCAGGGTTTGGTGGATATTGGGAATCAGGAATTGTTCCCTGAATCCCTGGAATGTTCTGTTCCAGGCTGGACATTGGGCTGGAGCAGCCTGGGACAGTGGGAGGTGTCCCTGCCATGGATCTGGAAGATCTTTAAGGTCCCAACCCAAACCCTTCCATGATTTTATAATTTTAGGCCTGCCTACAACAGCAGCTTAACTAAAACCTTGGTTGTGCTCATGGATGTGACTGGGAGCACCTGGGGGCTGGAAGGCACCAAAAGGACATCCCATGGAATTCTGAATTTTTTACTTCTTTAAATATTCTGTAGTTACTTCTGTAAATATTCTGTAAAAAATTCAGAAAATTTTTACTTCTGTAAAAAACAAAACCACTTTGGCTGGGAACAGAAATGTCCTGGTGAGTGTGCCTGGGTGGGATTTCAGGAGAGAATTCCCCAGGTGTTTTCCCTGATTTTAGGGTGCAGGATTTGGGCAGCTCTGGGGGACTATTCGTGGGGCTCCCAGCAGGTCAAGGTGGGGGTTTTGGCTCCTGCTTGGCTCTCTGTGTTTGATCCAACTCCTGGGAATTCTGTCTGAGACCCTCCATCCCAATTTTCTCGAACTGGGCTCTAATTAAGGCTGAGGTGGAGCACACAAGGTGGGATTGTTTTCTCCTCACCCAGCTGGGTGTTCCACAGGGAATTTCTGCTGCTCCAGGTGCTGCCAGCCCCTCCTCTGATCCCAGGCATCCCACATCTCCCAGCTTGGCTGGATTTTTCCTGTTGTTCAAACTCTAACAAGCTCAGGTTTCCCTTCCAGCTGAGCTTTCACTGAGGCAAAATTCAATTCTTGTGTTCATTGCTCCTTTATGGGCTGATAAAGAGCTGTCACAGTGGACTTGGATTTTTTCCTTTTTTAAATTTTTTTTTTAATTTCCTGAGGAATCTCATGCCTCACATCCCTCTTGGGTTTTTTTTTTCCCTAAATGAATGAGGTATGACTTGAGGTTGAAACCCAAACTGCTGCTCCCCTCCCTCAGCCCCAGGGGAGGCTGGATCCAGCTCATCCTCTGGACTGCAAACCTCAGTGCCTTGGATATTGAATGGCATTCCAGCCTGGACCACACCAGGAGCTCTGTGCTGGGCATCTCACTTCCAGAGCTGGCCACTTCTCCCTCTGCTTCCTCCACCATGTGGGCTCTGCAGTGCTGCAGGGCAGCGTTTGACCCAAAAAAACCCAAGGAATTCATTTCAGATGTCCCCCAAGAGTGGCACTTCCAGCCCTGGCATGCTGGAACAATTGATGGAAGAAGTGTGGCAGCTTTCCCTGGCCTGGGGAGGAGAATCCATGTGGGCACTGCCAGGGGCAGGGGCAGGTGGAGCTTGGCTGGTTTTCAGCCCCCTGAGCCCAGGAAATGAGCTGGGAACTTTCTGCCTCAGCCAGGGAGGAGGAGCTCCCAGAATTTGGGTTTTAAGATCTTTCCTGAGCTCTCCTCACTGTGTGCTCCACCAGCCAGGGCTTCTCCTCATCCAAGAGCCTTTTATTTCCATTTTAAGGTGGTAGGAGATATTTGGAACTTGCCCCCCTCGGCTGCCCAGCAGCTCAGGGCTCTCCAAGTTTCCTTTTCAGAGTGGTTTGGAGGTGAATTTGAACATTCCAGGCTGCACAATTTGACAGCTGATTATCTGGGAACAGTAGTTGTTATTATTATTATTATTACTCTGTTTGTTATCTTTATCCTTGTTATTGTTATTGTGATTATTTTGAGTTATTATCGAGTTATTATTGAATAATAATAATAATTATAGTAGTAGGAAGAGGAGGAAGAGGAAGAAGAAGAAGAAGAGGAAGAAGAGGAAGAAGAAGAGGAAGAAGAAGAGGAAGAAGAAGAGGAAGGGGAAGAAGAAGAAAGAAGAGGAAGAGGAAGAAGAGGAAGAGGAAGAAGAGGAAGAGGAAGAGGAAGAAGAAGAAGAAGAGGAAGAAGAGGAAGAGGAAGAAGAGGAAGAAGAAGGAGAAGAAGAGGAGGAAGAGGAAGAGGAAGAGGAAGAGGAAGAGGAAGAGGAAGAGGAGGAAGAGGAAGAGGAAGAGGAAGAGGAAGAAATTACCTCAATGGTGCTCAACAACTGGGAGCTGCAGGCAGAATCAGTGTCCTGATAAGAACTGAGAAGGCCTGGGAGGGTTTTAGCTCAGGATTTTGGGTTTTTCCCTGTGGCCTGGGTCAAACTCCAGGGATATGAGGCAACAAAAGGGCTCTGGGCAGGGATGGGCATCTGGAGCTCCTGGGGTTGCAATTGGGGTTGTGCTGCCTCACAATGGGAATTTGCTGAATCCCAAAGTTCTCCCTGGGTTCCTGGTGGCAAGGGGAATGATGCAGGTGAGGCTGGGAATGGTGGAAAAGTGTGCAGAGCCACAAGGGCCCCCCCGAGCCTCCTTCTCTCCAGGCTGAGCCCCTTCCCAGCTCCCTCAGGAACTCTCCAAACCTTCCCAGCTCTGTGCCCTGCCCTGGACACCTCCAGCCCTCCAGGGCTCCTGCAGGAGCCACACTGGACACAGCCCCAGTGGGAATTCCTGCCAGTGGATCCTGGGCAGGAGGGTGCTCCTGGCTGGGACAGTGCAGGTGGGGAACTTTATTTTAAGATTTTTCTCTGCCAAACATTGAAATTCCCTCATTGGGACAATGAGGAAAACAGAAGCTTCATCTCCAGGGAAGTGCAGCACTTCCCAACTTCTCTGGTGGTTCTTGTTTCTTGTTCCTCCTCCCAAAATCCCACACTGGGAGGGGAAGTGGAGCTGGCAGTGCATGGCAGTGGGGAGGCAGGGAGGGAAAGGCAGGGAATGAGCCTGGTGCTGCTGAGGAAGGTGTGGGACTGTCCCTGTGAGGGGACAGAGATCCTGCCTGAGGTGGGAGTGGAGCCACCAGGGCTGTCCCTGCCTGGCACTGGGAGTGCAGGATTGCAGGGAAGGGGTCCAGGCTGGAAGTGCAGGGAGTTTGCAGGGCTTGGGATGGACCTTCCAGGGAGTTTGGCTCTGCACCCACAGGTGGGAAACCTCAAACCTCCACCCTGGCAATTCTGTTTTCGTCCTGAGCAGAAGGGTGGTGGGGAGGGATGTTCCTGCCCCACCTGGATGTGTCCTGGAGCTCAGGGAGGACAGATCTCTGGGGTGCAGACACAGAGGGTGTTGCTGGAATGGTTTTGAGGTGAATGGGTGCCAAGGGTGCTGGGTCCTGCTCCAGGCTGGGCAGAGGGGCTGGAAAAGCCCTGGGGGTGCTGGTGCCAGGGGCTGGCTCAGAATTGTGTGTCCAGCAGGGCAGGGCAGGGATTGTCCCTCTGCCCAGCTGTGGCTCCTGTAGGAGCCCTGGAGGGGCTGGAGGTGTCCAGGGCAGGGACACAGCTGGGGAAGGGGCTGAGCCCCAGGAGAGGAATGTCACATTTTTCTTTACAAAGAAGCTGTAGATCTGTTGGTAGATAAAGTTAGCACCTAGAGATAAAAGAAACTATGGGAGGGATTGCACTGATTATGAATGGGAAAAGAGATTTGCCTTTACAAACAAACTGTGGGTTTGCTGATAAATGAAACTGGGTAACAGAAGATGAAAGAATCAACAGGGGGGAAACGATGAATTCTACAAGAATTAAAAATGAAAAGGGAGGGTTGTACATTAGAGGGGAATCTCAGGTATCTTAGGGGAGTCTGTGCCTCCCAAGTACCTCAGTCAGTGGGGAAAGAGAGAGGGAAATGTGGTCAGGAAATTGGGATAAAAGGAGGCTGCGTCCTCCAAAAATTGGAGAGACCCCAGAGGGCAATGCCCCATGGCCTCTCCCTTTATTGGAATAAAGCCAAAATGACTCCTCTGTCTCCTTTTTGGACATGAACCTCTGGTGTTTGTGGATTAATTTTTCTGACACCCAGGAGGGGCTGAGGGAGCTGAGAAGGGGCTCAGCCTGGAGAAAAGGAGGCTCAGGGGGGACCTTGTGGCTCTGCACAACTCCCTGCCAGGAGGGGCAGGAGGGGGGACAGGGACAGGAGGAGAGGGAACAGCTCAGGCTGGGCAGGGCAGGCTCAGGGTGACAGCAGCAGGAATTTCCCCATGGAAAGGGAGCTCAGGGACTGGAACTGCCCTGGGAGGTTTGGGGTGCCCATCCCTGCAGGTGGCACCTGGAGGTGGCATCAGGGTGACAAGGTGGGGACAGGGCACAGCTGGGACTGCAGGGGCTGGGAGGGATTTTCCAGCCTCAGGGATTTGGGATTCTGTGGAATTTCACATTTTAACCTCTCTCTGTGTGGGCAGAGAAGGGAGCTGGGCCTGTCTGGTCCCTGTCTGTTACCAGCTCAGAGCTCTTTGCCATCAGCTCATTCTCAATTCCATTGCTGATAACAGTTCCTTCACCAGCCTTGGCTCTCTGGGCTTGGGTTGCACCAGAAATTTCCTTTTCAAGAGCTTTTCACATGCAATTAGAGCCCAAGAGGGCACCAAGTTCCTAAGCAAGACTCTCCCACAGGATTTAGCATTTCCATGAACTCTCCTCTGCTGCTTCTGGAATTTGCAGTCCTTGAACTCCATCAGCATTTTGCCTCCAATTCAGCTTGACCTCAATCTTCTCCACAGCTGAATCCTGCCCTGCACTGACTCTGCCAGGCTCAGTGGAAATTTTAAAATAGGTTTTTGGAGATGTGCTTTAGACTTCACCGAGCAGAGCCCAGTGCTGGATTTCTGGAGCTGCCTCTTCTCATGGAAAGCCCCAACAGGACTGGAAAAATAAAAAAAAGTGTGTGTTTTCCTCTTCCTTATATCCAGGAATGTCCAGAAAATGATCCTGCTTTTCACAAAATAGGGTTATACTCTTTTTTTTGTGGCAGAAAATTCTCCAGACAGGTTCTGGACCTCTTTGGGAAGTATTTCCTTTCACTAGTCCCAAATGGATGGAGCTGGAATCTCCTCCAGGGTGTTCCTGTGGGTATTAATGTGGTATTTATGTGGCTATTATCATCTCCTGAGCAGCAGCAAAGCACAAAGCTGGTGAGCAGAGAGTGATTTTCTCCAACTGAATGGAGTTTTTCAATCTTGCTGTAATCCTGCTCTTAAATCTCATCAGCCAGGATGACTTCTTAATGTCATAATGTCAGAAAATTGAAATCCAGAAAATAGCAGCTTTTTTTTCCTGGGGAGAGGAATGACTTAGAGAAATGCCATTACTCTGAATTGTGGCCTCTCATCCCACACACTTGTGCACAGTCATGCTGCAGCTGGAAAACCAAATATCAGGATGGGAGGCCTTTATTAAATCACTCATGAGGTTTAAATTTGGAATTAAATCCATTTCTGGCCAATCTGTGACAATGTGACACCAAGGGGACTTCATGGGCTGCACTTCAATTTCTGTTGCATTTGGCCACAAAGTTTGGTGCAGTTCAGGCCCCATTGCAGGGTCAGCTGGATGGCACAGGGATCTTTTCCTTTTCCCTTTGTGCTCCAGAATTGCTGGTTCAGATGGGAAGAAGCTGTGTTGGCACCCAGGAGAGCTGAGCACAGATTCCCTGCTGGCCCTGAGCAAATCCCAGGGGAATTTCAATGGTGGGGCAATGTCAGCTTGGGAGAATCATGGAATGGAGTCATGGAAGGGTTTGGGATGGAAGGGTTTGGGAAGGGCATCCAGTGCAACCCTCTGCCACAGGTGGGGAGGTCACTCACTGTGCCAGGTTGTCTTGGGCACTGCCAGGGACCCAGGGGCAGCCACAGCTGCTCTGGGAATTCCAGCCCAGCCCCTCATCAGCATCACAGGGAACAATTCCTGCCCAATATCCAATATAAACCTTTCTTCTGGCAGTGGGAGCCATTCCCTGTGTCTGTCCCTCCATTCCCTGTGTCTGTCCCTCCATTCCCTGTGTCTGTCCCTCCATTCCTGTGTTCTGTCCCTCCATTCCCTGTGTCTGTCCCTCCAGCCCTTGGCAATTGTCTCTCTCCATGTTTCCTGCAGCTCCTTCAGGCCCTGCAAGGCCACCCTGAGCTCAGCCCAAAGCTTCTCCTGTGCAGGTGAACAATCCCAGCTGTGCCAGCCTTTCCTGCCAGCAGAGCTGCTCCATCCCTCTGCCCATCCTGCTGCCTGCTCTGGGCTCTCTGCAGCAGCTCCAGCTCCTCCCTGGCTTGGGCAGGGCTGGGGCAGCTCTGCAGGTGGGGTCACACCTGGGGGGCTCAGGGACACAATCCCAATCCCAACCTCAACCCAAATCCCAGTCCCTCTCCTGATCCCACACTGGGCAGCTCCAGCTCTCCCAGGGCTGCTCCATCTCCTCATCCCAGCCTGGATTCATCCCAGGATTGTCCCAGTCCATGTTCAGCTCCCAGTTCTCACTTTTCCCGAAGGATTTGAGGCCAGGGGCTCCTGTGGGACCCAGCAGGAGCTGCTGCCAGTGCAGTTCCATGGAGAGCAATTCCTGCCCCTCTCCTTTGGGCACCCAGCTCTGCCCAGGCACTTTCATCGCCCCAATTTCCTAAGAGGGAACAACATTGTCTGCCCTGCCCTGAGGGCAGTGTTGTGAAAATAAAGGAATGGGAGTGGGGAAAATAAAGGAACTGGAGTGGGGAAAATAATAAAGGAATTGGAGTTGTGCAAATAAAGGGATTGGAGTTGTGCAAATAAAGGGATTGGAGTTGTGCAAGGCCAGAGGAGCAGCTTTTCAGAGGTGTTTATTCAAATTCAGATGGATATTTAGGGCAGTAGAGGCAAACATCCCCAGCAAAGCTGGGCCTCACCATTCCAATCTCCATTTAAACCTCTGGCTGCATTTCTGGGCTCCTGAAGAAACTGAGGAGTCTTTAGGCCTTGGGAAAGCCTTGGAATGGCATCCAAAGAGAAATCAGTAAGGAAGTGAATGAGTGTGTATTTAAGGGAATGAGGAAGTTTATGTGGGAGATAAGGACTTTCTTTGCAGGCAATGGGAGCTGTGTGCTGTAAATCATGTTTGCTAACACCATGGATGGCTGTGGTGGGAAAACAAACCATGGAAAATTGTTGGGAGAGTGTGGCTGGTGCCACGTGTGGAGAGAGCATGGGCTGGAGGAAAAACCTCACAGTAAAAAAAATTATCTGAGGGTGTTGATAGGAGAGAGGGAAATGAGGTTCTGCAGCCCTGCTGTGGGTTTGAAGGGACTCATTCCCTGTGCAGATTTGTTTGGGAAATAACAGAAAAGGGATTGTGTGGCAAGATGGAGCCAGGTGGGGATTGGGCTCTGCTCCAGGAGCAGGGACAGGAGGAGAGGGAACAGCTCAGGCTGGGCAGGGCAGGCTCAGGGTGGCAGCAGCAGGAATTTCCCCATGGAAAGGGAGCTCAGGGGCTGGAACTGCCCAGGGAGGTTTGGGGTCCCCATCCCTGCACTCAGAGCTCTGGGTGGGGACAAGGACTTAGCAAGCAGGGACCAGCCTGCTCATCTCCCAACAAGCTCATATTTTCCTTATACATAAAAGTGAGTACAATTCATTGTTATAGTGACAAAATAATAAAAATACATAAAAACAAACAAACAAAAAAAATCAGCAATTTACAACAAAGTGGTTTTAAACCAAACATAATGAAATTAGATTTTCCTGTGTCTCATGTCTGTGCTTTACTTTGGATTCAGTATTTTTGTTTGTATTGATTGCAATGACACGAATCACTGTTCAGCATCTCAAAGGGACAAGGTGGGCCTGGGGCACAGCCAGGACTGCATGGGCTGGGAGGGCTTTTCCAGCCTCAGGAATTTGGGATTCCATGAACACTTTGCTGAAATTGAGGAGGGCTCTCCTAAGGTTGTGTGTTTTCCCTAAGATTTATAAAGAAATTCACTTGGACTTTGATGGCAGAAAAAAAACCCATGACACAGATAAACCAAATTTCAGGTTTCAGCTAAATTTTAAAATCCTGGGAATATCAAAACTCTCCAGAGGGAAATTCCTTCCAGTGATATTGTTATAAATTACTCACCACAACCGGGTAGGTCAATCAATAAGGCAATTTATGAGTTCCTTGATAAGGAGTGGGCAGAGCAGTGCTGGGGACGTGGGGAATCTCTGCTCTGCCAACACATCCATCTCACCTTTGGCCACTGCCCCTTGTATGGGCAGTTTTTTGGTGGCTGTGACGTGCTCCTGTGCTGGGGTACAAGTTCAAGCAAGCCCAAACAGGTTGGCTAGCAGTCCAGCAGCAATGGCTACAAGCCCCCACCATGTCTGGACAAGGCTTGAACACATTTTTGTGTTACACTCTGAGCAAGCATGGACAACTTGCTCATGTCCCAACAAGCTCACCTTTTCCTTATACATAAAAGTGGATGCAATTCATGATTATAGTGACAAAATAATAAAACTATATAAAAAATTATCAACAGTTTACAACAAAGTGGTTTTAAACAAACATAATGAAATTAGATTTTCCTGTGTCTCATGTCTGTGCTTTACTTTGGATTCAGTATTTTTGTTTATATTGATTGCAATGACACGAATCACTGTTTAGCATCTCAAAGGGACAAGGTGGGCATGGGGCACAGCCAGGACTGCATGGGCTGGGAGGGCTTTTCCAGCCTCAGGAATTTGGGATTCCATGAACACTTTGCTGAAATTGAGGAGGGCTCTCCTAAGGATGTGTGTTTTCCCTAAGATTTATAAAGAAATTCACCTGGACTTTGATGGCAGAAGATAAAAACCATGACACAGATAAACCAAATTTCAGGTTTCAGCTAAATTTTAAAATCCTGGGAATATCAAAACTCTCCAGAGGGAAATTCCTTCCAGTGATATGATAATTTACCAACTCCAACTCTCCTCCTGGGAAACAGCACAGGGGAAATCAGCTGAACCTTACAGAACGAAGAGGAAACTGAATTTTACCTGAGTTCAGCGCCTGCCACACCGAATTTCATCCCAAATTGTTGAAGCTTGCAGCGGTGGCAGATCCAGAAGAGCACGTTGTGCTGTGTCACTCCTTGGCAGCCTCTCCCAGCCCCGGTTGGGCTTGCTGGATGTTGGTTTCTTTTCCAGCTTCCCCCTTTGCAGAGCCCTTGGGATTTGAGATGCATTTCAGAATTTGCCATTCCAAGCTCAGGGCCTGGCTGCCTCCCAGGCCGTGTGTGTGAGAATTGCTTTTTTATTCCTCTTTGGAATGTGGTCAATTTATAAGATCTCCCCACACCCTTTCTCTGCAGGAGCCACTTCGTTTCTTTGTGAGCTTTGCTGTTAAACTCTGCATAATTTGGGGTTTTTACTGTTCTCCCCCCTGCTTTTGAGGCCGCTTTGTGAGTTTTGAAAAGATGTTAATTTTCCTTTTGTTGTTTTCTGTTGACCACTTAATCCCTTCCCATTCCAATTGTTTTTCTTATTGCTCTCCTCCAACTTTTCTGTTGTTTGAAATGTCTGTCATCCCAAACTCGCCTTTGTTCTCCCAACAATGATTTTGGGAGCCTCCCTGCTGAGGAACATTCCAAATGTGTGTGTGGCTGTGTTTGGGGGATTTTTGCCTTCCCTGCTCTTCCAGCCTCTTTTCCTTGGCCTGGGCTATCAGCAGATCCAAGCAGCTCCAGTTCTTCCCTTGGAATCTGATTGCCAGGCAGGATCACCAGGAGCTGGATGTCCCCTCAGAATCCACCAGAGTGGATTTATTTTATCAGTTTTGGGCTGACCACGACTCTACCTTAGCTCAGAAAATGAATTGAAGTCTCCCAAACTTCCCAGCAGCTCTGCAAACATTCAGGAGCTGTGTCCTTATCCTTCCTACAAAGTGGAAGCAATCCAAAATCGTGACTCATTCCCTCAAAAAGAATAGAGAATAGGCTGAAATCCCTGGGGGTATTTTCTGATCAGGGGGGAAGTCCAGATATTTATCAGGTACTAAAATATTTTCCTTTCAGTTCAAAGAATTTCACCTCAAAAGACCTTGGTCCCTCATAACCATCTCCAAAGGTGTGGGAATCACAACTGGTGGAATTCTGAGAATTTCGGGGTGGCAAGGGCTGGATCTTAAAGATATTTGGGTGCCCACGGTTAGGTAACAGCAATATTATCTCCCTGAGCCTAAAGTGGAGATCTTAACTCAATTCCAATCCAGGCCCTGCAGGAATTCAATAATTAAAAAGCCACTGGATGGAAATGGGAGGGGGATGCTCCAAGTGGATGAGTGGAAGTGCCCAACAGGAGGAGAGGGTTGAGGACTCTGCAGGCAGAGAGAAGCCTCTGGAAAGAGGATTTTTGGGATGGGTGGAATTTAAGGAACCTGCTTGGAAGGCCATGGAACCTTCTGGGAAACTTCTTGCTGTTGGATTCATTTCCATGGATATTGAAGGAGTGGGATTTGAAAGTCTTGGTACCCACATCAAAATTACAGCTCCTGTAAAAGAAATTACAAATCAAAATTACACTGCTGTAAGAGCTCAGCATTTCCAGGTGTATTTTATCCTGGGTGGATGTGGCTTAGGAATGGGAATCACTGAGCTGCTCCAAAAAATTCTCCTTTAGGAGAATTCATCGCCCACCTTTGCCATTCCCACCCAAAATTGTTTCATCCCCGTAAAAACAAATTTGGGATTGACCATGGGGCTTTGAAATGTGTGACCTTCCACCAAACCATCCTGGACAAGAATTCCAACCAACCATTCCATCCAGGATCTGTCTCTGGGGATTGGAACTGGATACAGAAGGCAGATTCTCACCCTCACCATGGAAAACTGGAAATCCTGGGAGAAATCCTGGGAGAACTGAGATATCCAGTTTTTTCCATTTAAATCAACAGAAGGGCTTGGAGCAGCTGAAGCTGGGTAGCTGTAGTGAATCTCCTCACAAGGCTGCAGGGTCACAGAATCATGGAATGGTTTGGAAGGACCTTAAGGATCACCCAGTGCCACCCCTGCCATGGCAGGGACACCTCCCACCCTCCCAGGCTGCTCCAGCCTTGTCCAAACTGGGCTTGGGCACCTCCAACTTCTCCTACCCCACCACCCAACCCTCTACACAACTGGAGAAATCCCATCTGCCAGGGAAAGGTTTTTCTCCTGCCCTGAAATTGTGCCAACTCCTTAAGGAACATCCCAGCCCTGGTTTGGACAACTCTGAGTCTCAGGCAAGGAGCAAAACTTTGCCTGGAGGAAAGTTAAATTTGATGGTGTCTCTGAGCTGGTGACAAACTGAGCTTTCAGGAGAAGTGAGCAGTAATTTCTGCGGGATTCTGGCTCCATGGGAGGGGATTTTTGCAGGACTCACAGGTGGGGATCACACCCTGCTGCAGCTCAGGAGCTGTCCCGCGGCAGATGCAATCTTCCCTCAGTAAATTCATTAAGTGCACAAACACAAAGACTCCCTTTGGACAATTAGGACCACGAGGGAGGGGTTGGGAAGATGATTGCTCCCTCCTGGGAAGAGATGAAAGCCTCCAGTGGGAAAGAGAAGAGATTTTTCCTGATAGATCTTCAGATTAAACCCGAGGGGCTGCTTGAGCTGGAAGCCTGCCTTCTGTTTTGTATCAATAACTGGATTTCAAATGCTTGGCTCCCACTCCTGTTTGTAGGTAATGGTTCTCTGCTGAGCTCCCTCTGCTTTCTTGGAGGTGGATTAGGACATAATTAAATATGAGGAACTCTAACGAAAACCATGGGTCTATCAAAGCAAATTAATTGCTGGGTCTGGTTTGGAACTTGGGAGAATCACTGCAAACAATGGATTTGTTCCATCTTCCCTGAGTGCTTCACTTCTGCCCTGCCTATTTACAGCAGAATCCTTGGGATTTGCTGCAAGCAAAGAGAAAATCATAATTTTCTTGTGCAAACACAAAGGAGAGGGAGCTCCTCATGTTTATTCATGCCTCTGTGGCAACTACTTGGTGTAAAGTCTGCTTAAGCCCCTCTTTGACTACTAGAGATGGAAAAAGGAGCGTTTTTGGAAATGAAAACCAGGGATTTTCTCTCCTGTTACAGCTGCAATCAGAGTTTGTTAAATGGCAAAGAATTCGTGCCTGGCTAATGGGGCATCACTAAAGATTCACTGAGTTCACACAGAGACAGAAATTCAGGAGGAATCAGAGCCAGGGGTGGGTTTGGGCCATGGCTCATGGGCAAGTCCAGCTGCTGGAACCTGGCACTTCCCAGGGCTGCCCACACAATGGCAGAGCTGCTCTGAATTTAAACACTTAAATGTAAGAAAAACTGAAAATGGAGGTGATGTTGGGGAAGGTCTCCGTGTTTTGAGATGGATTTGAAGGTGAATGTGTCTCCATCTGTCCCATCTTTTCCTGTCCTCAGCCCCTATTTTTGGGATTGCTGCATCTGGGGAGGCTGAGCAGCAGCTGGAACAGAGACCAAGGAGGGTTTGGCTGCCCCAAATCCAGTTCTCAGTTCCTGTGTGTGGCCATTACAGGCCCAGGGAGAATCTTGAAGGATTTTTCCAGTCTGGCTTTCTCAGGCTCAGCTGGGATTTTTCCTCTTTCTCCACTGCAAACATGAGAAAAAGAATTATAACAAAAGATAAACACCTGCTGGATCCATGCAAAGCCTGGGACAAGTCTGTTCTCTGACCCATGAACTGTCTGTATTCTGTTTTTCACAAAGTGCCTCATTTAAGGCAATGGTTTTGCTCTCTCTTGTTCTTTCTTACACCATGCAAGGGAATGCCATGTTACTGTGTCCTTTTGCTGCTCTGTAACCCTTATACAGCAACATTTGGAGGTTCTACCGAGATCAACATTTGGAGATCCCACCGAGATAAGTAATATTTGGAGATCCCACCGAGATCAACACCTGTGCTTGCTGGAATTCGGGGATGTGCTTCTGGCTGAAGGAGGTGTGTGTGTTAATGAAGGGCTCTGGAGCTGCTTTCCTTCCCTTTTGGGCTGTTTCATTATTGGAAAGGAGAGGGAAATGTTTGTTGCCAACACCACGAGCCCTGGGCAGAGCAGATCCCTGGGAAAGAGGAGGAGCAGGGAAGCATCCACCTGGATTTCTGCTGCTCTTGCCATGCCTGGCTTTCCCAAATATCCACACTGGGGCTGAGATTTTGGGGAAATCTCCCATCCTTGGGCTGCTGGCAGGGGTAGGAAAGTAGGACAACGAGCACTGGAGCTTTCACCATGCAGCTGGAAATCCTTCTGGTTTTTCTGTGTGAAAATGAGGGCAAACAAAAATCCACTCCAATCCTGAATGTGGTTTTCCTTTCCTCAGTTTGTTTGCTGAGTGCACTTGCCTGGCTCAGTGCACACTGAACACAATATTATGAACAGAATTATGAGCAGAAACTCCCTGAGTTCTCCAGGTTTCCTCTCACTTTTTGCAAACAGGGATAGATTTGCCATGGAATTTTGTGGGAGGAGAATCAGCCTTGAACACTGAATTATAAAGACCAATTCCATTGATTATTTCCCCTTTGGCATGGTCATGGCTTGTGCTAAAAGCACTCCCAGTTTAACCCAGTTTCCAGAGATGGGATCTGACCTCCAGCATGGAAAGCCTGGTTAATGGTGAATTATCAAATATTCTGGGAAAATATTCCTCCCTGGGAAGGTGGGCAGGGCTGGCACAGGGTGGCCAGAGCAGCTGTGGCTGCCCCTGGATCCCTGCAATGTTCAGTTCCAGGCTGGAATTGGGGCTGGAGCAGCCTGGGACAGTGGGAGGTGTCCCTGCCATGGCTGGGGTGGGGTGAGATGATCCCTAAAATCAACCCATCCCATCCAAAATCCCATATTTCTCCAGTTCAGCTGCACACAGATTTTTTTCCCCAGTTTGGTTGGTTCTCAGAGGATCCATCAGGCACAGCTGCAGCTGCAGTGCCATCGATTCCAGGAGCATTCCAGGGGAAAGGAGAGCTCAGGGGAAGGTGTGACCCTCCAGCATCACCCTCTGCTCATCTGCAGCCTCAGAATCTGGTTGGAATCACAAAATCCCAGATTGGTTTGGACTGGGAGGGACCTTAAATCCCACCCAGTGCCACCCCAGCCATGGGGACACCTCCCACTGTCCCAGGCTGCTCCAGCCCCAGTGTCCAGCCTGGCCTGGAACTTCCATTCCCAGCTGCTCTGGGAATCCATCCCAGCCCCTCCCAGGGAACAATTCCTAATTCCCAATATCCCACCAAACCCCTACTCTGGAGCCATTCCCTGTGTCTGTCCCTCCCTGCCTTGTCCCCAGTCCCTCTCCAGCTCTCCTGGATCCCTCCAGGCCCTGCCAGGGGCTCTGAGCTCTCCCTGCAGCTTCTCCTCTCCAGGCTGAGCAGAATAAGAATAATCCAACAATATAAAACTGCATTTTTATGGAAGGCTCCTCATTCCTGGAATTTGAAAGTCAAAGTGGCTTTTTCAATGAAGTCCTTGAATTTCCTTGGTAAAAATATCAGACTTTAATTCATTTTCTTGTCTTCCATAGGGAAAACAAAGCTAAAAAGTCTTAACTGTGCCTGGCAGCCTAAATTTACACAAACTGCTTGTTGTGAAGCTCGTTGTCATCTGCTTGCCTGAATTTATGGAATTCCATTTTATTTTTATTATGGAAAACTGGAAAAGAATTCATGGAGAGGATTGAAAAATTCAGTGGAAGACTGAAAATTAATTAAATTCAAATGAATTAAAATATGTGTACAAATGTAGCAAATTTAGAAAATACAGCTTTTTTAACATAAAACAAACTTGGATCTCCAAGCTTGTCCTGAAAATAATCCCTGGCTTAGTTTCTACTGCAACACATTAGTTCAGACTAATTTTAGGCTGGCTCCTGGGCTGGCTCTGGGATCCAGAGTGAAAACCTGCTGCCCAGCACGATCCTGGACACGGGAATCAGGCTCCTGCTCCCAACTTCCTTTTGGAAGAATCTCTCCCTGCCCCTTTCCCATCTGGCGTGAAAATTTGGATGCTTTGAGACATCCTGTGATGGTTTGACTCCCTGAGAAAAATGAGATTAGGTAAGGAATAGAACTGAGATATTTTCTGAGATCTGGGATTTGCTGCAGGGATTTGTTAATTGTAGCAGTTTGGATAAAATTGTTCCGTGTGCTTTTCTCTGTGTGAGAGAAATAAAGGAAAAGGTGGTGTGAAAAGCTAATATTTCCCAAAATATTCCTAGCCAGGATTCTGTGTCTGCTTCCAGGGTGTCTTTCCCTAGAATTCGCCACAATTTCTGGCATTTTTGTGCCTCACAGCATCATCATTCCTCCCTTACATTGAATTTTTGGAAGAAATTCCTGCCTGGGAAGGTGCTGATGAGGGGCTGGGATGGAATTCCCAGAGCAGCTGTGGCTGCCCCTGGATCCCTGGCAGTGCCCAAGGCCAGGTTGGACATTGGGGCTGGAGCAGCCTGGGACAGTGGGAGGTGTCCCTGCCCTGGGAATGGGAGGATCCTTAAAATCCCTTCCACCCCAAACTATTCCATGATTCCCTGACCAAACCTTGTGCCATAATGTCCCTGGATCCACCACATCTGTTCCCATTTTTAAGGCTGAAATTTCAATAATTTGGCCCAGTTTGTTCTTGCCCAGCCCAATAAAACCACTCAGGATCATTTTCTAGGAAGTGGGGAAAATGGGAATTTTATTTAATAGGAATTTTTGCTTCCCAGGGCTTTAGTTTTGCTGACAGCTCTGTAATTCCTCATCATTTTTCCATGGAAGTTCTGTGCTTTCTATTTCCCAACCACTCAAGCTCTCAGATTCCTGGTGCTGGCTCCTTCTCATGCCAGGCTTTCCTCAGATCCTGGTGGTTTTGGAAATCCTTAGTTTGCCAGAAATCCTTAATTTGTTAGAAACCAATAATCTGTTAGAAATCTACAATTCATTAGAAGTCCCTAATTTGTCAGAAATCCATAATTTGTCAGAAATCTTCTTAACCTGTGTTCTCCACCTTGGCTTTTCCTTGGGAATATTAAATCTGAGTTTACTCTCTCTGTGAACACACAAAATGCATTCCCACAGACCTGACTCCTCTGTGGGATTTCCTAGATTCCTGCTTGGAAAAGTACCACTTTTATTCCTCTGATTTATTTTTATCCCTCTAATTTATTTTTTATCATGCTTATCCCTCATCACTCAACATTCCCTTGGATTCCTGGGCTTTCCCTGCTCCAGTTCACTCATCCTCAGTTCTGTTTTGCTCCCATGATGTGCTCGAGCCCTGTTTGATGTTCTGGGCACTGAGGGCTCCATTTTGCATCCAGAGGTTGCATCCAGACCTTTCTTTGGAATTCTGTGGCTTTCCAGTGCACTTTTAATGGATTATCCATCACTATTTCCAATTATCCTCTTAGAAAACTCCCCCAGCCACCTCCAGCTGCTGGACTCTGATCTCCTGAGATCCTTTATTTCTTTGCTGCTGCTGGAATACTGAACTCTGTCCCTTCATCCCAGTTATTTCCCAGTTTGTACCTCACTTGGAATTGGGCAAAAGGCCCAGCCAAGCCACCCCAACCTTCTCCAGATCCCATCCCAAGCTTCTCCAGGCACTTTTCCCACTAAATTCCTTGTCCAAGATTTTTCCATGTCCCATTAGACATTATTGGGAAAACTCCTTTGTCCCTCTCTCCTTTTTAAAGTATTTTTAGGAGCTTTTTAAAGTGAGATTGGGGCCATTTTTCCAGCTCTGTTTTTAACCTGTTTTAACCAACAATCTCTTCCTTTTTTTTTGGAATCATGGATCTCTCTCCTGGATGAACCTCCACGATTATTCCTGCCTTTCCTTCCTCTAGTGCTGCTCTAAATTTGTCCTCCCAGTGATTTTTGACCATGTTGGGCCTTTGAGGAATGATCTCCCTGCTGGATAATCCAAATCCTGCTCTCCATCGTGTCCCTGAGCTCCCCAAGGCTACAGAAACCCAGCGGAAACAGATGTTTGGAGAAATTAATCCCTAAAACTTCTCTCCCTCTTCTTTTCTTGGGTTTGTTTTGGTTTTGTTGTTGTTTGCTTTGTAACCACCAACAACACAAAAAGAGCCCTGGATTATCCCACCAAAATCCCTGCAATAAAAGCTCTCTAATCTCAGCCCTTTGCTCCTTCTCAATTAGCAGATTCCTAATTTAGGGGAAAACAGCTCCTTTTGCTTCTGCTTATATTTTTGGATGCTTAAAAATGAAATCTGATTCCAAACTGGAATGGTTTCCTCCCACTGGATTTTCCAGCTGGATTTTACTCTGCTGTGGGCAGGGGAACATCCCTGAAATCCTTCATTTGAGGATAATAATCCTGCAAATGAGGATCCCAGGCCTCAGGAAAGGCAAAGGGAGCTCAATTTCACCAGGAATTTCCTCTTGCTCAAGGTTATGGTTTTGGCCAAATCAAATTTCTATTTACAGATTAAGAAATAAGGTGATTTTTCCAGATTTTTCTCTCTTAAACAGAACAGAACAAAAATGTCCCCTCAGAGCATGTCTGGGTGTCCCTTTGTCACCTGTCTTCCCCTGGGATTATTTTTGATCCTTTTCCCTTCTTACAATGCTCACAATATTTTACAATATTTTAATAAATGTTTGTTGTGGATTCCTTCACTCATTTTTTTCACCCTCTTTATTTGTTTCCCTCTTCCATATTCTTGGAATCATGCTGAGAGAATAAGGAATCCCAGAATGGCTTGGGTTGGAAGGGATGTGAGAGATCATCCCAAATGAAACCATCTGCTCGGAATTGGGGCCGAATTTAATCCCTGCCCTTCACAGCCACCTCCAGAACACTTCAAGCAAAGTATTCCTCACTTTGGAATTGCACTTGGACCTCAATCCTACAGAAATATGAAATGTCTCAAGGAATTTTAAGGATAGGGCCTGTAGGATACAGGGTGAGTGGTTAAATGAAAAGTGAATTCAGATCAGATAAAAGGAAGAATATTTCACAGTGAGGATGGAAAAACATTGGGAAAGATTGTTCAGAGGGGCTGTGGATGCCTCACCCACATGGATGGAGTTTTAGGATCTTGAAGGTGTTTCTGTTTATTACAGAGGGGAGCTTGGACTAGAAAATCCCATCCAAACTCATTCCATGATTTCCTGGAAAAACTTTAGACCCTCCATGATGTTTTCCTGGTGAGGGATGGTGTCCTGGGTTACAATGTAAAAATGTGCCCAAAAGTCTGTGTTCTGTCACCAGCTGTTAAACCCAGGTGGGGCAGTGATCCTTATCTCTGTGGGAGATATCTCCTGTTAATGGGCCATTTTAAAAACCAGCTGGGGCAATCATCTTTATCTTTCCACAGCCCATCCTCCCTCCAGGAGATATCTCCTGTTCATGGCCAGTGAGTCCCAGGGCATGGCTGATAAAATTCCATCATCCCACTGGGAGATGCTCCACCCAGGGGGAGGGGCTAAGCCTTTCCTACCCACATAAAAACTGAGATTTGGAGCACCAAAACAGCCTTTTCCACTGGATTCCATAAGACAAGAGCTACCAGACCTTCTTACAGGATCACTGCTTCAACAAGAGCACTTCACCTGGACTGCTACCAGCACCCTAACCAGTGGGGTGTAGGTTGTATTCTGACTCTGTCAGTGGTTTTTCCATTGTACTATTGCATGTATTTTATTTTTCTCTTTATTTCTCTCTTTTTTTCTTATTAAATTGTATTTCTGACTTGGAGTTTCTATCTGGTTTTGGTTTCAAGCTATTACAGATGGGAAGAGAGGCCTTCCCAGGTGTGTGGAATCAGGACTGTGGGGAAACAGCAATTCCCAAGGTTTTGTCCATCTGCCTGAGGGATGGGGAAGTGCAAGTGTGGAAGGGCAATCCTGTGGTCATGTGGGAATTAGGATGGAGGAAAAACTGGGAATGAGAAGGGCAGAGTGAGGGTGAGAGCTCAGACTCAGCTCAGTGTCCTGCTTGGGAACTTCTGACTTCATCCTAATCCTTGTTCCTCCCAGCTGTGAAAAATGGAGGTTCACTTTCCTGGCAATTTTAAAAGGTTTAATTAAAAAAAAAAGACAAATAGGAGACAAAGTCAATAAAGCAAAGGGTTAAAATGGCCAAGTGTTGGGTATTCAGCCAAGAGCACACCCTAACTCAGAAAACACTTTGTTAAATGCATCAACCTGTTGCATATACATAGCTCTTCATGTGTTATTCAAAACCACCTCCTCCCCCCCTCCCAACCTTTAAATCAATTTTTTAAAATTTATTTGTCTTTTCCTTGTGGCTTCATTCTGTTGCACACTCCCTGATCAATAAATTCCTTCCCTGGAGTTCTGGTGTCCAATAATCCAGGAATGTAAAGAACTTCCTGATTACCTTTTTGCCATTCTCTGAGTTAATTACATGAACAAAAGCTTTTTACACCACCATGTTATAGTCCAAGAAAAAAAAATAAATATATTTATCACATGACAATTTCTAAGTTCTGTTAATAGCAGAACTAAAAGAAACTATAATCATACAGCAAAGTTTTCTAACATTATAAATATAGCATTCATTTTAATATTTGTGAAAAGCCAATAATATAATATGTGCTTATAACACAGGGAGTGCCTGATGTGTTCTCAGCGGGAAATTCCCAGTCTCAGCATGGGAACATGGAGGAATTACCAGCTGGGCCTCCTGGAATGGGAGTGGGATGATCCTTCTGGGGTCTGTGGTGTGTGCAGGGATCCCAGCGAGGCAGGAGTTGGACAAACCCCTCAGGAATGTGTCCCTGGATGGAGGAGCACAGTGAGTGATGCTGGGGGATGTTGGGATTGTCCCAGCCCAGGCTGGTGGCTGTGGTGGGGACAGGGATGTTCTCTGGGTTCCAGGAATTGGGGTGTTCCTGCTCTGCCAGTCTTGGGAGTAGCACCAGGAAAAAAAATTCCCCAAAATGGGGAATTTCTTCTTCCCCACTCTCCTGCATGCTCAGCTTTGAGCTGGTTCAGAGAATCACAGAATCATGGAATATCCTGAGCTGGAATAAACCCCCAGGGATCATCCAGACCCCCCCTGCCCTGCCCAGACCCCCCAAAATCCCAGCCTGGGCATCCCTGGCAGCTCCTGCAGCTCTGGCAGCCTCAGGGCCGTGCCCACTCCCTGCCCAGCACCCTCTGGGGGAAGAACCTTGCCCTAAAATCCACCCTAAATCCCTCCTGGCACAGCTCCAGCTGCTCCTTGGGTCCTGTCAGGTCACAGGAGCAGTTCCATGTTTGATCAGCCTTGGGGAATTCACCTTCCCAAGGAACAGAGGTGCAAACACTTCATGGAATTCCTTGCTTATCCTGTGGTCTCCTTGTGTACTCAGACATCCCAAACTCTGGGAATGGTTTTTTTGGTTTTTTTGGTTTTTTTTACAATCATCAAAAGGTTTGGTGGATGTTAAAATGTTATTTTTCCTCCCACTTTGATGACAGCCAGAAGGTTCCTTTCCTTGGAGGAGAGGAGATCTCAGGAACAATTCTGCCATGAGCTACAAAACATCAGAGTCAATCTTTTCCCTGCTTCTCTCTTGGAAACCAGCAGCTCTGAAATGGAGTCCCTGGATGCAGAGCTGCCTTCAGGGCAGCACAGGCTCGTTATAACAGGCCAGAACAAAATAAATATTATTGGATTGGAAAATCCATTTACTTTTCTCAGCTTAATGTAAAAATGGAACAAATTAAGGGTCAACTCCCAGTGTTCTAAGAACCACTTGTTTCAAAGAACAAACCCCTCCAGCTTGTTCACCTTTAATCCTCTTTGGATCAGTCCCTGCCTGCTCTGGAATTGAGACTTCAAATTCAGCAATTTTCCTTTGCTTTCACTGGGAGCTGGGATATTCTTTGACCTGCTGCAGAGAGCCCAGAGCAGGCAGCAGGATGAGCAGAGGGATGGAGCAGCTCTGCTGGCAGGAAAGGCTGGCACAGCTGGGATTGTTCACCTGCACAGGAGAAGCTTTGGGCTGAGCTCAGGGTGGCCTTGCAGGGCCTGAAGGAGCTGCAGGAAACATGGAGAGAGACAATTGCCAAGGGCTGGAGGGACAGACACAGGGAATGGAGGGACAGACACAGGAATGGAGGGACAGACACAGGGAATGGAGGGACAGACACAGGAATGGAGGGACAGGACACAGGGAATGGAGGGACAGGACACAGGGAATGGAGGGACAGGACACAGGGAATGGAGGGACAGACACAGGGAATGGAGGGACAGACACAGGAATGGAGGGACAGACACAGGGAATGGAGGGACAGACACAGGGGATGGAGGGACAGACACAGGGGATGGAGGGACAGACACAGGGAATGGAGGGACAGGACACAGGGAATGGAGGGACAAACAGGGGATGGAGGGACAGACACAGGGAATGGAGGGACAGACACAGGGGATGGAGGGACAGACACAGGGAATGGCTCCCACTGCCAGAAGGAAGGCTTCTATTGGATATTGGGCAGGAATTGTTCCCTGGGATGGTGATGAGGGGCTGGGCTGGAATTGCCAGAGCAGCTGTGGCTGCCCCTGGATCCCTGGAATGTTCAGTTCCAGGTTGGAGCAGCCTGGGACAGTGGGAGGTGTCCCTGCCATGGCAGGGTTGGGATGGGGTGATCCTTAAAATCCCTTCCAACACCAACCACCCTGGAATTCCAAGATATAGGAAGGCAAAACCAGCCCTCAAACAGGGTTAGAGGGTACAATTAACCCTGACTCATCAGATCCTTTCAGTCTCCAAACTCCCAAGGACAATCAGGGTCTGTCAATGGGAATGGCCTCAGCACCACAACATTCCCTGACAGAGACCACCAGAGAAGATGGGACATTTCTGTCTGGAAGATGCTTCTGGAAAGAGGATGGAGCACGATTTGGAACTGACTTGAGGAATCCTGATCTGCTCTGCCACCCTTAAATTCAGCTCTAATTCAGGTCTGAGTGTGTCTTAAAGCTGGGCTCAGGGTGTGTGAGGCACCACTGGCTGATTTTTTGCACCCCAGTATCATATTCTGACATTTTTCTTCTTACATGAATTACTGAAAAGAAAATCCCCACAATATCCCAGAAACGTCTGGAAAGATGAGAAAAGATCCCCATCCCCACCAAACTGGATTTTACTGGTGCCCAGCCCAGAACTCCTGAATGATGAGCCAGGATTTCCCAAAAAGCTCCACAGATTGGGAATTGTCCCTGGGCTTTGCCAGGGTGTCCCCAGGGTGTGGGATTGGCCACCCCCTGCAGGGATTGTCCCCACATTTTTGGGCTCCAGAGCCCCACTGCTGCCTCTTCCCCTGGAGGATCAGCAGCTGCAGGAGATGGTGATGATTTTTCCAGAGGCAGATCTGGGCTGGAATTTCACCTTTGGGCTGGAATTTCACTTTTTGTGTGCTCACCCACCCGGGGCTGCTTTCCTGGCCAGCACCCAGAGCAGGGATGGCTCAGTGCAGCTCCCCCCTCTGTTTTCTGTGCCTGTGAGCATCTCCCAGATGTGGAGCCCTGGACAAATTTAGCACTGCACAGGGGTTGTGGCATCCCAGCACGCAGGCAGGGTTTTCCTGGAGGGGATGGGGAGGCTGGGAGTGTCCTGGGCAGGGGAGGATCCCCTTGGTGTGCTGCTGTGAGAACATTTCTCCTGTGACCTCTGGAGTGGTGGGGAGGCCAGGCAGGAGCAAACAGCAGCTAAATTTGGCAGGGGCCCTAAAAACATTTCCCATTTTGTTGGACACATGTCCATGAGGTGGGAAAGAAGTTTTCCCTGCCTACTAGGAAACTCCAGCCCATGGAAATCCTTCTCCAGCTCTGAAGCTGAGTGGTTTTTCCAGCAATTTCTCCCAAGCAGCACATCCACATCTTCATCATCTGCTGTTTTATTTTTAATTTGTGTATCCTCAGGATCTCATCTGGAGGTCCTATCACAACAACCAACCCTGGTGGTTGCTTTGAAGTTGCACCTGGCACTTCTGAGTCATCCCAGGAGGCAAAGGCTGGAGCTGGGAAAGAGCTGGAATGTGCAGCTCATTAGTTTCAGCTTGGGGGAGACAGCAGGGAAATGTCTGAAGTGCAGGAGGTTCCTGACAGGGGGGGCAGATTTTGCTTTTTCCATCTCACTGGAGGCATCCAGAAGTGTCCTTTCCTGCTCCTTGGGCTTTTCCATGGAGGCAGGATCTGCCTGGTAAAACCTTGAGGAGTTTGAGGATTTTCCTGTGTCCTGGTTCTGCCCCTCTGCTCTGCCCTCCTGAGATCCCACCTGGAAGAGTGGGAACAATCCATCAGGAGAAGGATGTGGAGCAAACCCAGAGGAGGCCACAAAGCTCCTTAGGGGACTGGAGCTCCCCTGTGGGAAGGCTGGGAGAGCTGGGAATGTTCAGCCTGGAGGGAGAGGAGGCTGTGTGGAGACCTCACAGCAAATTCCAGGGTCTGAAGGGGCTGCAGGCACCATGGAAAGGGACTTTTCATCAGGAATTGGAGGGACAGGACACAGGGAATGGCTCCCAAGTAGGATTTATGGGGTATTGGGCAGGAATTGCATCCCTGGGAGGGGCTGGGATGGAATTCCCAGAGCAGCTGTGGCTGCCCCTGGATCCCTGGAATGTTCAGTTCCAGGCTGGGACACTGGGGCTGGAGCAGCCTGGGGCAGTGGGAGGTGTCCCTGCCATGGCATGGGGTGGCTCTGGGTGATATTTGAGGTCCATTCCCTGATTCTGTGAGCCAGGCTTTGTGTGCTTCCACATTTTTGGGGTTTGGCCAGCCCAGCAGCAGGTGGGGCCCTGCAGGAATGGCCAGGGGCTGTTTCTGGCAGTGACACGGTGACATGATCCTGTCAGTCTCTGAGGGTTTTCCAAGCCCATTCCATGTCTGTCTCCTCCATCACAGCAGGGATATCTCCCACTCCTTTCCACTCACCTGCTCTGCAGGCAGCCTTGAACACCAAGGAGTTGTTCCTGTAGAAAATCTGCTCCAGGAGAGCAGGAATGTGGAAATTCTGCTAAAAACACTTCCCACTGACACCTCTGGAGGTTCCCAGAGGATCCCTGCAGGGCTCCAGGGATTCTGCCCTGCCCTGTGTGATGCTCCTGCTGTCCCTGAATCCCAGGCTGCAGCATTCCCTGCAGGATGAAAGGGCCTCCACGTGGGTGAGTTATCATTATTTGTTATTATCCTCTCCCTGATCCACTTGGGAAGACAGATGTGCATTCCTTCCCTCCTCCCTTCCCTGATGAGAACTGATGAAACATGAAAATCACTTCTTAGGGAAGGAAAAAAAACCAAAAAAACAACAAACCCAACCACAAAGTCACCACAATTCATCAGGAGCTCGTTGGTTCCTAATCTCTGAAAATGAGCCAGGTCAAACAGCCACAGCTCCTCTGATAAATTGTTATTCTTAGGGATTTCATCCTTCATGGAAAAGTACTGGGCTGGCCCTGGGAGCTCCTCTGCCCCTGGCAGCAGCATCCAGCAGTGGAAAGTTGGAGAGGTCCAGCTGCAGGGAGAGTGTTCAGGGCAGGATTTTTACAGGCTTGGGCTCCTTCTGGCTCCACACACACTTCCCTGAGGAAAACAGGGCCGGGGCTTCCTGTGCTGTGCTGCTGCTCAGAGATGAGATGCTGAGTGGAAGAAACAGGAGGAAAAGAGGGCTCTGAGTGTGTGGAGTGCACAGCTGGGAGGTGAGGGAGAGGGAATGCCTGGGAATTCTCCCTCCAGCAGAGCTTGGGGCAGAACTGCCCAAGCTTGGATTCCCTCTCCCTTTGGGGTGTTCATTCCTTTGTTCCCCCTCCCTGTGAGGACATTTCACAGTCCTGGAGCCAGGGCTGGGAGCAGAAACCCTGGGGAGGAATTCCCAGCTGGAATTTCTGAGAGCTGTGACAGCAACAAAATGCACCAGGACTCAGGAGCAGCTGTGGATTGCTCCACTGCTCCAGGGAATGTCCAGGGGGTGATTCCCAGGGAAACTGGGTGCAGGGAAAAGCTCTGTCCTCTCCTTTTGGCTCTGGGAGGTCTCACCTGAGTGGGATCCACAAATCCCAGAATTATTTGGGATTAAATCTCATTTAATCCCACCCCTGCCATGGCAGGGACACCTCTCACTGTCCCAGGTGCTCCAGCCCCAATGTCCAGCCTGGAACTGGGCACTGCCAGGGATCCAGGGGCAGCCACAGCTGCTCTGGGAATCCATCCCAGCCCCTCCCAGGGAGCAATTCCTGCCCAAGGAAAGCTCCCAGTGTGCCAGGCCTGCCTGTTTTTCCCAAACACTCCTTCCTCCAAGATTTTGGGGTGCTTCCCTACTCTGGGATTGTTGGCACTGGCAGCACCTCTGCCCTTTGCTGTGTTTGTGAGCATCCCCAAAACCACTGGGGTGGGACCTGGGAGTGCCCCAAGCTCTGCTGCTACCCCAGGACATGCTGGGGAGGAATCCAAAGGGTGCCAGAGCAGGATGCCACCTGCTTTTGGTTTGGGTTTTTTTTTTTTTTTTTGTTTTTTGTTTTTGTTTTTTGTTTTTTTGGTTTTTTGTTTTTGTTTTTGTTTTTGTGGTTGTTTTTGCTTTTGCTTTTGGTTTTGTTTTCGTTTTTTGTTTTTGTTTTCATTGTTGATTCCCTCTCGTGACAGGCACCAGGATGTCCATGAACAGGTAGAACACGAGAAGCTCTCCTGCATCTCCCACATTTTTAAAAATCTTGGACCATTTCAGTGGCTCTGGGTCAAGCAGACTCAGAGTGACGTTTTTGGGGAAGACTTGCCTGGATGAGTTCAATCATTCAGAATAAAAATGATGTTGATTTCTCCTCGCTGCATTAAAAACAAAATTATTCCAGAGGTTCTGCTGAGAAGCTTTGGTGTTTCCACACTTGGATTTCACAGTGGGATGCCACGGGGTCAGGGCCATGCCTTCTGCTGTTTCTCCAAGACAAATTGCCCCTGTTTGTCTCGCTCCCAAAATCTGACAGCTGTGTGTAGCCAGTGGAGAGGTTTAGAAACTCGTCCCTGAGGAATTCAGACCACGACTTCAGGAGCTCAGCAGGGGTTTGGGGGTGCCTTGGGAATGCTGTCGTGTCTGGCACAGAGGCTGAGGGCAGCAAAAATAGGTTGAGGCCTCCAGAAATTAAAATGGAGAGATTTTTTTAGATGAAGACAAAGGGTGGCAGAAGAATAATGGAGATTTGTCCAGCCCTTTATTTTTTGTCCCTCAGTGGGACCCAACCAAACCCTGGCCCTCATGTTGAGTTTGAAGAGGACAAAATCCCCTGTGAATCCTGGGGGGAAGATTCAAAAAGCTTTTTTAAAATTTTATTTCTTTAGCCACTGTGTCCATGTCCTGTTATCCCAGATAACAGTGTTTTGACTAACTGGGAAGGCAGGGGAGCTTTCCACCTCAAAATAGAGCTCAAAAATTCCAGTGCAGAGCAAAACAGTTGAGCAGACTGGTTTGGGTTTTGATCTTGCTGTGGCCAATGGGATTCAGCCTGAGCAATGTTTTTCCTGCTCTATCTCCACGATGAGTGCTGGAAGCTGCTCGTGCTGATAGGATACCTGGAAACTGTTTTGTTGTTGAAGAGCTCTAGAGCTTTCTTTTCATTATTTATGAAAAGCTGAGAAAGATCAGGGAGCTCTGCACACCTCAAGGTTATTCCCATTTGTTTCATTCCTTGTTTTTTTCCACCCTGGGGACTGACAGCCCTGCCCTTGCTGGTTCTTTTCTGCTCCTTCATCCCATCTGAGGAGCTTTTGTGTCCTAAGGGCAGCCAGAGGAATCTTTATTGGGTTGTGTCATTATTTACACGCCCAGTGTCTGCTCAGTGTTCTCAGGGTTTGATTTATACCTCCAATTAATGCAAATTTACCTCCAATTAATGCAAATTTACCCCCAATCTTGTTTAATCTCACCCACCTGGCTGCATGGTCCCAGAGCAGATTTCCTGCTGGCTGATGCCAAAACTCCCCCATTCTGCACCTCCCAAGAGCTGCCTGGATTGCTAAGTGCTGAACCACTCCAGAGCAGGATTTGGGAATTAATTTTGTTTATAATTCTGGTTTTTGCATCTGAGCTCTCCCATGAAGCCTCTGCTAATCAGCAGAGGTAAAAATATGATTTATCCTACTTTAAGAAGCCATTAAACATGAAAAAAACAAGGAGCTGTGTCTTCACAGGAGATTAAAAAAAAATTTGGGAGCTGCTTCTAAACCCTCCTTACCTGAGCTGCCATTGAGGAGTCCCATCCCATCTCCCAAGTGGGAAAAGCAGGCAATAAAAACAGTTTTTATTGGGAATTGCCCCTGCAGGTCCTCACTGGTGAGAAATGCCCCAGCACAGGCTGGGGAACCTCTGGGGCTCCCACTGGGAATTGCTTCAGAGGGTTTGGAAAGCACTTGGACATTCTTCAGGCAAAGGCACGAGGGGTGAGTTGGGTTATTCCAAAAATATGGAAAATTGCTGCTCCTGGCTGAATCCAAACCCTCCAGGCACTTCCAGGCTCAGGAGGTTTAAAATCCAGTCAGGTTCTAAAATCCAGCCAGATTCTAAAATCCAATCAGGTTCTAAAAATCCAGTCAGGTTCTAAAAACCAATCAGATTCTAAAATCCAGCCAGATTCTAAAATCCAATCGGGTTCTAAAAACCAGTCCGATTCTGAAATCCAGTCAGGTTCTAAAAACCAGTCAGATTCTAATATCCAGTCAGGTTCTAAAAACCAATCAGGTTCTAAAATCCAGTCAGGTTCTAAAAACTAATCAGGTTCTAAAATCCAGTCAGCTTCTAAAATCCGGTCAGGTTCTAAAATCCAGTCAGGTTCTGATAATCCAGTCAGATTCTAAAATCCAGTCAGGTTCTAAAAACCAGTCAGATTCTAAAATCCAGTCAGGTTCTAAAAACTAATCAGGTTCTAAAATCCAGTCAGGTTCTGAAAATCCAATCAGGTTCTGATAATCCAGTCAGATTCTAAAATCCAGTCGGGTTCTAAAATCCAGTCAGGTTTCCAAACTGCCCATGCTTCCACATTCCAATGAAATTTATTTCCAGTTAATATAAATTTACATCCCAAATGTTGTCCAATCTCCTCCTTCCAGGCTCAGATCCCTCTGACTTGACTGAAGATCCTCTGGATCTCAGCTCACTCTGGGATTTGTGCTACCTGGAAGGGAATCCATGGATATTTCCCTTCCTTCCATCCTTCCATCCCTTGGGAAATGCTGTCTCACCCCTTGCAAAGTGCTGGTGAGGAGTTTTAATCTGGTTTAAATTTGGCCAGGTTTTAAACCTCAATAGTCCAAGTGTCATGCTCAATTTTTTTCTTTGTGTAAGCTGAACAGGAATATCTAAACAAGAATCTAAACTGGGCAAACTGGTCCTTGGTACCCCCATATCCAACTAAAACTAAACAGTAACATTTAATAAAAATTAAAATAACATTTAAAAAATGAAAAGTAACATTAAAAAAAATTCACAGCCAAGCAGCTTCTGCTATGATACTGAAGTGCTGATTTTTGCTAAAAGCAATGGGACAGGTTTATTAAAAAAAAATAAAAATAGCATAAAGAAAAAAAGGGTTTATATGTGTATCTGTATATAAAGATATAAATATAAGATATAAGGTATAAGATGTAAATATATGTGTATATAAAATATATAAATAAATATAAATATAAATATAAATATAAATATAAATATAAATATAAATATAAATATATATTAATGTTATCCAATGTATAATTGGATGTATTAATGTATAAATTTAAAAGTGACCTGGCTCTTACAGTGGTATCTCACTAGTAAAGAGATTTACCCCATATTTAGAGTGATAATATTGCACAGATTTTCAGGTTTTAGTGATGGTAGGAGACAAATTGAAGCCACAATTGCTTAGAAAATAATTCCCCTGTACTCTCCATCCCTGGGAGAGTCCAAGGCCAGGCTGGACACTGGGGCTGGAGCAGCCTGGGACAGTGGGAGGTGTCCCCATGGCAGGGGTGGCACTGGGGGGGATTTAATGTCCCTTCCAACCCAAACCAGTCTGGGAATTCTGTGATTGATGGAATTTGCTGAATTCAACTTGCTCTGGCACCACAGGTGCTCTTCTTGTCCCAACCCCTCCTTCCCCATTTGGATGTGTTGGATTCCAAGTTCATTTTTGGTGGTTTCCTGTTGGGGTTTGTTCTCTTCTAGGAGTCGGTTTTTCAGGATTTTGTGTGCTGGAGGATGGGATTTCATTTGGAATCCCATTAGGAGCAAAGGGCTGCTTCAGCCCTGGCTCAAATAAACTCCTGTTTATTTATACGAGGAGCATATTATATTTATTGTTATTATATAGATATATATGTGTGTGTGTGTATGTGTATAATATATACATGATATATGTGCATGCATATATGTAATAAATATTATAATATAAGAACATATAATACATACAATATTATAATGGAATTAATAATATTTCTATTTCTATTTCTATTTCTATTTCTATTTCTATTTCTATATATTTATATTTATATTTATATTTATATTTATATTTATATTTATATTTTTTATATTTATATTTATATTTATAGCAAGAGGCTCTGCTCGCTCGGAGCCAAGGGCTGATGCAGGAATTGTGTCAGCCCAGGGTTGATGAGGCACAGCAGCAGCTGGACAGGGGAAAATTCAACCAGGATAAAGCTGAGAGAGAAGGATTTGAGCAGAGCTCGAGCCAGCACAGCTCGTGTCCAGCTCAGGTGACAAACAAAACAAAACAAAACAAAACTTTCTGGGCCTTTTCTCTCCCAAATGAGGAGGAAATCCCTCTGCTCCTTTTCCTCTGGCAAAGCCTCCAGGGCTGCATCTTGGCAGGATGAGCCCTGAGCAGCTGTGGCTGCCCCCTGGAGTGTCCAAGGCCAGGTGGGAGGGTTTGGAGCAGCCTGGGACAGTGGAAGTGTCCCTGGATGGAACTGGATGATCTTTAAGGTCCTTCCCCACCCAAATAATGTCTCCTGGCACAGCTCCATGCTGGAGGGACAGATCACTGCTGGGTCCCACAGAAAATGCAGCTGGAGAGAGGAATGTCCTCTGGCACAGGTCCTGTCCTGTCCCCAGGGCCACCCCGTGTCCCCAGGACAGGGATCCTGGGCAGGGGCCGTGGGGAGCTGTCCCTGCTCGTTCCTGCTGCTGGGAATTGATGACCTGGGAGTGTCGTTGGATCCTGCTGGGAACCAGGGAAAATGCAGCCTTGAAGCCTTGGGTTTCTCAGGCTGCACAAGGACAAGAAATTATAACAATGATTTAAACCTGCAGGGTGTGTGACAGCCATGTAAGCATCTTGTGATGTTTTGCAGAAAGCATGTTTTCAAAGAGGTGTTGCCTCTTAGACCAACGAGTCTTTTCTATTCTGTATGGCACGAACTACCCTATATAAGTGCAGTGTTTCTCTAAATAAAACTCTCTCTCTCCTTTGCTTCTCCATTACTCAAGGAACTATGCTGCATTATCCTTAGAGCCTCAAATGCAACATGTGAGGGTCAGCCCAAAGCATCCAGGGATTCCTCTGGGCTGGAAGTGCAATTCCTGTGGATCTGGGTTTGAGGACCTGTGCCCTGGTTTGAAGGACAGGTTTCTGCCAATTAAGGCAGAAGCTTCTCTTGGAAATGGACAGTGTGTGTAAACCCCTCCCTCCAAATTATTACTATAATTTTGAAATTAAGGGGCTCTCAGACAAAGAGATGGGAATTAGGAATAACAGTTCTTTACTAGGAAAATTCAAATAGCAATGCAGTATTACACAGAACAATCCCAAACCCTGCCAGAGTCAGAATCCAAGCTGACACCCGTCAGGCAGTCAGGGTGTTGGCAGCAGTCCCATTCCATGGTGGCTGCATCCTCCTGCAGGGGCAGATGTGGTTCAGCTGGAGCAGTGCTCCTGGAGAAGGGGCAGTTTCCTCTGAAGCTCCAGGGATGATGTGCAAAGGTCTGGTTTTCCTCTGGAATCCAGTGGAAAGAAGGTTCCTTGGTGTCCAAATCTCAGTTTTTCTCTGGGTAGGAAAGGCTTGGCTCCTGCCCTGGCTGGAGCATCTCCCAGTGGGATGATGGAATTTTCTCAGCCATGCCCTGGGACTCAGTGGCCATGAACAGGAGATATCTCCTGGAGGGAGGATGGGCTGTGGGAAGATAAAGATGATTGCCCAGCTGGTTTAAAGCTGGCCCATGAGCAGATAATGTGTGCCAGGAGATCAGGGGCACTGCCCCACCCGACTGCAGCAGATGGATATAGAACACATATTTCTGGCCACATCAACCCAACACAACATGACAGGAAAAAGGTGAAGGGGCAGAGATGTGAACCAGGGACTTGTGTCCCACCACATGCCTGAGGTGTAGCTGGAGGTGCTGGAATGCCAAGGATAAAACAGCACCATCCCTTCCCTTCCTGCAGGATTTACAGGGCTGTGTCAAGCAGTGGTGAATCAGTTAAATTGCCTTGTTCACAGGAAAGTAAAATTTCAGAGATAGGACAGTTTTAAGTACGTAGAGAAATTTTAAAAATCTGAGAACAGACCCACGAAGGGAGACAAACTCAGATAAACGAGGCAGGAGTGCTTTTAGTCCCAGGATCATTTTATCCTGGCAGGAGTCAGGGAGTGAAACCTTTCCCTGCTCCAGTGCTCCCATCCCCAGTGCAGCCCTCTCTGGGATGCACTGAGCAATCCCATTCCCAGTGGGATCAGGTTTCATTCCCAGTGGGATCAGGTGCCATTGTCAATGGGATCAGGTTTCACATTCCCAGTGGGATCAGGTGCCATTCCCAGTGGGATCAGGTGCCATTCCCACACAGAAAACCAGCAGGTTCCAGATTCCACCTGATCCCACAGGGATCACTTTCCACACCACAGGCAGAGGAAGCTGCTCTGGCTGGGAACATTTCCAATGATCCCACGTGGAATTCTGGACAATTTATCAACTTCTGCCAAGCAGGGAGAGCATGATTCCAGCATTCCATGGTCCTCTGGTAGCCTGAAGTGACTTCTGATGCATTCCTTTGGAATTATGGAATATCCTGAGCTGGAAGGATCCACAAGGATCACCCAGTCCTGCATTGACTCCCCAAAAATCCCATCCTGTCCCTCAGAGCTTTGTCCAAATATTCAGCTTTTTTTTTGTCTTTTTTTTCCCCCGGTCACTTTTTTTAAAGAAGAGGTGCATTTTGGTTCCCAAACAAACACCATTCATCAAATGAAACCCCAAAAATGTCATCTTTTGCTAACTAAATATTTCTGAGGGATACTTTTATGCTCAACAACAATGAACTAAGAAGAGGTTGGGAAATGAGCATTTTCTCTGCTTTTCTCATTCTTTTGGATGAAGCCAATTGTAAAAAAAAAATCGTAAAAAAGGAGAAGTTTTGGGGTAATGAATGGTAAATTATTCATGACTTTTTGGATGAAGAAATAACAATGTGCCTTCTGTGAATATTAAGTCAAAGTAACCTTAGGGGGATGGGTTGGGCAGCGTGAGTCACACACAGGTTTTGAATTATTGATGTTCTCCAACTGCCAGAGCTCTGCCCTGAGTGTCCCAGGCCCTCCCAGGCAGGTGGGATGAGTTCCTGCAGATCCAAAGGATGGATTTGGGGCCGTGCTGGGTTTTGAACAACCTCCCTTGCCAAAAGCCTTTGTGGCCCAGCTTTTTCAGGGGCTGTGTGCTCAGCATTTCTGTGAGGATGGAAATATTTCCATGTGTCCCATCTGGAGCACTCCTTGATTGCTCCAGGCTGGGCTTGCCCTGGTTGTTGCTCAGAGCTGGCCTTGGAGAGGGTGGGGATGATGGGGATGAGTCTGTAGGGCACCTGTGGGAAGGGAAATGGGAAATACTGGCATGGAAAATGGAATTAAACTGGTTGTGTGCTGTCCATCCCACTGTGGTGTCCCTGTTTTCTGTGACAGGGCCCCTGGTGCTCAGGGACTGTATTGTTCTCAGGTCATTCCCAGGCTTCATTTGCTCCAAACCCTGCAGAGATTCCTCCCTAAAGGATTTGCTCCACTTTGCTTTAATTTCTGGAGCAGAGAAGTGCTGAGATAAACCCCACCCTTCTGGAAAAGCTCCTGCTCTGGGTCAGTGTCCTAGCTACAATGCAAAGATGTGCCCAAAAGTCTGTATTCCATCACTGTCTGCTGAAACCAGGTGGGGCAGTGATCCTTATCTCTGGGGAGATATCTCCTGTTAATGGGCAGCTCTTAAAAACCAGCTGGGGCAATGTTCTTTATCTTCCCACAGCCCATCCTCCCTCCAGGAGATATCTCCTGTTCATGGCCACTGAGTCCCAGGGCATGGCTGAGAAAATTCCATCATCCCACTGGGAGATGCTCCAGCCAGGGCAGGAGCCAAGCCTTTCCTACCCAGATAAAAACTGAGATTTTGAACACCAAAGCAGCTCTTACCCCCTGAATTCCAGAGGCCAAGACCTTTCTACAGGATCACTGCTTCAACAAGAGCACTTCTTCTGGACTGCTACCACCACCCTGACTAGGGGGTGTAGATTGTATTCTGATTCTGACAGTTGTTTTTCTTTTGTACTATTGCATGTATTTTCTTTTTCTTTTTTTTTTTTTTTTTTTTTCCTATTAAATTGCATGTCTGACTTGAAATCTCTCACTAGATTTTGCTTTCAAACCAGTACAAGCAGGCTCTCCCTGCAAGTTCTCCAAAGGGAATTCTGGTGGTCAGCAGCCCTTGGAATACCTGGGGGAGCTTCATGCTTGTGTTTTATGAAGGGATGAGAAGCTTTCACCAATCTTCTGTGGCTGCCCTCAGGATCCCTGGCAGTGTCCAAGACCAGGCTGGACATTGGGGCTTAGAGCAGCCTGGGACAGTGGAGAGGTGGCATGAGATGATCTTTAAGGTCCATTCCAACTCAAACCATTCCATGATCCCATAATTTTGTGATTCTATCACTGGGAGAATCAGCAGGATGAGTCTACCAAGGTGACAGAGGGGGTTGTGCTGGAAATTTTTGGAAGGAAACTCTGGGAATCACCTCCAGACTGGGGAGTTTCAGGAGTCACCACCAAGCTCTGCACAGACCTGCTCATATTTCCTCAAATCTGTGGTTTTCCCTACAGTGAGTGAATCTTTGGAATGGGAAGAACCTCTGTCCCAGGCCACTCCTGAGGGGAAGCTGAGACATCAGGGTGGCCTTGGAAGGTGTGGGAAAAGGGGATGTGTGTCACAAGCTGCCGGATTCAGGGTTTAGCAGGAGGTGATAACCTTATTTCTAATCAGAAAAGATCCCATGAGCATATTGAGTTATCATATTTAGGCTATTTAATATTATGGATTAAAATGAATTAAAATTGTTGCCATCTGTTACTGCAAAAGGTGATTTTTGTCACTGTGATAAGGACAGGGCTGAGCTGGTGACACTCACTGCTGGCCTGGGTCCCATCAGCAGAATCCCAGGATCACCAGGGATGGAAAATCCCTTCAGGATCACCCCAGAGCCACCCCAGTGCCACCAGCATCACCCCAGCCCTGTCCCCAAGGGCCACATCCAGCCTGTCCTGAGCATCCCCCAGACAGTGACTGCAAACCTCCCTGGGCAGCTCAGCCCAGCCCTGACCACTCTGCCAGGGACATTTTCTCATCTGAACCTCCCTCTTTCCATCCCCTTCCCTCCTCAGCCAGGTTGATGGTGAGAGCAATGATGGATTTGTCTTTACAAACGAGCTGTGGATCTGCTGGGAGATAAAACCAGCACTGAGAGAGAAAAGAAACAATGGGAGGGATTCCACTGATTGATGAATAATAATAATAAAAACATATTTGCCTCTACAAGCAAACTGTAGGTTTGCTGATAAATGAAATTGGATATTGAAAGATGAAAGAAGCAATGGGGAAAAACCATTAATTCTGTAAGAATTAAAAAGGAGGGTTATATTAGAGGGGAATTTCAGGTATCAGGTGTTTGGGCAGTCCGTGCCTCTCAAGTACCTCAGCCCAAGGGGAAAGAGAGAGGGAAATTGGGATAAAAGGAGGCTGCATCCTCTAAAAATTGGAGAGACCCCAGGGGAATGCCCCATGGCCTCTCCCTTTATTCCAATAAAGCAAAAAGCACTCCTCTGTCTCCTTTTTGGACATGAACCTCTGGCGTTTGTGGCTGAATTTTCCTGACAATTGGGAAACAAGAGCAGAGTTTTTCCAAGGAAAGCTGCACTCCAAGAGCCTTGGGAGAATTTAGGATTGGCCTGGGCTCAGCATTCCCTGGCTTCTCCCGAGATTCTGGATGCTCAAACCTGGAAATTCTCCTTAAAACAGGGACTTGGGGCCAATCCTGCAGCCTCTTGACTCTGATGGAGCAAAGGTCTCGCTGCAAATAAACCCAGAATCCTTCAGGAAGAAGCTTTTTGAGCATTAAATGCCAGAAATATCAACTGAGAAATGCACAATTTTATTTTTACAGCTCCACCAAACGATCCATCCTGGCTGTAACCATCCCCTCAGCCCCCCCTCAGATCTGCCCTCGTTTACTGCTCCCTTTTGTTCCCATCCAGAGCTTTTATGGGCTGAGATCTCCCTGCTTTGTGTTTATAAAACCCTGTTGATGTCTTGGGAGTTGTTGGAACAATAATAGGGAGTAAATAGCAGTAATTTGGGCTAAAATGCTGCAAATTATTTACTTCAGAGTCCTCTAAGGGGCTTGATTGAGTATTATTTGATTTGGGAGTGCAGCTTTGTGTGAGAGGTGACAAAGGTCTGGGTGAGCTCTTGGACTGGAATTCAGCCAGGTGAGGATGTTTCCATCCTTTTTAACCTCTGAAGGGTCATTTCCCCCCCAGATCTGAAATTTGCAGGGAAAAAAAATAAAGAAATAAAAGTCCAGTTGAAAGATTCTTCTTTTGCTGAGGCTTGTGGGTGAACTGAGCCAGCTGAAAAGTGGCTGGAGATGGGAACTTCCAAAATCTGGGGGGAAATATCTCTTCCAGCCGAGGCAGCTTGGCCGAATTCCAGTGAAATCTTTAAATACATTAAATTTCAACTTTCTTGCCCAAATTAAAATACAGTTGTAAAAGAAATTAAATTTAAACTCTTATTGCCCATGTTTTCATTACACTCATTAAAATAAACGTGATTTCAACTTTCTTGCCTTAATTGAAATACAATTTTTAAATAAATGAAACTTCAGCTTTCTTGCCTTAATTTGAATACCATTTTCAAATAACTTAAATTTCAACTTTCTTGCCCAAATTTAAACACCTATTGGAGGCTGGGATGAATCCTGCCATGCACAGCAGCTGGCTGTGAGAAAAGCTGATCCCTTGGGAAAACCAACATTCCCTAATCCTCACTCTGAGGCTTTGATGCAAGTTGAGGAATGTTTTTGAAGGCAAAAAAATTGCTGCAGAGAGTCCCAGGATGGGGGAGATTGGAAAAACCCTGGTGTCACCTCCCTGCCCCAGCAGCATCTTGGTTTTTTTTTTCATTTTTTTTTCCCCAGCTTTTCTGGAGCTGCTGTTCCAGAAATTACCACAGGAAGAACTATCCGAGGCAAAACTGATTTTCCAGGCTTGGATTTGGGAGTAGCAGAAAACCTGGCAGAGGGTTTGGTTTCAGAGGAAGGTACAGGATTTAATCCACTCAGAAATCGGGGGGCACACAGAAGGTCTCTGTGGCCACGATCTTTGCCTAAAAAAAGCCAACAAAACTTTATTCCTGTGGGTGAGAAGGGCCCAAAACCAAAAAAAAAGGGTTGTTTTTTTTTTTAGGCTCATCCCCAGGCTGTGCCCAGCCAGACCATGATCAGGTTGTTTTGTGCAGCCCCAGGAATGTTTGAGGGACTAAAGCAGGGTTTAGGGATGGAAGGGCTGGAGGGAGAGCTGGATTTCACAGAATATTGAGGTGGATTTCACAGATTATTGAGCTGTTCAGACCTGCTTGCCTCGAATCAAAAGCTTTGCTCTGGTGGAAGTTCCATAGGAGGAAAAAAAAATAGATAAGTGGAGTGACTTCACTCCTCCAAAGCAAGAGAAAAAGCCAGAACCCCCCAGAAACAGTTAAATGTGTCCTGAAAAAACAAACAGGAGGGGGAGACTCAGGAACTGTGAGCAGGAAAATGTTTTCTGTCATTGCTTCCTGCTTGGTTTTTCCTGGGAAACAGGATTTGGTGGGCACACTTTGTAAATAGGATCTCACCAAAGCATCTCTCTGAAGCTGTCACTGGTTTTTCCTTTCCTCATTCTGTAAACAAGCCCAAGAGCAACTGGTTCTAAGAGGGAGAGAGAATTTGCTCCTCAGGAAAAAAGCTGCTTGAAGTAAAAAAGCCTCAAAAATATTATTTGTGGTTTGTTTTTTATTTAGATAAGAAATCTCTATATTTGGCTTCAATGATGGAAGCAGTGAAAAAAAATTTAAAATAATAAAAATAAAACAAAAAAGGGGGTGGGGGGGCATCAGAAGGGCAGGAGCTGAGAAAATTTAGGTTGCAGGCACATCCATAGGAGCCCTTCCAAGATAAATTTCAGCAATTTGTGGACGTTGAGCTGGGCTCAGATTTACAGCCCCAGATGTGGAAGGAGGCTGAGAACGCTTCACCCAGCTGTGGAATTTGCCAGGGAGACTGAACCTCCCTTTGGAGCAGCTCCCCGGGAAGGGAAGCAGACAAAAAAAAAAGGTGGAATTGAATTGCTGGGAGCTCTGTTAGCCCAGACTCGCTCCTGGGAGGCATCAAAGGCAAAAAGCAACTGGAGCTTGGTCTGGGAGATGTTTTCTCCTGGAAACTTGATTAAATTTGCCTCAGCAAACAAGAGGATAATGCAGGAATCCAGGGAGGCTGTCCAGCTAATTGCTGGGGTGGCAGTGAAGAAAAATCGGCCAGAAAAGGCTTGTTAGAACTTCCAAGGTGGCCAAGAGAGGGAACCACAGTTCCTGAGTGAAAATTCCCTGGAATCCAAGATCCTGAAGTGCAGTTTGGGTGTCCAGAGCTGGGAGAAGTCCACAGGATCTGAGCTTGGAGGCCTCGAGTTCCTCCATGTGGAGTTTTAAATCCCCTAATAAAATTTCAGGCTTGAAGAGCATAAAGAATCATGCAATGGTTTGGATTGGGAGGGATTTTAAAGATTATTTCATTCCATGGACAGGGACATTTTCCCACTATCCCAGGGTGCTCCAAGCCCCATCCAACCTGGCCTTGGGCACTTCCAGGGGTGGGAATATTCCCTGTTCCTCTCTGTGCTTTCTTTGTGCTGGGGTGTGGAGGATGGAGAAATCCTGCCAGCTGTGCTTTGTCCCAGGATTTGCAGTTTTTTCCTGCCCAGTGCTGGGAATTGGCCCTGACATGGCTTCATCTGTGCCTTAGGTTGTAATACAGGATGTGACCAGCAATGTGAATTCTGTCCCACCTGCTGCAGCCGGGTGGGGCAGTGCCCCTGATCTCCTGGCACACATTATCTGCTCATGGGCCAGCTTTAAACCAGCTGGGCAATCATCTTTATCTTCCCACAGCCCATCCTCCCTCCAGGAGATATCTCCTGTTCATGGCCAGTGAGTCCCAGGGCATGGCTGAGAAAATTCCATCATCCCACTGGGAGATGCTCCAGCCAGGGCAGGAGCCAAGCCTTTCCTGCCCAGAGAAAAACTGAGATTTGGACACCAAGGAACCTTCTTTGCACTGGATTCCAGAGGAAAACCAGACCTTTGCACATCATCCCTGGAGCTTCAGAGGAAACTGCCCCTTCTCCAGGAGCACTGCTCCAGCTGAGCCACATCTGCCCCTGCAGGAGGATGCAGCCACCATGGAATGGGACTGCTGCCAACACCCTGACTGCCTGACGGGTGTCAGCTTGGATTCTGACTCTGGCAGGGTTTGGGATTGTTCTGTGTAATACTGCATTGCTATTTTAATTTTCCTAGTAAAGAACTGTTATTCCTATCCCTATATCTGAGAGCCCCTTAATTTCAAAATTATAATAATAATTTGGAGGGAGGGGGTTTACACACACTGTCCATTTCCAAGAGAATTTTCCTGCATTTATTGGCAGACACCTGTCCTCAAACCAGGACAATCTGTCAGCCCCTTGCTGAGCCACAATTCCAATTCCAAATCCCAAATGAGGAACACTCTGGTGGTCACCACAGCCAGGACTGGAGCTGGGAATGCTCCATGGGAGCAACCCCAGCACTTGATGGATGAATTCAGGGAGAGCTGCTCAGAACCCTGGCTCACCCAGGAGAACCTGCAGCTTTTTGGTCACATTTATAAATCCCGATGGATTTATAAATTCTGGAGGATTTATAATTCTGGAGGAAGTGGGAATGTCAGACAACCCTGAAGGATTTCAGGCTCTGCTATTTGGGGAGCCCCTGAGGGAAGGACTGGTGAAAGAATTTGTTTGGACAATTCCTAAAATAAAGGGACCCTGAGAGTGTTGAGGGAATAGAAATAACAGCAGCAGGAATCCTCCCTTTCCAGAGGGGCTCCTCACAGGACGTGGAACACACCAGGCTGGGATTTGACCTAAGAAAGACTTGGAAAACTTTCCTAAGCCCTGTGTGGATGCAGCCTTTGGACTTGGGGACAGGACTCCTGGTGGGTCCATGTGACAGGGGAGGAGGAATGGCAGAGCAGGAGAGAGGAGAATCTGAAATCCCAAAAATCCAGCCTGGGAGCTGAGTGTTGATACCCAAACCTGCTCCAGGGGAGAACAGGAGCTCTCCTTTCCCAGGGATCCTGGCAGCATCTCTTTGTGGAAATGCTGCATCTTTGGGGATGCTGGAGAAGAATTTGGGAATTGGAGAAGAGTTTGGGAAGGGAATCCAGCTGCATCTTCCTTGTGCTCAACCAGACCTGCTGGAAAAGCCTGGGAGAGCTTCAGTGGCCCCTTTCTCCTCCCTGCTCCAGGCTGGGTGGATTTTTCATCCTCTCTGTGGCTCAAGTTCCTCTGGGAGCTGCTTCCTGGGGAATTTAACTCCTGAGGCAGCTGCTCATCCCACAGAGGGGACACCAGGAGCAGCTTTGGGTGCAGCTGTCAAAGCAATCCATGACCCAGAGAGTTCATGGAATCATGGAATGGGGTGGGAGAAACCTTAAATCTCATCCAGTTCCACCTCCCACTGTCCCAGGCTGGTCCAAACCCCAGTGTCCAACCTGGAACTGAACATTCCAGGGATCCAGGGGCAGCCACAGCTGCTCTGGGATTTCTATTCCACGCCCTGCCCACCCTGCCAGGGAGGAATTCCTTTTGGAATATTCAAATTCCTTTTGGAATATCCAAGTTCTGGTCTCCTTTCCTGTGTGAACACCTTGTCCCAGACCCCCAGTGCCATTTTTTGGGTTCACCTCAGGTGTTGGGAAGGTGAGGGATCCCTTCAGCTACTGTTCCCAAATTCCTGCAGGTTTATCCTGCACTTTGTGCAGCTCTGATTCCACAAAAGACTGGATTTGATCCCCTTACTCAAGAGTTGCCCTCAATGATCCTATGGGTTCCTTCCAGCTCAGAATATTTGTGTTCTCTTTCTTTTTTTTTCTGCTTTCCCCTGATTGTTCTGTCCCTGAATTGGGTAATTAATGTCTTTCTTAAAACATTCAGAACGTGAGGCAGCACCAGAGCCACTCTGGCAACCCAAACAAGTGAAAACCCCTGGAAGATTGAATGCCCTTGTTCCTTCTCCTGTGGTAAAATGTCAGGATTTGAGGAGAGAAAACGTTTTCAGCTGTGCTCAGAAGGGGTTTGATTTAAGTGACCACAATTTCAGGCTCTCAATTGTGTTCTCATTCCCCCTCTCTCTTTCTTTACGAACAGCCTGGTATCATTTATTTCAAATTCTCCCTGTTTTCGTTGGAATGCAGTTAATTGGCTTGGAAGGAGGATAATCTCTTGAAGAAAAACATGCTTAGCATGGAAATAACTCCTTTAAAGGTTGGCAAAAAAAGCAGATTCTGGCCAAATTCTTCGAGTGCTCCATTGGGCCAAACCCTGTTGGAATTGGTCAGGTCCTGCCATCAAAGGGTGATGTTTTTATGATTATTTATGTTGATTATTAATTAATGTATAGCTGTGAGGGTTTAATTAGCCCTGCTCTTGCACAGCCAGAGAATGTTCAGAGCAACAGCACGAACCACACACAATTTGCTGTGTTGGGGTTGGAGCAGGGAAGGAAAAATTCCTGGGTTTCAGGCAAAACCCTTTGGCCCAAGAACCTTTCATCAAATCTGCAGGAATAACTTGTTGGGTTTGGGTTCCCCCCTCCCAAAAATCCCACAAATACCCCCCTGGGTTATGGGGAGGCTGAAATGAGGGTTGGGGTTTGTTCTTTGGGGTTTGCTCTGGAGCTTTGGGCCAGGGGTTGGAAGTCAGGGATGGGATGGATGGAATATCCTGGATGGAATCAGGAGGGATTTCCATGCTCCTGGTTGGCCACAGGCATGGATGGGCACAGCAGCCTGTGTCACTCCTGGATCCCAGGATCACTGAGGTTGCAATCATGGGGTGGTTTGGGTTGGAAGGGGCTTTAAATCCCACCCAGTGCCACCCCTGCCATGGGGACACCTCCCACTGTCCCCAATCCCAATGTCCAGCCTGGCCTTGGGCACTGCCAGGGATCCAGGGGCAGCCACAGCTGCTCTGGCAATTCCATCCCAGCCCCTCCCCACCCTCCCAGGGAAGGATTTTTTCCCAATATCCCACCCATCCCTCCCCTCTGGCAGTTTAAAATTCCCCCTTGTCCTGTACATGCCCTAATAAAAAGTCCTTCCCCATCCATGTGGAAACATGGAAGGAATAGAAAATGTTGGGATGCATCAGGGAAGTAGAATCAGAGAATCCCAGAATTATTTGGGCTTGAAAGAGCCTTGAAAATCATCCAGTCCCACCCCAGCCTGGCCCCACAGAAGTGCCCAGATCCTACTGAGAGGGCACAGCCTTTGCTGGGGCAGAGGAGTGGGACCAAATTCCTGCTTTTTTGGGCAGAAAATTCTCAGCAGGTCCCCAGTCAGGCCCCTGTGAGGGACACTTTGCTGTCACCCCTGTCCTGACAGGAGCAGCTCACCCAGGATGGGCTGGAGGGACAGAGGGAAATGAGCAGGAATGGAGGAAAAGGTCAGGGATTTAGGGGTTTGTTATGGGAGAGAAAGAGGAGAGGAGAGGAGAGGAGAGGAGAGAGGAGAGGAGAGGAGAGGGAGAGGAGAGGAGAGGAGGAGGAGGAGGAGAGGAGAGGAGAGGAGAGGAGGAGGAGAGGAGAGGAGAGGAGAGGAGAGGAGAGGAGAGGAGAGGAGAGGAGGAGAGGAGAGGAGAGGAGAGAGGAGAGGAGAGGAGAGGAGAGGAGAGGAGAGGAAGGAGGAGGAGGAGAGGAGAGGAGAGGAGAGGAGAGGAGAGGAGAGGAGAGGAGAGGAGAGGGAGAGGAGAGGAGAGGAGAGGAGAGGAGAGGAAGGGAAGGGAAGGGAAGGGAAGGGAAGGGAAGGGAAGGGAAGGGAAGGGAAGGGAAGGGAAGGGAAGGGAAGGGAAGGGAAGGGAAGGGAAGGGAAGGGAAGGGAAGGGAAGGGAAGGGAAGGGAAGGGAAGGGAAGGGAAGGGAAGGGAAGGAAGGGAAGGGAAGAGGAAGGAAGGGAAGGGAAGAGAAGAGAAGAGAAGAGAAGAGAAGAGAAGAGAAGAGAAGAGAAGAGAAGAGAAGAGAAGAGAAGAGAAGAGAAGAGAAGAGAAGAGAAGAGAAGAGAAGAGAAGAGAAGAGAAGAGAAGAGAAGAGAAGAGAAGAGAAGAGAAGAGAAGAGAAGAGAAGAGAAGAGAAGAGAAGAGAAGAGAAGAGAATTTAGGGTTTCTTATGGGAAGAGAAGAAGGACAGGGATTTAGGGGTTATTATGGGAAGAGAAGAAGGACAGGGATTGAGGGGTTATTATGGGAAGAAGGACGGGGATTGAGGGGTTCATTGTGGGAAGAGAAGAGGGACAGGGATTGAGGGTTTACTCCTGGCACTGGCAGCAGGCTGTGCAGGAGGGCAGGGGGAGCTGAGCTCGCCAGGTTCTTCCAGAGCCTGTGAGGTTGCTGTGGAGGGAGAGCCTGGGAGAGCTCCCGGGACCTGGCTTGGAGCTCAGGATTATTTATTAGGAGCATTCCAGGCTGGGAGCAGCACTCCACTGCTGCCTTTCCCTTCCAGGGCTCACAAATCACTGCTGCTGCCTCTGTCCCTTCCAGAGCCTCCAAGCTCTGACTGAATCATCCCTAAGGAGACCAAAATTCTCTTATTAAGCCTTTGGAAGCAACGAACTGAAAATAAAGCCCAGCAACATCTTGATTTAGCTTTTTTTTTAATTTTTTTTTAAATGAACTACTGGGGATGTGAATAACATCTGCACATCCAACAAGGAGGTGGGAATCTGCTTTGCTGAATCATTGCTGGGCTTGGGACGCTGCTGGTGGCACTCTGGGAGGAGGAGCAGGTCGCTCAGGAGGAAGGGGGATGGTGCAGGAGGGAATTCCAGCAGGGAATGCTGTCCCCAGGTGGGGAGGGATGCCCAGGTGGGCTCAGCCCCAGGCTCTGATAAAGTTTTGGGGTTTCTTTGCCACTGGGGTGTGAAGGAAAATTCCCAGGCGTGGTTTGGAGCTCCCTGCACATTCCAGGTTTCCACCTGCTCCCACCTTTCCCTGGCACTCACCTGTGCCCTGCTGCCCAGACAGGGAAGGGATCACCTGCAGCAGGTCTGAGAGCCCAGGGAGGAGCAAATCCAGGATTTATCCATGCCCCAATTTATCCATGTCCCAAATTTATCCATGTCCAAGGTAATGGAGCAGATCAGGGCTGCTAAAATCCCTCCCAGCTGCTTCTCTTGGTCATATTCCCAAACCTGGCTGTTTGTAAAGACTTTTGAAATTTTTACTGATAATCCTATCTCACAGCAAAAAAAAAAAAGAAATCAAATTTATAAACCCAAACCATTTCACAAAATTAATGTTTTCACCCAGTTAAACTAAAATGGAGACACCAACCTTTCATGTTCCCTTTTTGTGGCAATCCCAGGGAGACTCTGTTTTTTGGGATGGCTTGTCCCAGATTCATGGACTGGTTTTTTTTTGGGAAAGACCTTCAGAGATCCCATTTAATCCCACCCCATCCATGGCAGGGACACCTCCCACTGTCCCATTGCTCCCAGCCCCAGTGTCCAGCCTGGAACTGAACATTCCAGGGATCCAGGGGCAGCCACAGCTCCAGTGTCTCTCCATTCTCATCCCCAAAAATATCCTGCCCATGCCCCATTTGAATCTGCTTTTTGTCAGTCCTTGGGAAAATGGCTGTGTCCATCTTTTTTAGGAACATCCTTCATATATTAGAAGTGCAGAAAGTCTCCCTGGAGCCTTTTCCAACCCCAACTCTCTTATTTTTTTCTTTATTAGAGGTGCTCCAGCCTTCCCAATTTCCCAGTGGGATTCCCAGTTTTGTGGCCTCCTCTGGACCATCTAAGAGTGGTTTGGCTTCCCTAAAAAAAAACCAACAAAACCAAAGACCAAAACAAAAAAAAAAACAAAAACAAAAAACCCCCAAAACAACAACAACAACAACAACAACAACAAAAACAAAAACAAAAACAAAAAAACCCCAAAACAAACAAACAAAAAAAGCAACAACAACAAAAAAAACCCAAACCCACCCCCAAAAAAACCCACAAAAAAAACCAAAAACCCCCCAAAAATCCCCAATTTATGATTTATAATCAATAAAATTTATTTCAATTCTTGAAATCCATGGCAAATCCAAGAAGGGTGGTAGTGAAAACTGAACATTTTTCCCTAAAAATCACAAGGACGTCGTTAGGATAATTGGAACATAATTTGCTCCATCAATCCCAGAGTGGTGTGGGGTTTTTTCCTTGTTGTTTCCCTTAAAAAATAAAGAGGGATAAATGGGTAGAGAGCAGTGCAAAACCAACACAAAACAATCAATCAACAGCAAAAAACCCTCATGATTTTTTAGCCAAACGTTTGGCTGTTGTTAATTAGGAGAATCTGGGCTTTTCTGGCTGACTTCTGGCTGGATTCCCACAGGGAACAAGGAGCCTAAACCAGGACTAACCTGCCAAAGCCTGGCCTTGGCTGCTCGAGGCAATCTGGGAGAGTCTAACACCAGAAAAAGGGGGAAAATAGAGAGAAAAACACACAAAAAAACCAATTTCACTCCTCTTTTTTTTTCTTGGAGTAGCCCAGGGAAGCAGCACAATGGTTAAAAACTGGGATGGAAAGGATGGGAGCTTGCTAAGGATATTTTGTTGGGTAAATGGGCTAATTGTGAATCTTTACATTAAATAAAATATTCTGAAATTCCTTTTGCTCTGATTTTGTGCCTGAATAAAATTCCTGCAAAGATCCAGTATTTTTATCTACAAATGAACATAATTTGTGGGCAAAACACATCATTTTAATCTCAAATTTTGTTATTTTACCAGTCCAACTGCCTTGTACAAAGTTCTGAGCTCGACTTTTCCTCTGGAACACAGTTCCTGCATGGAATTATCCCCTCCCCACTAGGAAAAAAAATCCCTAGTGCGTTTGTTTAAGAGGGAAAATTGCAACAGCACTTAAAAAAAATTAATAAAACTGCAACATTATCCAAGTGAAGAAAGGGAAGGAAGGGGTCCTGGTTTGAAGGACAGGTGTCTGCCGATAAAGGCAGAAGTTTGTCTTTGAAATGGAGAATGTAAACCCCCCTCCCTCCAAATTATTATAATTTTGAAATTAAGGGGCTCTCAGGCAAAGAGATGGGAATTAGGAATAACAGTTCTTCACTAGGAAAATTAAAATAGCAATGCAGTATTACACAGAACAATCCCAAACCCTGCCAGAGTCAGAATCCAAGCTGACACCCGTCAGGCAGTCAGGGTGTTGGCAGCAGTCCCATTCCATGGTGGCTGCATCCTCCTGCAGGGGCAGATGTGGTTCAGCTGGAGCAGTGCTCCTGGAGAAGGGGCAGTTTCCTCTGAAGCTCCAGGGATGATGTGCAAAGGTCTGGTTTTCCTCTGGAATCCAGTGGAAAGAAGGTTCCTTGGTGTCCCAAATCTCAGTTTTTCTCTGGGTAGGAAAGGCTTGGCTCCTGCCCTGGCTGGAGCATCTCCCAGTGGGATGATGGAATTTTCTCAGCCATGCCCTGGGACTCAGTGGCCATGAACAGGAGATATCTCCTGGAGGGAGGATGGGCTGTGGGAAGATAAAGATGATTGCCCAGCTGGTTTAAAGCTGGTGATTGGAGGGAAGGAGGGAGCAGGGAAGGGAGGGGAGGGAGGGAGGGAGGGAGGAAGGAAGGAAGGAAGGAAGGAAGGAAGGAAGGAAGGAAGGAAGGAAGGAAGGAAGGAAGGAAGGAAGGAAGGAAGGAAGGAAGGAAGGAAGGAAGGAAGGAAGGAAGGAAGGAAGGAAGGAAGGAAGGAAGGAAGGAAGGAAGGAAGGAAGGAAGGAAGGGTGGGTCCCAGCGTGGAACAAAATCCCAATATTTAAACAGACCCCTCGTCAAACATAACAAGGAGCCTCTTGTTCTGAGCGTTTGTAATTCCTAGAAATTCCAAGTGGCCACTGGAATAACTCAAAGGAGCTCCAGGTTGTGCTGAGGGAAATATAAAAATTTGGATTTTTTTCTTCCAAAGCAGCTGCCAGCCCTCTCCTGGGCTCATCCAAACTTTCCTCTCTGTCCTGAAGAGCCTCCCACACTTAGAAACTCCCCCTGGGATAACCATCCCTGGAGGAGATTCCCAAACATCCCTTGAGGAGATTCCCAAATATCCCTTGAGGAGATTCCCAAACATCCCTTGAGGAGATTCCCAAATATCCCTTGAGGAGATTCCCAAACATCCCTTGAGGAGATTCCCAACTATCCCTGGAGGAGATTCCCAAACATCCCTTGAGGAGATTCCCAAACATCCCTTGAGGAGATTCCCAAATATCCCTTGAGGAGATTCCCAAATATCCCTTGAGGAGACTCCCATTGTTGGGATAAGCACAGCCTCAGTTCCAGGAGCCTCAACTCTCTCCTGGCTTAATTAAGGACCTTTTTAGATCTGAGGCTATTTGAATTAGGCCTGGTTTATTTATTTTTATTTTATATTTTTATATTTTTATATTTTTATATTTCTATATTTTTATATTTTTATATTTTCATAGCTTTTTATAGTTTTTATATTTTTATATTTTTCATAGTTTTTATTTTTATATTTTTATTTTATATATTTTCCATATGCCCATATTTCCATATTTTTATAATTTTATTTTATTCTATTTTATTCTATTTCTACTTTTTCCACAAGGATTCCATGCCCTAATCCCATCTGGACTCTGCTCTGCCCAGGAGGCCTCAGCAATCCCAAGGACAGGAGCAGGAGGGAGGGGATCCAAGGAATCTCTTGTGCCATCCCAGAATTTACCCAGCTCCCTGGCAATAACTGAATTTCCTTCCCACTCCAAGAGAAACAATGGAAAATGTTGATGTGCTGGTGCTGGAATCCAAAATGAGTTTTTCAAGCACAGAGACATTTGGGAATATCCAGCTCTGTCCAAAAAAAAAAAAAAAGAGAATTATGGAGAGGCACAAAGAAGTGATTTTTATCCTGAAAACAGAGAAGGAATTGTTTTCCCTGATCCATCTTTTTTTTTTTTATTTTTTTTGGGATGGTTTCTCTGGTGCTTGATAATCCCTTGGAGTAACTGACATCAATCCAAGAGTCTCCTTCCTTTCCAGCCATGGAATTCCGGGGGAATTGAATAGCTTGGAAATTTCTGTCCAGTTTCTTTCAAAATGCTGCAGTGAGAATGCAAAGTTAGTGAATACACAAGTGTGGTTTCATTTAAAAAAGTGGGATAAAAATTCCATTAAAAATTAATTTATGCAGCCATTTATGTAATTAACCCAGAGGTTTACGATTGATATCATGGATATCTAATGATTTTAAGAAAATTAAGTTATATTTTATAAATTAGTGTGACAGGAGGCTTTGGAAATTTAAAATATATTTTGAATTTCATCCCCTAAGGAGGTGTATTCCAAGAAATCAGCAGAATCAGGAAGTTTAGAAAATTGAAAAGTCTTTGCAAAATTTTTTTTTGTATTATTATTTATAGTCTATTTTTTACAGCAATGCTTTGCATAAAATAATTACATTTTAAATCATTTTTGCTTGTGGGGGAAGAACAGGGTGAAAACTGGAATTTATTTATTGATTTATTTTAATTAATCCTCATCAGAGATAAGAACTAACAGCTTTATTTGGCATTGCAGGCAGCAAATAATTCTCACAAACAGCAGCTCAGCAGGACACACACAAACATCTCCAAACATGGGACAATTCCCTGAAAAATCAGCTCGTTTTTATTTCATTTTTAAAACAGGATCTTACAAATTAGAAAACTTGCATGAAAGTGATGGAATATTCCTCATGCAGAAAAGGATTTTGGTAATTAACAGGCTAATTAAGGGATGAGGGTTTTGGGCCAAGCTGATTTTCCTCATTTTGGATGTTGTGCAGAGTTTAAATTCTGGAGTTTAGGAGTTTTCCAGGATGGGAACAGGACCTGTCCTCACAGAGGGATTCTGGCTCACGTGGGTGCTCAGCCTGGAGAGGAAAAGGATCCAGGGAGAGCTCAGAGACCCTGCCAGGACCTGAAGGGATCCAGGAGAGCTGGAGAGGGACTGGGGCCAGGCTGGGCACTGGGGCTGGAGCAACCTGGGACAGTGGGAGGTGTCCCTGCCATGGCTGGGGTGGGGATGGGATGATTGTCCTGGTTTGGAGGACAGGTGTCTGCCAATACAGGCAGGAGCGTTTCTTGGAAATGGAGAATGTAAACCCCCTCTCTCCAAATTATTATAATTGTGAAATTAAGGGGCTCTCAGACAAAGAGATGGGAATTAGGAGTAACAGTTCTTTACTAGGAAAATTCAAATAGCAATGCAGTATTACACAGAACAATCCCAAACCCTGCCAGAGTCAGAATCCAAGCTGACACCCGTCAGGCAGTCAGGGTGTTGGCAGCAGTCCCATTCCATGGTGGCTGCATCCTCCTGCAGGGGCAGATGTGGTTCAGCTGGAGCAGTGCTCCTGGAGAAGGGGCAGTTTCCTCTGAAGCTCCAGGGATGATGTGCAAAGGTCTGGTTTTCCTCTGGAATCCAGTGGAAAGAAGGTTCCTTGGTGCCCCAAATCTCAGTTTTTCTCTGGGCAGGAAAGGCTTGGCTCCTGCCCTGGCTGGAGCATCTCCCAGTGGGATGATGGAATTTTCTCAGCCATGCCCTGGGACTCACTGGCCATGAACAGGAGATATCTCCTGGAGGGAGGATGGGCTGTGGGAAGATAAAGATGATTGCCCAGCTGGTTTAAAGCTGACCCATGAGCAGATAATGTGTGCCAGGAGATCAGGGGCACTGCTCCACCCGGCTGCAGCAGGTGGGACAGAATTCACATTGCTGGTCACATCAACCCAACACAATGATCCTCAAAATCTTTAAAATCCCTTCCATCCCAACCCATTCCATGATTCCATGCAAATCTGGTTTGCATAATTTCTTCCAGAGTGTCAGGAAAGTCCTTGGGAGAGGAGGAAGAGTTTTTTAAGTGCCTGGAGGAAAAACCAGATCCTTCATTTTCCCACAGAACAACAGACTCAGTTTAACCCCTTGCTTACAAGCACGGCTGTCATTGTGTCTTGAGCCTGCAGTGCAAACAAAAACTCCTTAACACCTGGACTAATGAATCCCAGGAAGGCTCTGAGGATTTCCAGCTGCACTTGGAAAGAACAAATCCTGCTCCTCACTGATTTGTGTCACACAGCTCCAGGACAAACCCTCTGCAGGGAGGGCAGGAGGATCTCACAGGGACTGCCTGCAGGTCCAAGGCCAGGCATTGCTGGGATTTTTTTGCCCAGATTTTCAGTCTGTACTTTTTTAATCCCATTTATCCCATCAACACTTGTGGCAAAGAAGTGAACAGCCCCAGCACCTGGAGCTGAGAGCTCTTCAAAAGATTGATTATAATTCATCAAGTGCTTCATCACCTCTGAGGGAGCTGAGGCTTCATGGAAGAAAATAAATTGGTGTAAAGCAAAAGTGGGTCTGTTTAAATCGGGTTTTGGGAGAACTAAAAGGTTTCCCAGAGCAGCTGTGGCTGCCCCTGGACCCCTGGCAGTGCCCCAGGCCAGTTTGGACAGTTTGGAGCAGCCTGGGACAGTGGGAGGTGTCCCTGCCATGGCAGGGGTGGGATGGGATGATCCTTAACACCTTCCCAACCTATGCAGTGATTCCATGGCTCCAATGATGATTAAATCCCAAATTATGGCGCGGGTGGGTGTGGGTGTGTGTTTGGGTGGTTTTTTAACTACAGAGGATAACAAAAATCTCCCAGCCTGAGGAAAATCCTCCAAAGGAACAAAGAATTTCCACCCTCTGGAATAACTGGGATGAGGAGTTGCTGGACAAAGACACAAAGGGGCAGAATTCAAAGTGAAAATAAAGAAGTTCCTTTGTGTGACAAGATGTTTCTCCAGCTGCAGAGTCCCTTGTCCTGCTAAAGAGGAATCCAGGACATAAACCTGGATGCAGGGAAGAGCTGGTTCTGCTCCTGCTGCCCACATCTCATTGTCAGTGAGGAGTGGAGCTGCTTTGGATTCCTCCCCAGCAGAGGGAAAACCTCCACGGACCAGCCCTGGAGGAGAGGGGACACCTCGAGCAGGAGTGGGATTAACAGCAGGAGAACCTCCTGCAGGTGGGATTTGCTCACAGGAGGCTGCAGCTTCCAACAAAACTCCTGAGTGGTTCTGGAAAGCAGAGTCAGGCTCACAGAACAGCTACAAACAAATCCTGAGGAGATAAAAGCAGCGCTCTTGTGCTTTTTTGGCTGCTTCCCCTTCCTTTTCTGCCTCTTTTCCCAGTTCTCAGATGTTTCTGGGCATTGTCCAGCAATTCACTCCTCACATCTGTTCATGCTTCATCCAGGTTCCTTTTCCTCTTGCACTCCTTTCCTTTTTTATATTTTGCTCAATTTCCCCCTCAGTTCTTTTGATCCTCTTCCAACTGATTCCCTTTTTTCCTCTGTATTGATTATTTTTTTTCCCCCAGGCTTGTTCTCTCCATGATTTCCTCGTTTGATAACTGAAGGCAGATATTTTATATCCAGTTTCCATGGAGTTCCTTCCTCTTCTGGAATTCTTTGCTCCCTCTTCCCCAGAAGTCAGCTTTTCCAATTCCTTAGGAACACCAAGGAATTCTCTTTCTCTGAGAAATTATCTGCTGCTTCCCACCCTGGATTTCAAGGAAAGAAAACCCAGCAGGGAGCAGTTTGCTCTTGTATTTTATTCCACACGGGATCAGCAGGATGAACCCTGATAAATTTAGGGTTTTCCTTGCTCGTTTAGCTTTGGAAGCTCCCAAGGATGAGGTCCCAGATTTTTCCAGGATCACAGAATGATTTGGGATGATCCATTCCCACCTCCTTCCATGGGCAGGGACACTCCACAAAATCCCTCCCTGCAATCCCAGCCTGTCCTCTCGCTCTCACCCCCTTCTGCTTCCACCAGGATTCATCCCTCTGGGGTTTTCCAGATGTTCCCCAAGATCTTCCTCCCTGGGCTTCCTCTTTAAAGAAGGGAAGTTGGAGAGTTGGGATTTGCAGTGAGGGGATTTATAGTGTGGGTATTTGCAGAGCTGGGATTTACAGAGTTGGGATTTACACTGAGGGGATTTTGGGGATTTACAGAGCTGGGATTTGCAGAGCTGGGATTTGGAGAACTGGGATTTTGGAGAACTTGGGATTTCCAGGAGTGATCTCTTGGAGACTTCACAGAGCCGATTTTGTACTGGGATTTCCAGAGTCAGATTTACAGGAATTTGGGGGATCGCAGAGCTGGGATTTGCAGAGCTGGGATTTGCAGAGTTGGGATTTCCAGTGTGAGGATTTTTGTGATTTACAGAGCTGGGATTCACAGGGTTGGGATTTCTAGTTGTGGGGATTTTTGAGATTTAAGATCTGGGATTTATAGAGCTGGGATTTGCAGAGTTGAGATTTGCAGAGCTGGGATTTACAGGATTGGGATTTACAGGGTTGGGATTTCCAGTGTGGGGATTTTTGAGATTTAAGAGCTGGGATTTGCAGAGTTGGGATTTACAGAGTTGGGATTTACAATGTGGGGATTTTGGGGATTTGCAGAGCTGGGATTTGCAGAGCTGGGATTTGCAGAGCTGGGATTTCCAGTGTGAGGATTTTTGTGTTTTATGGAGCTGGGTTTTCCAGGGTTGGGATTTCCAGTGTGGGGATTTTTGAGATTTAAGAGCTGGGATTTACAGAACTGGGATTTGCAGAGTTGGGATTTTTGAGATTTACAAAGCTGGGATTTCCAGGGCTGGTATTTGCAGAGCTGGGATTTACAGGGTTGGGATTTGCAGAGCTGGGATTTACAGGGTTGGGATTTCTAGTGTGGGGATTTTTGAGATTTAAGAGCTGGGAATTTATACAGCTGGGATTTGCAGAGTTACAATTTTTGAGATTTCCAGAGCTGGGATTTCCAGAGCTGGGATTTGCAGAACTGGGATTTGCAGTGGGAATTTTGGGGATTTACAGAGCTGGAATTTGCAGAGCTGGGATTTGGAGAACTGGGATTTCCAGTGTGAGGATTTTTGTGATTTACAGAGCTGGGATTTCCAGGGTTGGGATTTCTATTTGTGGGGATTTTTGAGATTTAAGAGCTGGGAATTTATAGATCTGGGATTTGCAGAGTAGGGATTTGCAGAGCTGGGATTTACAGGATTGGGATTTACAGGGTTGGGATTTCCAGTGTGGGGATTTTTGAGATTTGCAGAGCTGGGATTTGCAGAGTTGGGATTCAGAGCTGGGATTTCCAGAGCTGGAAATCCATCCCAGAGCTGGAAATCAAATTTCGAGGTGGTTCCCATGTGGGAGGATCCAGAGATTTTGGGGGAATTCAGGAGAAATTCCAGAGGAGATCCAGCAGGGCAGTGTGTGGATGTGACAGGAAATTTCCCAAGGAGCAAAATTTGGGCACAAAATTCCTGCAGTGCCCAAATTCTGAGGCACCAGAACCTCCTGAGCATCCCCAAGGCCCTGCCCTGCTCCTGGTCCTTTTAGGGGTCAGTGACCCCCAAATCCAAAAAATCCTTGGGATTTTTCAAACGTTTTCATTTCAAAATTTCCTTAAAAACAACTTGGAAAAGTGATTTGGCTCCACTGATCTCCAGGGCAGGGATGTTGTTTTCAGGTGACAAATTCTGCCTTTTGTCCCCTCACCTTTTCTGTCACCTCCTAATTTTTGTGAGGCTTCTTCTTGCTCCATTTCCCCGTAATTTATAGAATTTTTATATTTTATATAAAAAATTTATTTAATGTTATATATTTATTTTATATATTTTATACATTTTATATATTTCATATATTTATCTATTTTATATATTTATATATTTATACACGTTATATTTTTTATATTTTATAATATATTTACAATATTTTATATCATTTTAATATCATGTTATGTATCTCCTCCCCAACTTTCCATTCCTCCCCACTTTTTTCCCAGCAAAAAACAAACAAATTTAAAGACAAGTTCATCCCTTTCTGGTTCCAGGGCTCTGGGAGAAGAAAAGTGAATTTATTCCATCACTAAGGGAAGGAGGTGATCAGGATCCTGCTCACCCAGTCAGGGATGAGATTTTGGGAATGACTTTGTGCTAGAAACTGGGAGATAAATTAAAAATAAAAATGAAAACTATTCCCAAACCTGGGAAGTCTGGGTTATTTCCTATGGCCTATCCATCTTCCCTGTCATTCCAAGAGTTATTTGCCAACCCCTGGATGATTCCCAGGCCCTTTTTTTCCTTCTATTTTCCTTCCCACAGCCTTCATGAAGTGTCATGTCAAACTCACCCAATCCCCTCAGCCAAAAACACAAACAAACCCCAAATAGGATTAAAAAAAAAGAGGGAATAACAGGAATATTTTGACTGACATCCCCACTTTTGCAATTCCCAGGAACAAACAGCTCTGAGTGAGCCTGGATTTAATTTCAAATAAAATGGAGTTGTTTCCCTTTGGGTCAAATCCAGCATCTCCTTTGGCCTCTGGGGTTTTCCAGCCTCAGTGTTTGGGTTTGCTGCAAATAAATACAGGGAAAAGTTCCTATTTCAGCTGCACTGGAAGTGATAAGAGGATTTGATAACTGCTGGATCACTGGAGTGGCAGGAATGTGCTCCCATTCCTGCTGCTTGTCCCAGGGGATGCAGAGTCCTGAAAGAATGAAGGAAAATTAATGAAAAATTAAGGAAATATTAGGGAAAAATTAACAAAAAAAAATGAAGGAAAAAAATGAAGGAAAAATGAAGGAAAAATGAATGAAAAATCCCCTTTATTCCAGCCTAATATTCCCAGTCATCCCAACATTCTCCTTAAAGTCACAGGGAATGTATTTTATTTTTCCATGCCATTATCAAATGATGGTTTTCCACCTTTTTATCCATCTTAATTTGGTCAAAAGTAAAGAGCCCTGCTGGCTGAGAACTATTTAGTAATAATTAGTAATATTTTGTAGTAATTTAGTAATAATTCCACATGAATTCCACACCCTAAAAACTAATTAAAGGAATGCTTTCAAATTTCCACGTTTTTAAAAGCCACTCACATGTTTGGGTACTTCCTTTATTTTTAGAAACTGCCATAAATCAAATTATAGAAGGAAGGAAGACACAGCTTCTACTACTATTATTATTATTATTATTATTATTATTATTATTATTATTACCTTGCAATTCCCAATTTTCAAGTATTTTAATAGTGAGAATAATATATTTTAAACATTAGAAATTATTATTAAATTAGCTTTTTCTTCTTCTTTTCAGGTGTTCTTTTACATCCTTGAGAAGAGGCAAAAGTTCCTAGGAGATATTGGTACATAATAATATAAAATTATGATTATTAATAAAAATTATATTTATATTTATTTTATACTTATACCATTACTACTACTACTACTACTACTACTACTACTAATAATAATAATAATAATAATAATAAAATTAAAAACTTCAAGGAGTAGCTTCAGTTCCTTCATTCCTTAATTCGTGTTTTGCTGTGCTCTGGCTGGATTTGTGGCAATAATTTGAGGAAAACAATGGCAGTGGGAAGGAAGCAATCCCAGCCTGAATTCCTAATTTGTGACTTGCTCATTCCAGAATAAAAAGTGTTGGAAATGATGGAAAAAATCGGGAATTATTTGAATTTAGAGGTTGAGTTCCTGCTCCACAATCAAATCCCAACACAGAGCAAGATATTCCTGGGAATTTTCCTCTGGAATTGCATCCCATCAGTCCAGGAGCAGGAGCCAGCCTTGGGAAATGGGAATTTCTGAGCTCACTGAATTTCTTCTCATTTTTGTTGTTGATATTGTCAAAGCCCCTGGAATCCCCACCAAAATCAGGGGTTGTTTTGTGGGGACTTTTAGGAGGAGACAGGAGCAGCCCAGTGGGATTTTCCCAGAGGGGTTGTGGATTCCCCATCCCTGGAAGTGTCAGAGAAAGATGCAGAAAAAACAGAAAAAAAATTAATTTCCCCACGGAACAATTGCTGCATGGGCACTTTGGGGTGAGCAAGGGGGATTTGCTGTTCCCTGATTCCCACCCTGTCCTGGGTTGCAGTACAGGGTGTGACAGAAATGTGAATTCTGTCCCCAGGTGGGGCAGTGCCCCTGATCTCCTGGCACACATTATCTGCTCATGGGCCAGCTTTAAACCAGCTGGGCAATCATCTTTATCTTCCCACAGCCCATCCTCCCTCCAGGAGATATCTCCTGTTCATGGCCACTGAGTCCCAGGGCATGGCTGAGAAAATTCCATCATCCCACTGGGAGATGCTCCAGCCAGGGCAGGAGCCAAGCCTTTCCTACCCAGAGAAAAACTGAGATTTGGGACACCAAGGAACCTTCTTTGCACTGGATTCCAGAGGAAAACCAGACCTTTGCACATCATCCCTGGAGCTTCAGAGGAAACTGCCCCTTCTCCAGGAGCACTGCTCCAGCTGAGCCACATCTGCCCCTGCAGGAGGATGCAGCCACCATGGAATGGGACTGCTGCCAACACCCTGACTGCCTGACGGGTGTCAGCTTGGATTCTGACTCTGGCAGGGTTTGGGATTGTTCTGTGTAATACTGCATTGCTATTTGAATTTTCCTAGTAAAGAACTGTTATTCCTAATTCCCATCTCTTTGCCTGAGATCCCCTTAATTTCAAAATTATAATTAGGAGGGAGGGGGTTTACATTCTCCATTTCCAAGAGAATCTCCTGCCTTTATTGGCAGACACCTGTCCCTCAAACCAGAACAGCTGCCATCCCATGTTTGTCTCATCCCAGGCAGCTTCCCAAGGTTCCCATCCCTTGGAGAGCTGCCTGCAGTCCCTGCTCCCAGCTGGAATGTTCTGGATATCCTGGCACAGCTGGATCCTGTGCAGCCCCACCCCACCCTGGGCCCCCTTTGGTCCCAGAGGGACTTTGAGCCCATTCCAGCCTTTCCTGATGGATTTGCTTCTCCTTCTCCCACTGGTTGGATTTTGCCACTCGGTGGGAGAAGCTGGAGCATGCCAACAGCTCCAGGGTGTTTTGGGGAAGTTTGGCTCATGGATATGAGGAACCTCCAGGGATTTTTGAGGTGTCTGCCTGAGAGAGAAGCAGGAATGGGGTGACAAGAGCAGGAGGAAAGGGATGGCAAAAAAAACCTGGAGCAGGAATTTGCCTCTGAGGGAAGTTTTCTGACAAGGGAGAGGGAATATTTGGGTTGATGGCTCATCTCCTGGTTTTCCAGACAGATGTTCCTCCTGGTGCCAACAAGATCTGTGGGCACAGAGGAAGGGAAAGCACCTTTGGGATCTGGGAGATCCAAGGAAAACCAGGACAGTTTGTGGTGTTAATGAGGATCAGATCCCTGCTGGGGATTATCCAGTGGTCTGGGGCCTTCTCCTGCTGGTATTTCAGATTGGAATAACCCATTCTGTGCCAGAACATTCTGTCAGTTTATGAACCTCTCAGCAACGAGGATTGTTCACAACCTTGGGAGAGCAACAGATCTTCCCCAAAGCCTGGAGATAATTCCTGGGAATCATGTCCAGCCCCCCAGGATGCCCATCCCAATTTCCCAAACTGGGAACTCTAGGAGAGGAAGAGTTGAAATGAAAGAAGGTCAGGTTGTCTTGGCAAAAGTGAAACTCCCTCCCAGAAAAGCCTGAACCCCCAATGACTTCACCTCCAAAGAGGGACTGGTTGGTATCCTGCATTCCCAGGGTTGTAGGTGGGATTGGGATCCAGCTGGATGCTCTGGAAATAAGCAGGAAATAACTGAGCAGTGACAAAAGCTCCCTAAAGCAGCAGGAATTTGTCCCTCTCTCCCACTCTGCCATAGCACAGAGGGTGACAAATGGGATCCCTCTCCTGAAGTTCATCATCCTGCTAAAAATCCTCTCCCAGGAAGGAAAGGGTTTTGTTATGGAACAGGAATAAGCTGAGCTCTTTATTCCCCTGCTGAAATTCCTGGGCTTATTTTAGACCTTTGTAAATGAGATCCATCCTGAGAATTCCAAGGGTGTTAAAATGCTCAGCTGCCACCAGCCAGGCCCAAATTTGGGCCTCTCCTCCTTTTAAAGTTCATCAAAGGCATAAAAAAGGGGATAAAGGGGGAAAAGAAAGGAAAACTGGCAGCAGTTCTGCTCTCAGGAGAGCTGGGGAATTATTTGGGCTTGGGAATTTGGTGCTGAGTTGAGCTGGGTGATTTTTCTAATTCCTCACTTCCAAAATTGGATGCACTGGACTCTTGGAGGTGATAAATTTGTGAGTCACTCTGAATAATTCCTGGACCAGAAGGACAAAAAGGGACTTGGGATGGAGCTTTTTAAACCCCCCAGTGTGGAATTTCTGTTCTTCTGTGCAGGATCTGCTGGAAAACTCAGGCATGGAACCATCATGAAAGAATTTCTGCCAGTTCCAAAGGCTTTGCTTTTCCCACCCAAATTTTATTGGAATGATCCCAGTGTTAATTCAACATTTTCAATCTATTGAAGTAGATTTTGTGTTGCTGGAATTCCAAGAGTTGGGCACTTCAAAAACAAAGCCAAAAGCTTTGGTTCCAACTCAACACTCCAAATTATCCCACTGGAAATGCAACATGTTGTAAGACAAGAAAATTCCATAATATTTCCCCATCAGGGAACAGGAAAAATCACCTGAGTGACCCAAGTGATGAAACAGATCTTAAAAAAATCAAACTCTTTTTTTTTTCCCCATGGTTTTCCCAGAAATTCTATTGATCCAGCCCTGGGTGGCTCTTTTGCTCAGTTGTCTCTTCACATCCACCAGCTCAGCTGATTTATGGCCACACAAAACTTTTTTTTTTTTCAGAATTTCTGGTTGAGCTCCATAAAGTTCTCAATCAATCCCTGAGGTTTTGAGGGAGAATTCCAAGGGAATATCTGGAATGCTTTCACCTGGAGGCTTTTTTTTCTTTCTCAGGGAATTTTCTTGCAACTGAAATAACAAAAAATCAGTGAAATCATTCCAGTGCCCCCGAGGTGGGTGAAAATCCAGTGGATTATTTGGAAGCTGTTCTGGATGCTCTCTGCTTCCCTGAGGGGAGGAAGGACCTAGAATAATTTGATCCATTATTTTTTTCCCTCTTTGATTGCCTTTAATAAAATTTATCAGCTCTTTCTGCCCAAGAATTGTCCTGACACCAATTCCCAGCCAGTTCTGTTGGGAAGACAAGCTGGGAATTGTCAGCAGGTGGGATACAAAAAACCATTTTGGAACTAGCAAGTTTGGGTTCTTTTTCCACTCCTGGTTTTCCCAACAAAACATCTCCTGTGTCAGGGATATCAGCACACACCTGGATTCCTGTTCTCACCAGTTTCTCCTTCAAAAGCCTGGTACCAACTCCTGGTTCCCTCAAAGCCCAGCTTGGTTATCCAGGGAACTCCCAGTGCTTTGAAACGGGATTCAAAATGTCAGGGAATTTCCAAAATGTCAGGGAATTTCCCAAAATGTCAGGGAATTCCAGACAGGTTTGGGTTGGAAGGATCTTAAAACTCATCCAGTGCCACCCCTGCCATGGGCAGGGACACCTCCCACTGCCCCAGGCTGCTCCAGCCCCAGTGTCCCAGCCTGGAACTGAACATTGCAGGGATCCAGGGGCAGCCACAGCTGCTCTGGGAATCCATCCCAGCCCCTGCCAGGGAACAATTCCTGATTCCCAAAAGATCCCATCAAACCCTACTCTGAAGCCATTCCCTGTGTCTGTCCCTCCATTCCCTGTGTCTGTCCCTCCATTCCCTGTGTCTGTCCCTCCATTCCCTGTGTCTGTCCCTCCATCCCTGTGTCTGTCCCTCCATTCCTGTGCCTGTCCCTCCATTCCTGTGTCTGTCCCTCCATCCCTGTGTCTGTCCCTCCATTCCCTGTGTCTGTCCCTCCATTCCTGTGTCTGTCCCTCCATTCCCTGTGTCTGTCCCTCCATTCCCTGTGCCCTGTCCCTCCAGCCCTTGGCACTGTCTCTCTCCATGTTTCCTGCAGCTCCTTCCAGGCCCTGCAAGGCCACCCTGAGCTCAGCCCAAAGCTTCTCCTGTGCAGGTGAACAATCCCAGCTGTGCCAGCCTTTCCTGCCAGCAGAGCTGCTCCATCCCTCTGCTCATCCTGCTGCCTGCTCTGGGCTCTCTGCAGCAGCTCCAGCTCCTCCCTGGCTGGGGCAGCTCTGCAGGTGGGATCACACCTGGGGGGCTCAGGGACACAATCCCAATCCCAATCCCTTTCCTGATCCCACACTGGGGCTCAGCCCAGAACAATCCCAATCTTTGTTCCATTCCCAGAATCCAAGGCTCTGACCTTCCCCAGCCCATGACTCACATGCCAGGAAGGTGAATCTCTGAGGATTAATGAGTTCCTCATTGTGCCCAGCCCCCAGAGCCTCTGCAGCCAGCTCAGCTGCCTCCCTTGGAGCCCTTCCCAACACTTGATCCTAATCACAGCCCTGCACCTGGCCCAGCTTTCCCCAGGACAATATGTGACCAAATTGATTGTGGCAGTTTTGTTTTCTCTCCTTCCATCCACCTCTCCTTCCCCTCGGAGTTCAATGGATCCTTTCTAGGATGTTCCAAACAAACATCAATGGAAGGGATTGTGCAGGAGAGCTGTGGGCAGCAGTGTCCAGCTGGATCCTGCTTTGATGTCCTTGGCTGGAGAGGGACACTTGACTCAGACCACCCACAGCCAGGCCTGGCTCCTTCCTGGGAGAAGGGATCATGAATCCAGCACGGAACATCTGGAGGTGGGAATTCTGTGTCCTGCACAGGGACAGCACCAGGGAGAGGCTGGAGCTGTGCCAGGGGAGTTTGGGATGGATTTCAGGGCAAGGCTCTTTCCCCAGAGGGTGCTGGCACTGCCCAGGCTCCCCAGAGCTCCAGGGATGCCCAGGCTGGGATTTTGGGGGGCTGTGACTGGATGGTCCCTGGGGTTTATTCAGGATATTCCATGGCTCAGTCCCACCAAGGTCAGCACTGCTGGATGCTCATCAAGCCCCAGCAGGTTGAAGATTTAAGCTGTGCTCACACCTAAGATGTGATTTAGGATAAATTCACCTCTTTGCTTTATTTATTTTTTTTATGTTTCACATCTCCATTCAGCTCCAAGGCAGAGCTCTGCAGGAAGGAATCTGTGTGTGTGTGAATGAGTTTGAGATGTTTCCCTCTGGCCTCTGTTCCCCTAAAAACCCATCAGGAATCTGAGGAAGGTGCTGCTCCTGCCATCCTACCTTGCCTTAAAAATTGTCCAGGTCAGGATGTGGGAATGGATGGAAGAGGAAAAAGCAAAGTCCTCAATCTGCTTGGGTCAGCAGTGCTGGACCAGGGAGAGGCTGGAGCTGGGCCAGGGGAATTTGGGATGGATTTCAGGGCAAGGTTCTTCCCCCAGAGGGTGCTGGCACTGCCCAGGCTCCCCAGAGCTCCAGGATGCCCAGGCTGGGATTTTGGGGGGCTGTGACTGGATGATCCTGGGGGTTTATTCCCACTCAGGATATTCCATAATTCCATTATTTGGCAGCCCTGGAGGTCAATCCAGGCAGGATTTCCACTCTCTGCTCGCTCTGCTGGGGTTTTCCACATTGAGCTTTTAACTCCCCTTGGTTCTGTGATTTTATTTTTTAGTTCTTGCTTTTCTCTCCAAGTGGGAAAGGCATCAGGAGCCACCAGGATGCTCAGAGAGCACTTTGAGGGTGATGCTCATCCTTTATTCTTCACTCTTTCGGTAACATGGACTTAGATTTCCACATTTCACCTCCCTTTAATACCAAGAGAGCTGAATGATAGAAAAAAAAAGCTCCAAAAAACTGTGGGCATGAAGAAAACCTCGAGTTAAAGGCAGCTTATCAGACCCAGCTGCTGCTTATCACCAATGCTCCATCTGCTCCATCTGCTTAGAATAAATAATTCCTTTATTTTTTTTTATTGGTGTCCTATGGTCCATCCAAACAATGAGCAAAAAGAGAAACTGTAAATAAATTTTACAGTGTCACTAAGAGCATTCACATTAAGGGGAACTATTTTGAAGCCACGCCAGTTCTTAATAAATTGCTTTTATTCGGGTGTTTTTACAAGGAGAAAAGAAGAAAAAAGCAGGAACAATGGAAGAATGGAAACTGCTCCATCACTCCTTTTAATAATAAATATTCCCAGGCTGTTCTCCTCACAAAGGAGGGGCCAAGGGTTTTATTTTTGCTTTTTTTTTGTGTGTCCATCTGAAAAGCAGGGGATAAAAAGCCCCTGAGGCAGCTGGCTGAGCTCCCTTCCTGCAGTTTTCCCTGGATTGCTGGGGTTGAACAGGCACCTTGGGCTCACCTGGGTGGCCCAGGGGGACTCCAGAGCCACAGCTCAGCCTGTGGAAGGAGCAGAGTCTTTCCCAGCTGGTGATTTCCCTTCAGGACACTGGGAATCCTCCTGGAAAAAAAACCTGCTGTCCTAATTCCCAGTTCTGGCACTGGTCTGCTTTAATTTTTTTGGATATGGGATGCCACAAGAATTCCACCCAACCATTCCAAAGTTCCCCTGGAGTTCGAGCTCATCCTTCCTGAAGCAGCAAGTCCTGGCAGCTCCTGATTTAACTCTCCAGGACAATGTGGATTTTGCATGGAAATTCCTGAATAACCAAGAGATTTCATGGAAAATCCTCAATTTGGGCAGCAGGCAGCACAGATTCCCACAGAATTCCTGCACTGAATATGGGAGTAGGGATTCACATTCCAGGGAGCTCCAGCAAAGTTCCTTTTTTCCTCTTTTTCCAATTATTAATTTATTTTTTAGGGATGGGATACTTGATCTGTGTCTATTTTCCAGTATCATGTGTTTAATTCCTGCCTGCAGGGATTCTGGGAAGCTTTGCCTGGCATCTCCAAACCCAAAAGGCATCCTGGTATCACAGGAGTGGGGTGGGAATGGAAGAGTGACATCAGAATTATGGATACCCCATCAGGGCTGGAAAATCCAATCCTAGTGAGAGGAATGAGGGATTTGTCTTTACAAACGAGCTGTGGATCTGCTGGGAGATAAAACCAGCAATGAGAGGTAAAAGACACAATGGGATGGATTCCACTGATTGATGAATGGAAAAAAAAATATTTGCCTTTACAAACAAACTGTGGGTTTGCTGAGAAATGAAATTGGATATTGAAAGATGAAAAAAGAAATGGGGAAAAAACTATGGATTCTATAAGAATTAAAAATGAAAAGGGAGGGTTGGACATTAGAGGGGAATCTCAGGTATCTTAAGGGAAGTCTGTGCCTCTCAAGTACCTCAGTCAGTGGGGAAAGAGAGGGAAATGCAGCCAGGATATTGGGATAAAAGGAGGCTGCGTCCTCCAAAAATCTGAGAGACCCCAGGGGAATGCCCCATGGCCTCTCCCTTTTATTGGAATAAAGCAAAATGACTCCTCTGTCTCCTTTTTGGACATGAACCTCTGGTGTTTGTGAATTAATTTTCCTGACACTAGGCTGACCTTGGCAGGTCCTGGATCTCCAGAGCAGGGAAACACTGGAAAAATGCCAGAGGATTCAGCTTTGAAAGGGAAGAAAAGAACTAAAGAATCCCAGACTGGTTTGGGTTGGAGGGACCTCAAATCCCACCCAGAGCCACCCCTGCCATGGGGACACCTCCCACTGTCCCAGGTGCTCCAGCCCCAGTGCCCAGCCTGGAACTGAACATTGCAGGGGTCCAGGGGCAGCCACAGCTGCTCTGGCAATTCCATCCCAGCCCCTCCCAGGGAACAATTCCTGCCCAAAATCCATCCAGCCCTGCCCTGGGAGCTTGGGACACTCCATGAGGACGTGTCCATCCTCTCTTTGTCTGATGTGGCACCTGGAGCTGCTCCCAGGAAATTTGGGATTTGTGCAGGAGGGGTGGATTTTCCAGCAGGGAAAGGGCAAATCCTCAAGGAGTGGGAGCAGAGGAGCTGAGGGGGCTCAGAGGGACAGCTCTGATCTCTGCTCTGACCTGACAGCACCCAGGGAGAGGCTGGAGCTGGGCCAGGGGAATTTGGGATGGTTTCAGGGCAAGGTTCTTCCCCCAGAGGGTGCTGGCACTGCCCAGGCTCCCCAGAGCTCCAGGGATGCCCAGGCTGGGATTTTTGGGGAGGGTCTGGGCAGGCCAATGATCCCTGTGGGTTTATTCCCACTCAGGAATTCCATAATTCCACAAAATCTCCCTGAGTGACCCCACAGTCTCTGGGCCTGAACGAGCTCCTTTGCCTTTTGCCCATCCCAAAAGGGCTTTTTAAAATAAAATCAGGGCCCAGCCATCCCAAGGGAATGAGAGCCCTTGGATGTGCTCCACGATTCTTGGTGGGGCAATTCCAGTGAGTAATTGATTGCTAATTACATGTGCTGAAACATCCTGGTCCTTCCCTATCCACCAAGGACTGAGAGTTTCTCTTGGGCTTGGTTTTCATCCAAACCTTGGGCCTGTGATCCGGAGGGGGCATTTTGTGCCTGATTAATTGACTGCATTGTTTGGGGTGAGTGCTGATTAATTGCTGAATTCCAGCTCAGTTTTAAGGAAGCTCCCAGTGCTGCTTTAGGGCCACGGGGGGCCCTGTTATTCCTTTGGCCCCACGGCTCAGAGTTTTGTTGGACCTCCATAGGAAAACTCCTGGCACAGCTTCCCACCTCCCTACAAGTGAGGAGACAACAGCAGAGCTGGAGCAGACAGCAAACTTTATTAAACTCACATTAAAAAAAAAAAAAAAAAAAAAAAAGAGAGAGAAATATTGGAGCAAGCTGTTCACACTCCTGGGCCAAGAGCAACAAAAATCCTGTTCATTAGGAACTCCCAATCCAGGTGCACTGAGGGGAAAAGGGAACTGCAGCTGCTGTAAAATAAAATAAAATGGGAAATAAACTGCAGGTCTTGAGGAGAAGTGACCCAGAAACCAACCCTGGGCTGCAGCAGGGCCAGAGAGGGATCTGAGAGCTCACCTGGATCCTGCCCCAGCCCAGGGAGGAGCTGGAGCTGCTGCAGAGAGCCCAGAGCAGGCAGCAGGATGAGCAGAGGGATGGAGCAGCTCTGCTGGCAGCAGGAAAGGCTGGCACAGCTGGGATTGTTCACCTGCACAGGAGGAGCTTTGGGCTGAGCTCAGGGTGGCCTTGCAGGGCCTGAAGGAGCTGCAGGAAACATGGAGAGAGACAATTGCCAAGGGCTGGAGGGACAGACACAGGGAATGGAGGGACAGACACAGGGAATGGAGGGACAGACACAGGGAATGGAGGGACAGACACAGGGAATGGAGGGACAGACACAGGGATGGAGGGACAGGCACAGGGAGTGGAGGGACAGGACACAGGGAATGGCTCCCACTGCCAGGAAAGAAGATTTATGTTGGATATTGGGCAGGAATTGCTCCCTGTGATGCTGATGAGGGGCTGGGATGGATTCCCAGAGCAGCTGTGGCTGCCCCTGGATCCCTGCAATGTTCAGTTCCAGTTGGACACTGGGGCTGGAGCAGCCTGGGACAGTGGGAGGTGTCCCTGCCATGGCTGGGGTGGCTCTGGATGATTTTTAAGATCCTTCCCATCCCATTCCATGGTTCTTTGTTACTTTCCACCCTTTCCCTTTTACCCACAGCTGGGGCAGGACAATCCCACCCCAAAATTCTTCCAGGGCATGAGAAGGGGGCTCAGAGTTCTGGGAAACCCCTCAAATAACCAGGCCACAGACCTGGCATGCTGCTGGGATTCCAGTGAGCTGCCAGTGGCTCCTCCAGCTGCTCTAAACCCAGATGTTTCCAGTGAAATTCCAGCCAGGACTCCCTGCATCCATACAGCTGCAATTCCACTGGTTTCTCCTCCTCTCCTGCAGGATCTGGCTGTGTCCCCAGATCATGTGTGGAAGAACATCCAGCAGAAGTTGCCCAGCACTCCTGGAGCTGGTGGCTGTGCTGGGAGCACACCAAGGGCAATATCTGCTTCCAACTCCAAGCAGGAAGCTCCAGCCTGCAGGGAGTGTGGGATGTGGGAACAGGGAGATGCTGGAATGGTGCTGCAGGACTTTTCCACCCTGCAGGGAGGAGCTGCTGGGATTGGAGAGCTCCAGAAATGCTCCTGGGGAAATGGGATTTGGCTTTTCCAGGGTGGTGCTGGCAGGAATGGGAGCAGCAGCCCTCAGCCCAACAGCTCTGCCTGCTTTAATTGGATTTTGTGATCCACACAATCCCAACTGCTCCATGTCCTGTGCACACACTGATGATGGTGAGGTGGGGAGGAAAGGACATTTTGCTTTCCTTTTATAATAAAACCCCAATTGGCACTTCCAGGGTCGCCAGTCCCGTGGAATTTTTGGAAGGATCAGTTCCAGAGGGTGAGGTTTCTCTTCCAGAGGGTTTTAGCAGCAGGATGAGACCAAGGGATGCCCAGCAGGGCTGGAAGGTTTTTCCTCTCCTGAGCAACCACCAAGCCAGGGGTGGCTGCAGACAACAAACTTTATTAAACTCACATTAAAAAAAGAGAAATATTGGAGCAAGCCAATCACAGCCAGGTCCTGTTGTGGGTGAGCTTCCCAAACAAAGCTCCCCATGGCAGGACTTCAAACCCACCCAGAAACTGGGAATCCAGGCAGGACTCACAATTCACAGCTGGCATCTCAATGGCACTCTTGAGCACTTTTTAAAATTATAATGTAAAAAAATTATAACCTTGAGGGATGTGAAAGGAATTAGGGGCATGGAGGGGACATTCCAGCCATTCCTGAAGCAGCAGCTTTGGCTCTTTTTAAATGTGGAGTTTTCTTGGCAAATTTGCAGGATAAGGAGAGAAATTCCATCTTTTCCAGAGGCTTTGTGCTGCCACCAGTGCCACACAAACCCAGCTGGCTCCAAGCAGTGCTGCAGATGATGCAGTAACAAAATCATTTGGTTGTTTCATGGACTCAGGTCACACTGAATAAACAGGATATAAATATATTTTAAAACCCAGGATAGTTTGCCTATTGGATATTTAAAAATGATAGGATAAATCCATAGGATATATTTTTTTTAAAGTGTATTTTAAGTGTTTAGCAATAATGTGCTGCTCTCTGCACCCTGTGCCAGCCCTGCCCACCCTGCCAGGGAACAATTCCTGCCCAAAATCCCATCTGGCACTGGGAGCCATTCCCTGTGTCCTGTCCCTCCCTGCCTTGTCCAAATCCCTCTCCAGCTCTCCTGGATCCCTGGAGCAGCTGAAGTTCCTCCCCAGCAGTCTCAGTTTCCCTGCTCTGAAGGGCTGCCACACATCTGTTATTTTGGTTATTTATTTATCTGTCCCTCCTTTTCCCCCTGGGAATGGCTCCTTTCCCACCTGGAAACGGTGGCTTGGCAGCTCCCAAGTTTTCCTGAGAGTTTGCAGCTGCCTGGATGTCAGCCTGGACAGAAGGTGCTGCAGGGACAGAGCAGCACAAAAGGGCCTTGTCGAGCCCCGGGGTGTGTTTTGCTTTTCCAGGGAAATGTGCTGTGGATCTCCCTCGTGTCCAGGTGCAAAGCATGGATTTAGTGCTGGGTGTGAGTGGTAAGCTCAGCATTCCCAGTCCCAGGAAGGATGAGGAGGCATCTCCAGAGGGATTGGGGAGGTCAGAGCTGCTCAGGGGCTCTGGGAGCAGCTCCAAGCCCAAAGAGGACAAACTCCCCAGGTGGGAGCACAGCCCCGTGTCCTGCTGGGCTCCTCAGGGTCCCAGTGCAGCTGTTTCCAACAAATGCCAAAGATCCCAGAGCCCCTCTGCAGGTGAGGGACCCTAAAACTGCCAGGCCCACTCTGGGCTGGGGTGACAAGAGTTTTGCCAAGTGAGCCACAAAATCCCAGGGATGGAGCAGGGACATTTCCCCAGTTTGGTTTCCCCAAAATCCCCAGGGTTGGATCAGGGACATTTCCCCAGTTTGGTTTCCCCAAAATCCCCAGGGTTGGATCAGGGACATTTCCCCAGTTTGTTTCCCCACAATTCCAGGGATGGAGCAGGGACATTTTCCCATTTTGCTTTTCCCTTTCCCCAGGGATGGAGCAGGGACATTTCCCCAGTTTGTTTTCCCTTTCCCCAGGGTTGGATCAGGGACATTTCCCCAGTTTGGTTTCCCCAAAATCCCCAGGGATGGAGCAGGGACATTTCCTCAGTTTGTTTCCCCACAATTCCCAGGGTTGGAGCAGGGACATTTCCCCAGTTTGCTTTTCCCTTTCCCCAGGGATGGAGCAGGGACATTTCCCCATTTTTGTTTCCCCTTTTCCCCACAATCCCAGGGTTGGAGCAGGGACATTTCTCCATTTTGTTTCCCCACAATCCCAGGGTTGGAGCAGGGACATTTCCCCAGTTTGGTTTCCCCACAATCCCAGGGCTGGAGCAGGGACATTTCCCCATTTTGGTTTCCCCACAATCCCAGGGATGGATCAGGGACATTTCCCCATTTTGGTTTCCCCACAATTCCCAGGGTTGGATCAGGGACATTTCCCCAGTTTGCTTTTCCCTTTCCCCAGGGATGGAGCAGGGACATTTCCCCAGTTTTGTTTCCCCTTTTCCCCACAATCCCAGGGTTGGAGCAGGGACATTTCCCCATTTTGGTTTCCCCAAAATCCCCAGGGTTGGAGCAGGGACATTTCCCCAGTTTGGTTTCCCCACAATCCCAGGGATGGAGCAGGGACATTTCCCCATTTTGGTTTCCCCCAAAATCCCAGGGATGGATCAGGGACATTTCCCCAGTTTGTTTCCCCACAATTCCAGGGTTGGAGCAGGGACATTTCCCCGTTTTGGTTTCCCCACAATCCCAGGGATGGAGCAGGGACATTTCCCCATTTTGTTTCCCCTTTCCCCACCCTGCAGTGCCCATTTCTCTTGGAATCTGCATCTCCAGAGGATTCCCACCAGAGAGTTATGTATTCAAAGCCATCCCAAGAGTCACCTTGGCTGGTTCTGCTGGAATTCTGGGGTTATTCCTCTTCCCTCTGGCTGGGCAGGATGTGCCACAGATAAATCCAGAGAAGAGAAAGAATCTGCTTTAACAGCAGCTCATGATGGGCTTGTTCCTCTCTCAGTCTGCACTCTCCCAGAGGATCCTCCTTGCCCTGAGCTGGAATTTTCCTTTTGATCCCACTTCAGGAGCCACAAAAAGCCAGTCACCAGTGCCCCAGCACTGGAAGAACCCAACTGAGGCATTCCAGGACCAGCAAGGAGATGGAGAGAAAACCAAAGGCATGGAGCAGGCAGAGTGGGTTTGTGCTGCATGGATCTCTGCCTGCTCCTCGTTATGGAAAACCCATCAGAAAGAGGGGGAATAAACAAAGGAATTTGGGGCCCCAGCAGTGCAAATAAAAGCATTGTTAGCGGGGATGGGTGTTTGGGTTTCTCCCTTCCTCTGGGAGCTGCTGCAGAGGAAGCAGATTAGGGACTGCCAGCTCTGGCAAAATCGACCGGTGGCATCATAATGACCTCATTATGGGCTGTAAATGAGCTCACAGCCTAATTATGTGCTCAGGGAAAAAACACCTCAGGAGCTGCCCACAGGTGTGGGGTTAACCCTTCCCCTGCTGAGATGCAGCTCCAGCCCAACCGCGGAGCCCCGGGAGCTGGGAGAGGTTTGGATCCAGCAGCTGAGCTGAGTGCAGCCGGGTTTCCTCCTGTGCATCTGCAGGGCAGACAGAAATCTCTGCTCGTTTGTTTGCCTGGAGTCACAAAATCCCAAATCCTGAGGCTGGAAAAGATTCCCAAGGTCACAGAGTCCCAGCTGTGCCCTGTCCCCACCTTGTCACCCTGATGCCACCTCCAGGTGCCACCTGCAGGGATGGGGACCCCAAACCTCCCTGGGCAGTTCCAGCCCCTGAGCTCCCTTTCCATGGGGAAATTCCTGCTGCTGCCACCCTGAGCCTCCTTTTCTCCAGGCTGAGCCCCTCCCCAGCTCCCTCTGCCCCTTCCCTGCTGCTCTTCTCCCAGTTCCAGCTGTGCTGCTGATGAGCAAAGGCAGAGAAAACCCTGGGAACCACAAAAACACTTTTTTTTTTTTTTTTACCTGGTGGAAATCTCAGCTGCCCTGGAGCCAAAGTTCACAATTTCCCCCCTCCTTTCTCACCATTTTTACACTTCCACAGCCAGCCCAAAAATTATTTTAAACAATCTCATTTCCAAGGCATAGCAGTGGCTGTGGAAGTTCATTGCTGCATTTGGGATCATCTGAATTTACCTGGGTTAGGCTCAGCCTAGGCCAGTGTGAGGGACCCCAGCTGGAGGCACCAGTGAGGTTTCACCCCCCAGCAGATGGAAATTGAGGGTTTTTTTTCTAAAATCCCGAATCCCTGGTGCTGGAAATGTCCTCCCAGCCCCTGCAGTGCCAGCTGTGCCCTGTCCCCACCTTGTCACCCTGAGTGCCACCTCCAGGTGCCACCTGCAGGGATGGGCACCCCAAACCTCCCTGGGCAGTTCCAACCCCTGAGCTCCCTTTCCATGGGGAAATTCCTGCTGCTGTCACCCTGAGCCTCCTTTTCTCCAGGCTGAGCCCCTCCCCAGCTCCCTCAGCCCCTTCCCTGCTGCTCTTCTCCCAGTTCCAGCTGTGCTGCTGATGAGCAAAGGCAGAGAAAACCCTGGGAGCCACAAAAACACTTTTTTTTTTTACCTGGTGGAAATCTCAGCTTTTTGCTTCTCCTTTCTGTTCCTTAAGCCTCAATATCACTTTTCACATTTGGTTTATGGAAAAATCTTCCAGAATGTTCTTGTTAGACACAGAAAGCTCTTCCATGTCTCCTCCAGCTCTCTGGGCATGACAATTTGGATATTTGGAATGAGAACACGGCAGCACAGGATACACAGGGCATTCTGCAAAGCCAACATTTCCCAAACACTTTCATTCTGTGGGAAGAGCAGGAATGAAGCACTTGTTGAGGCATCTCTGCTCTCACTCACAACTCTGAGGTTCTTCTGCCAGGACAATGCAAGATCCTGGTCAGGTGTAATTTTGTGGAAGTATTGATACAGTGGGAACCTCTGGGATGGACAAAAGCATGGCCAGGTCTCCTTGTAACTACCACAAACCCAGAAATGCAAACAAACTCAGCAAGTCCTGAAAAATATCCTAAATATCCCAAAAATATCCTAAACCCAGGCAGAATTTGGATGCAGAAGAAGAGGTGGTGTTCCAGAAAATCCAAGAACATGGGAACAAAGTCACCTTTAACACACAGACATTGCTGCTCCATGGACAACTGAGATGATGGAGCCTCCTTGCTCAGGGGTTTGTACCTGGAGGCTGATTTTGGGGTGCCAGGACACAGGGAATGGCAGGGCAGGATGGGATCTTGGGCAGGAATTGTTCCCTGGGATGGTGCTGAGGGGCTGGATGGAATTGCCAGAGCAGCTGTGGCTGCCCCTGGATCCTGGCAGTGCCCAAGGCCAGGCTGGAGCAGCTGGGACGGTGGGAGTGGGACAGGGTAGGACTGGATGGGCTTTGAGGTCCCTCTCAGCCCAAACCACTCTGGAATTATTTGCTTTCAGATCCCCCTTTCCTTGTTTTCTCCCACAGCAGCCACGAGCTCTGCCTGCTGCCAGCTCTGCTCTGCAGGATTTTCTCCTGAAATCCTGAAATCCTGCCATCCCTGTTCTGCATCCATTTCTTGTCTCCTGTCACTGTCCATAAAATCCCTGGAGCAGAGCTGAGGTTTTTTTGCTGTTCCCACCAGGAGACACAGACGTGGAGATGGAGTTTCTGAGGCAACACGGTTTGACAGGAAGTAATGACATCCCATGGGTGACAGAAATTACAAATCCAGGCATTTCCCAGTGGGGAATGATGGATTCTCATTATCCTGCAAGGTCAAGAAAACCAGGAGATCATGGAGTCCCTGCAGGAACTGGGTTAGAAGGGACCTTAAATCCCACCCAGTGCCACCCCTGCCATGGCAGGGACACTCCCACTGTCCCAGGTGCTCTGTCCAAGCTGACCTGGGACATTTCCAGGGATGGAACAAGCTGGGAGAGTGGAAGGTGTCCCTGCCTGTGGCAGGGGGTGGAATGAGGTGATCTTGAATCCAAACCCAAACCTGTCTGGGATTGTGTCCTGGTGTGAAGGACAGGTGTCTGCCAATAAAGGCAGGAGCTTCTCTTTGAAATGGAGAATGTAAACCCCCTCCCTCCAAATTATTATTATAATTGTGAAATTAAGGGGCTCTCAGGCAAAGAGATGGGAATTAGGAATAACAGTTCTTTACTAGGAAAATGAAAATAGCAATGCAGTATTACACAGAACAATCCCAAACCCTGCCAGAGTCAGAATCCAAGCTGACACCCGTCAGGCAGTCAGGGTGTTGGCAGCAGTCCCATTCCATGGTGGCTGCATCCTCCTGCAGGGGCAGATGTGGCTCAGCTGGAGCAGTGCTCCTGGAGAAGGGGCAGTTTCCTCTGAAGCTCCAGGGATGATGTGCAAAGGTCTGGTTTTCCTCTGGAATCCAGTGGAAAGAAGGTTCCTTGGTGTCCCAAGTCTCAGTTTTTCTCTGGGTAGGAAAGGCTTGGCTCCTGCCCTGGCTGGAGCATCTCCCAGTGGGATGATGGAATTTTCTCAGCCATGCCCTGGGACTCACTGGCCATGAACAGGAGATATCTCCTGGAGGGAGGATGGGCTGTGGGAAGATAAAGATGATTGCCCAGCTGGTTTAAAGCTGGCCCATGAGCAGATAATGTGTGCCAGGAGATCAGGGGCACTGCCCCACCCGGCTGCAGCAGGTGGGACAGAATTCACATTGCTGGTCACATCAACCCAACACAGATTGCTTGATCCCTCTTCCCTGTTTTGTTGTGCCTCTGGTCCATCCTGGGGGTGATGGACAGGAAGGAACAGACTCACTCCAAGGCTGCTGCCAGGCTGGAGCTGCCCCTGGAGGAGCTGCACTGCAGAGCTTGTCCTGCTTGACAAACAGACTGGACCTAAACATCTGCAGCATTGCTTCACTCCCTGCCCTGCCAGAGCCGTGACAAACGTCCCTCTGCAGTGACAAATTCCAGGGGAGGCTGCAGTGGGATCGATGCTGGTTTCTCACACCCCAGGCTGTCGCTGCCAGCAGTGATGAGTCTCTGCAGATGCAGAGGGGAGGAGAGGCTGGGATGGCTCCTGAGCTGTGCCCGAGGAGGGAAAGCAGCCACGGTGTGAGTGCAGCTGCATCACCAGGCTGCTGTAAGGAGTGGGCAGTGCCCTCTGGCACAGCCCTGAGCTGCTTGGCTGCTCCATGAACTGTGGAAAACAGGGAGAGGAGCTTTGGGACTGAGGGGAAATGGAAGGGATGAGTGGCTGTTATCCACAGCTCCTGCCCTGGGAGCCTGCAGTGAAGGAAGCAATGGAGCTGTGGAGCTGCCAGGGGGTGCTTTAGATGGGTTCTGCTCAAACTCCTTTCAAGCTGTTTGCTTGCTTTAAAACTGGTTTTAATGTGTGGTTTTTGCAGTTATTTGTGACAAGCAGAGAACTCTGCACAGGCACCACTCAGGAGCATCAAGGTCACCTTAGAAGGGTTGTGGATTTTCCCTGGAGACACACATTGTTTTGTAGGAATTCTGTTTATTCAAACAGAAAGTGTGTTTCAGAATCATGGAATGGTTTGGGTTGGAAGGGATCTTAAAGCTCATCCCACCCCATCCATGGCAGGGACACCTCCCACTGCCCCAGGCTGCTCCAGCCCCAGTGTCCAGCCTGGAACTGAACATTCCAGGGATCCAGGGGCAGCCACAGCTGCTCTGGGCAGAGAAATTCTCAGAGGCCACTGAAGTTATCCAGGATTTTCAGATCCATTCAGGCACGAAACCACCTGGAAAACAGTGACCTGTGTGCAGTTATTCACTAAAATGATCTGGAGCATGTCTGGACTTGGGAATTCCACAACCAGACCCTCAGTGGTCTGAACTGGTTCTACTGGAGCAGCTCAGGTTCACACTGGGTGGAGATGTGGCTATGAAGATCCTATGATTTTTAAATTTTCCCCATTTAGGGACAAGATTCCAAGGAGCTGGTGCTCATCCCCTGCTCTCAGTTCATGACTAAAACCTGGTTCTGCTGCAGCCTTATTTATTTTCCTTCTTTTCTGATCTTTTTCTCAGGAACCCAGAGGGAAAAATGCAGCACACAAAGCAGGAGCTCCCTGTTGCAGTGCCATGAATGTTTTATGGAGATGAGCCAGCTTTGTTCCCTGTGGATGCAGAGCACTCCTAGAGGGACAGTGAACATTTCACCTGGAGCAGCAGCTGGTTTGAGCCTCTCAGGGCCAGAAGTGAGGTGTGGCATCCCTAAAATCTTTCATGCAAGGAGCTGAATTCCCAGGGCCCAGCTATTTCCCTGCTTGCCTGCTCCCAAGGCAAACCCTGCCACCAGCACAGGGACTGAAAGTTTGGTAGGAAAACAATGGGAGGAACTGAACATTTTCCAAAAACAATGAGTGGGCTTTAAGGAAGGGGTATTGGAGGGTGAAAATTCCTGTTAATGAGCAGCTCTCCTCAGGAGGATCCAACTCCCAGCAGAAATATGCAGGGATAAGTGGGAACAAGACTGTTCATGCAGGGAGAGCAACAAGATCCTGTCCCAGGCTGTAATGACATCCCAGGAGCTTTGGAGGTGATGCAAAAATTTCCACTGGATGAGGTCTGGATGGGATCTCCAGCAAGTGAACTTTACAGGGAATCCAGATCCGAGCAGTGGGATCAGCACTTTGTTCCATGGAGTGGTTGGGAAGGGGTTTTATTTTGGGAAGGCTCTCCCTGGAAAAGATTTCATCCTTAGTGGAGTCCTGAGAACCATCACTGCTACAGACAGAGCCCCAAACACAACTCCCTGCTTCTCCTGAGGTGGGAAAACCACAGGATCTCCAGAGACACTCAAGATCATCCAGTGACCTGGATCGAGGTGGGATGGGCTGAGGGGAAGGGAGGAAGGTGAGAGGAGCCCTGGAGGTGTGAAAGGAGAAGAGTGGTGAGCCAAGGAACTGAGGATCCCAGGGAAAACACCAGAGGATTGAGGAGCTGGAGACTATTTGGAAATTATTTTGAAATGAAAGAGAAACCGAAACGTTGGAGAATGTTGGGAATCTGGGACAGCTTCCTGTGATTCTCCTCCACAAAAGGCAGGGCACTGGAGGCTTTCTGTGCTGGGTTTTTAGAGGAGACTCTGAATTTGTTTCTCAGCACAGAATCCAGAATTTCCCCCCATGCCAGCTGTGGAAACAATTCCATGGGTTTCCTGCTGGTGCTGCCACCCCTTTGTCTGGAATGAGGATCCCCAGCTGTTGTACCAGAATTCACTCGTTTGGGATCACCCGCACACATTTCCACCTTGTTGGGGCTCCACCAGCTCCTACACTGGGATTCCTTTGCCTGAGCCCTATGGGATATGGATCAGGTCCTTAAGGGAGGAAAAAAAGATGTTAATGCATTTTTGGGAGGGTTTTTTGCTGCTGGTTTTGCATTTCCCCTCGAAGGCTTCAGGTCTGTGCCTGCCCAGGGGGAGAGGCTTGAGATGAAACCTCATCCAAAACGTGCCTTTTCCAGTTCTATTAAAGCAAAAAGAATAACATGGGGGAATTTTCTAGATTCCACCCAATCCACAATAAATTTGAAAAGTTAATTTGCTGCAGCTGCTTTCTTACTCCTCCTAAGGCCACAACTCCACATGATTACACAACCACAGAAACATTTATGGCTGAGTGCAAACACTACCCTGGTTTTGTTGTCCTACAAAAACCAATATTTGGTTTAAAGATTCCCTTGGATTTTTAATCCACTTTGCTTGGGAATCTCACTCACCACCAGGATTTTTAGAGCCCTCTCTTGTTTAGGGCCTCCTGTTTGCCACATCCCTGAGGGATTTCTGCACATTGGGGTGAAATTGTGTGTCCAGCAGGGCAGGGATTGTCCCTCTGTGCCCAGCTGTGGCTCCTGCAGGAGCCCTGGAGGGGCTGAGGGAGCTGGGAAGGGGCTCAGCCTGGAGAAAAGGAGGCTCAGGGTGGCAGCAGCAGGAATTTCCCCATGGAAAGGGAGCTCAGAGACTGGAGCTGCCCAGGGAGGTTTGGGGTCCCCATCCCTGCAGGTGGCACCTGGAGGTGGCATCAGGGTGACAAGGTGGGGACAGGGCACAGCTGGGACTGCAGGGGCTGGGAGGGCATTTCCAGCACCAGGGATTTGGGATTTTAGAAAAAAAACTCAATTTCCATCTGCTGGGGGGTGAAACCTCACTGGTGCCTCCAGCTGGGGTCCCTCACACTGGCCCAGGCTGAGCCTAACCCAGCCCCCCATTCCTGCCCTGTGCCCCCTCCTGTCCAAGGCTTGGGCACAAACCCAGCCTGGATGCTGAGAAAAGTTCTGCCTCTGCACAGAGCCAGCTTTGCCCGAGGACTCTGTCAGCCAAAATCACAAGGATATTTCTATTTAAATCCCATCCAGTGTGCACACAGTGGGAATATTTTTACCCTGGTAGCACACATGCCACGACCAATAAGGGGGGATTGTTGTTCCAAGCTGGCTGTTAAAATCCAGCCTGGACTAAAAATTGCTGTAGAAGGTCTCAGCCTAGGAGGTATTTGTTTGTTTGGACAGGTTATTTAAGACAAGGAATGAAAATAATGAGTGGGTGTGGGCTCCTACCTTGCATTTTGAAAAGGTCTTGCATGGTGTTTTCTGGTGATTGGATCCTGACAGGATTGGAGAGGGAATTAAAAACTTAGCAGGTAAATTCTGGGACTCTTTTTTGAGGGGAAAAAAAATCTTCAAGGTGAGAACAACTGCTCAGCAAGTCTGGAGAGTTTTCCCACTGAGGAATATTCAAGGCCTATCCACAGAGGTGGAATAAAGTGGAGTAGAAAAGCTCATTTTTGCATTTCTCTGGGATTAGAGCCTTCCACCCTTAATGTGCTGAGCCTCTGGAAGGCCTGAAGAGGTGGAATTGTGCTCCTGCATCTTCTTCATCCATAGGTGGAAGTGACTGGCTCAGAGAAACGAGCTGATAAAATAACCACACCTAAATTCACTTCTCAACAACTAGCTCTCCAGGAATTCCACAGAGACACAAGGACCAAAAATTCACAAAAAAAACACCCCTGGATGCCAAAAATCAGCTCCTAAATCCATGCTTGGCCAAACAAACAAACAAACACCTGGTTTTGGGCAGAGTGGCTTGGCCCAGCTGACGTGACTAGTCCAAGCAGGAAATCTGCTGTAATTCCAGCCACAGGCTCACATCCCAGGCTGGAACCACAGGTGCTCTGTTTTCGTGGCCAGCCCTCCTTCCCACAAGGAGCTGTGGCCACAGCCAGAGGTGTCCCCTGGGGATGGGGCTGAAGGTGCTCCTTGTTCTTGGGTTTTGGGAGTTGCAGAGCCTGGGGCTCCTCAGACATGCCAGGGTCAGGCACCAGGGCTCAGGGACACTGTACCCAGGAAAAGAGAGGGGAAAGGGGTGGGGGGCAGAGCTGCTGTAGGCACAGAGGGGAGGCAGGAGGTCTTTAATTTGCTTAATGAGCTGCTGGTGGGGCAGGCAGCGGGACAGAACCTCTGGGATCATGGAATCATGGAATAATGGAATCATGGGATCATGGAATAATGGGATCATGGGATCATGGGATCATGGAATAATGGAATCATGGGATCATGGAATAATGGAATCATGGGATCCTGGGATCATGGGATCCTGGGATCATGAGATCATGGAATAATGGAATAATGGGATAATGGGATCATGGGATAATGGAGTCATGGGATCATGGAATAATGGAATCATGGGATAATGGGATCATGGGATAATGGGATCATGGGATAATGGGATCATGGGATAATGGAGTCATGGAATCATGGAATCGTAGAATAATGGAATCATGGGATCATGGAATAATGGAATCATGGGATCATGGGATCATGGGATCCTGGGATCATGGGATAATGGGATCATGGAATAATGGGATCATGGAATAATGGGATCATGGGATCATGGGATCATGGAATCATGGGATCTTGGGATAATGGGAATCATGGGATCTTGGGATCTTGGGATCATGGGATCATGGAATCATGGAATCTTGGAGTCATGGGATAATGGGATCGTGGGATCATGGGATCATGGAATCTTGGAATAATGGAATTGTGGGATCATGGGATCATGGAATAATGAAATAATGGGATCATGGAATAATGGAATCATAGAATCATAAAATCATGGAATCATGGAATCTTCAATTGGTTTGGTTTGGGAGGGACCTTAGAGCTTATCCACGGGCAGGGACACTTCCACTATCCCAGGAACATTTCCACTATCCTAGGAACATTTTCACTATCCCAGGAACATTTCCACTATCCCAGGAGACACTTCCACTATCCCAGGGACACTTTTCCACTATCCCAGGGACACTTTTCACTATCCCAGGGACACTTCCACTATCCCTGGCCTTGGACATTTCCAGGGATGGGGAGTCCACAACCCCTCAGAGCAACCTGGGCCTCACAGAATTCCCTCCCAAATCCCATCCAACCCTGCCTGTTCCAGTTGGAAGCCATTTCCCCCTTCTCCTGTGTCTGTTCAAGACCTTGAATTAGTTCAGACACAATTACTGTGCAGGTGAGGAGGTGCTGAGGAGACAAAAAGCATCGAGGCAGAGTTTTTATAAGGAATTGTTGAGTTTCTCCTCAGGGTCTGTGCATCTGCCACCGTGCAGAGCCCACCAGTGAGTTCCAAATGACATCTGATGGAATTCCTGAGTCAAAAAGATAACAAAAGCTCTGTGTTGAGTCAGAAGACCAGAACTAAAAACTCCCTGAACGTTGTACTCACAGACTTACTGCTAAACCAGCCCAGACAATTACAAATGACAAAGCAGAAAATGTTTGAATGTTCATTTCCAGACTTTCTCCTGTCGAGGCAAACCACACATTCCTCTTTGGCAGATGCCAAATGTGAGGATTTAAAGGAAATGTTCCTGGAGTTATCTGAGTATGAGGAGCACTGGAGTGATTTTCTGAATTGTTTGGGTTGTTCTGTTCTATTCTGAACAGATTTTCTTCTGTCCTAAAAGGAAATACATGAACCTCTGGCCTAAGAGCAAAGCCCAGAAGATTTCAGGCTGTGCAATAGGAAGGGGCTGGGAATTGGGAATTGGGAATTGTCAGTGACAAGAGGGTTCTACTGGAAGTCCCATCTTGGATTCAACAATAGGATTGGAATCTTGATCCTTGCAGTTAAGAAATATGGATTTCCACATCGGCCCCATCTTGCATGAATTACTGCAGATCTGACAAATCTGAGTTATTGGGCTCCTCCTGGGAGGTTTTTCAAGCCAATTGTAACAACAGCTGATGGGAACCAGCTGCTCCAGCAGAATGAGGAACCAGATCCTTGGCATTTGATGAATTAATGAAGGCAGGCACAATGCAAATGTCAGCAACAGCCAGCAATCCTCCAGGAGAGTGGGGAGCAGAAGGAAAAGCAGGAATCCAATGGCAGCAGCTCTTTGGCCAACAGGTAGGGGGGAGCTATTTCCTCATGGCAAAAGCTTGGGAAGCTTTTCCATGATTCCCAAAAAAAATGGAGCTCCTTGCATCTAGATAATAACAGAAGTGCAGGGCCTGGATGGATTCCTGGCTGCTCATCTGAGGAGAAGCCAGGGAAGGGACTGCACATCAGCTGTCTGGAAAGGCAGGGACAGAGCCTGGGTGGCTTGGGAATGTGGCTGCAGGGACAGAAATCCTTTCACTGTCACACTTACAACTCCAGAGGCAAGGGGAGGGACCTGAGCACAAATAAATATCTGAGAAAAGGGCAGAGGGGCTTTGTAACAGCTGCAGCCCTTGGTTGTGTCAGGGCTTTCCATCTGGATCAAGCAGAAGCTCCCAGGGAGAAGGATCTCTGTACAGAATCCTGGAATGGTTTGGGTTGGAAGGGACATTAAATCCCACCCAGTGGCACCATCCCACTGTGCCAGGGATGCAGGGAATGATCAAGGACAGCTGGATGGGCTGGAGCAGCCTGGGACTGTGGGGATGTCCCTGCCATGGTGGGGCTGGATGAGATGATCCCTAAGCTCCTTCCAATCCAAACCATGGTGGAATTCTACAATTCCACGGTCTGATAATATTGGAGACTTCCTTCAAGCAGAGGTTTTGCACAAATTAGTTTTTTGGGGAAATGTGCTTTAAATTTTTCACTGGATGCCATGGAGTTACATCCTTTAAATTTCCCTGGGAAAACTTTTCCTCACTGAATGGAATTGACCTGCTGTGACCCCTTTGCTGGGATTTGGTCATGGCACTGTCCAATTCATATGTGAATTAATCCAGGATATCAAACATGAGTTAACCCTGGAGCCTGACCTCAGTTAACAACAAACATTTCACTGAAATATCCACAAGATTTATTTTTTTTTCAACAGGAAAAAAATCCCAATAAATTCTCAGCTGGTCAAAACATGTAAAATATGCTGCATCAAGGTATGGTTTGAAATCCTAAATATTCTGTTTTCATGGAGAAAATCAAGCAAGGATTTTCCAGGAGAACTCTGCTGCACTGCTTGGCTGCTTTACTATGGAATTCTCAAATATTCCAGGCCTTGAGCCTTTCCTAAAGTTATTTAAACAGATTAAAGTCGGATAAGGGAAGCTATTAATTTTTCAATCATATGATTTTATATTTATTCTCATAATCAAATCCCATTCCCACCCCCTCAGTTCTATGAAATAAATGTGGATTCAGACTCTGCCTCCAGTTCAAAAGAGAAATTAAATTACAGTAAGTTTGCTTTATATGGAATTGCTTCATCAGGAGGCAGAGTTCCTCTAATCATATTTAAATACAGGCACTGGGAGGCAAACATTGACCAGGGGTTAAAGGAATATTGTGGGTGATTTAATGGAAACCCATTTAATGAGCACAAAAAGAATTTAAAATCACGTCAAGGTAAATTCAGATGATCCCAAATGCAGCAATGAACTTCCACAGCCACTGCTATGCCTTGGAAATGAGATTGTTTAAAAATAATTTTTGGGCTGGCTGTGGAAGTGTAAAAATGGTGAGAAAGGAGGGGGAAAATTGTGAACTTTGGCTCCAGGGCAGCTGAGATTTCCACCAGGTTAAAAAAAAATGTGTGTTTGTGGCTCCCAGGGTTTTCTCTGCCTTTGCTCATCAGCAGCACAGCTGGAACTGGGAGAAGAGCAGCAGGGAAGGGGCTGAGGGAGCTGGGGAGGGGCTCAGCCTGGAGAAAAGGAGGCTCAGGGTGACAGCAGCAGGAATTTCCCCATGGAAAGGGAGCTCAGGGGCTGGAACTGCCCAGGGAGGTTTGGGGTCCCCATCCCTGCAGGTGGCACCTGGAGGTGGCATCAGGGTGACAAGGTGGGGACAGGGCACAGCTGGCACTGCAGGGGCTGGGAGGCATTTTCCAGCTCAGGGATTTTGGGATTCTGTGGAATCTGTACCTGGTTTTTCCACACTTTTTAAATTTTTAAATTCTGCTTTCATGGGGAATTTATTGAATTGATTTTTTTCAAGGTGTTTTGTTCCACTGGTGCTTTTCTCCACCCGGGGCTGTGGAGGGTGTCCCTGCCCATGGAACAAAATGATCTTTAAGGTCCCTCCCTGCCCAACACATCCTGGGATTCAGTGATTTTAAGTTCATGTTGGTTGGGAGTTAACAGCTCTGTGGGGATACATTATGGATTTCAGGCTGCAAATACCTGTGGAATTTGAAAAAAAAAAAAAAAAGCAACAAAACAACAACAGGCTGCCCAGGGAGGTTTGTGGTCCCCATCCCTGCAGGTGTCACTGGAGGTGGCATCAGGGTGACAAGGTGGGGACAGGGCACAGCTGGGACTCTGTGACCTTGGGAATCTTTTCCATCCCCAGGGATTTGGGATGAAGCAGCATTTCTGCCACTGCCTGTGGATCCCTGCCTGGCTCCTTTCTGTGCCCCTCAGCAAAGGAGTGCACAGGGGAGGACAAACTAAAAAAAAAAACAAAAAACCCCAAAAACCAAATGGAGCAGCCAGGGAATGAGGAGAGAGGTGAGATGGGAAGCTCCTCCTCGACCAACACCTTCTTGTGGAAGTGCCAAAACTTCCAAAACTTCCCTGAGTCTGCTCAGGCACCTCAGCTCAGAGGTCTGGAGCTTTCTGTGAACCCCTCCAGCCTGGCCTGAGCAGGGTCACTGCACCTCACCCAGCATTCCCCACGGAATGGCTCCAGGCTACACGACCACAAATCCTAGAGAAACAATATTTAAGTCTTCGAAGACAATTGCCTTGTTTTTAAGCCCAACCACTGGCTTGGCCCAGGGTATGGATTCTGTGCCTGGCACTCTCCAATTTGCACCAGATGCGAAGGAAAAATGTTCCCTGCACATCCCCCAAAGTGCCCAAATTCCTTCTCCTTTGTGTTCACTCAACCTCAGCTTCCATCCCACATAACTCCCCTCACCTCAACTATGTCCTGGGGAGTAACACTGAATTTTGGTCAGCCCATTGTTGGCTCTGTTTGCCCTTGGCTGGGGACGCTGTGGAGAAGGAACCCAAGATGGGAATCCAATCCTTTGCCTGCTGCTGCAGGAATAGTTTCCATTCTGGCCCCTATTTTTCACACTCTCCTAACTTTCCAAAACACTCACCTTTGGACATGGAGTTTTCCGTGGGTGGTGTTTGCCTGGAGGTGAAATCTGCTCGGCTGAGTGGAAGCTGGAGCAAAGATGTTGCTTTATGGCAGAGTGGAAAAACCCCATTTTTGCTGCTCCAGATTGAGGGGAAAACTGTGCAGCCACATTTCTAAGAAGGGCAGATCTGCTGAGGGTTGGGATCTGACAGCACAGGCAGAGCTGCTGGACCCATCCCTGTGCCTGCAGGTGTCCAAGAGCCCCAGCACTCACCCCAATCACCCCTGTCCCCTTTCCCTGTGCAAGCCCAAACCCAGGAGCTGGGTTATCCCCAAGGGGCTGGAACAGCTAAAGTTAAATCTCTAACCATTTACTGGAATGTGTTTTGTGAGCTTGTGTGTCAGGGAGTTGCTTGTCCAGTTAAATCAGGAGAACCAAGTGGGATCAAAAGTGCTGGAATCTTCCTTGTGCCATTGCTTTTCTTTTTCCTGCAGCAAACATCTCCCTGATGTCTGGAGGGCTCAGGGCTGGAATAGCAGCTGAGGAATCCTACACAGAGCCTGGCTTTGGAGGGACAAGTGTCCTGCTATGGAACTGTGGAATCCCAGACTGGTTTGGGCTGGAAGGGACCTTAAAGTCCATCCCATTCCTTGGGCAGGGACACCTTCCACTAGCCCAGGTTGCTCCAGGCACCATCCAGCCTGGCCTGGAACAGTTCCTGCTGAGAAGATGCCTTCAGAAGATGCTTTATTAATGAGCAATAATTAGCAGCTCCTCAGGAGTGAGCAGCAGTGGGAGTGGTGAGAAGCTGTAGCTCCATGGGAAGTTGTCACTCCACGGGTGACATTGGACAGGGGGGAGTCCCCCGGGGGGTGGCTCATTCCAGCAGCAATTCCAGAGCAGGAGCAGTGCAGGAACCAGCCCAGGGATCCCTGTCTGTGTGTGCTGCACCTGGAGCTGCTCTGGGGAGGGAGCAGAGCTCCCCATCCCTGTCCCTGGAGGAATTCCATAGGGGTGGCAGCTCTCCACAAATCCCAGCAGCTTCTCAGTCTGGACTTCTCTGGAGCACAAGGCAGCTCCTGAGGCTTCTCCCGGCTTTGCCACCATCCCACAGCACATTCCAGGGCAGCTGCTGGGTGCTTTTGCCATGTGTCCCCTCGGGCAGTCCCTCAGCAGAGCCATGCCCTGCATGGATTATCCCTGCTCCCTCTGCCCAGCAGCTGGGACAGCATCTCCCCCTCCTTGGGTGAGTGTTGCCCTATGGTGCTCCCCAGATTTGTCACTCTCAGATCACCACAATCCCTGCCCTTCCTGGAGGGCCACCCCTGCCAGGTGTGCTGACTCAAGATCCCAGCCCCACGCTGGGATTTTCTGCTCTGCCATCCTTACCAGCCCTGTGACCACGGGGAGTTCAGCCCCATCCTGAGCTCCTGCCAAATCTGTTCTGAGTGCCTGGGAGAGATCACAGGATCATGGAATATTCCTGAGCTGGAATAAACCCCAGGATCATCCAGCCACAGCCCCCCAAAATCCCAGCCTGGGCATCCCTGGAGCTCCTGGAGCTCTGGGCAGTGCCAGCACCCTCTGGGGGAAGAACCTGGCCCTAAAATCCATCCCAAATCCCTCCTGGCCCAGCTCCAGCCTCTCCCTGGTGCTGTCAGGTCACAGAGCAGATCAGACTGTCCCTCCTTTTCCCCTCCCATGAAAGTTGTACCTGCAATGAGTCCCCCAGCTGAACCCCATGTCCTCAGCACCCGCCCAGGGGGAGCAGCTGGTGCTGCAGAGATGGGCCAGGGTGGGAATGTCCCGGGGGGGACAGCAGGGACAGAGGTGGGCACTGTCCTGCAGGTCAGTGCAGAGCTGGCCAAAACCCTTTGTGCCATCCTGTGGTCAAGGACCAGCAATCAGCACTGGCCTCACAGAGGAGCTTCTGGCAAGGAGCCATTCCTGAGAGTCAGCTCCCACTGGACTGCACATCTGGAACCACTGGCAGCATGCAGAGGTCACTCATGCCCTGAGCCCAGGGAGAAGGGTCACGGTCCTGGGAGGAGGCTGGGGAGGGTCAGACCTCTTCCTGACCTTTTCCTGACTTTCCCTGACCTTTTCCTGACCTTTTCCTGACCTCTTCCTCACCTCTTCCTGGCCTTTTCCTTCTCCAGGCTGCAAGGTCAGATCCCTCTCATCCCTCAGCTGCCCATGGCAGTGGCTCCAGGATAAAGGGAATTTGCTTTTCAGGTTCCCAAACTCTGAGCTAAAAGAGGCTGGAAGAAAAAAAAAGGGTCCATGGCACCTCTCCCCAAAACATGACAAAAATCAAGAAATAGCAGAGTTGAAACAGCCCCAGGGCCCTCAGTTCCCTGCTGGTCCCATGTCAAGGGGCTCTGATCTCCTGAAGGTCCCACTGCAGCTCCTCACAGGGACAGTCTGGTCTCTGCTCTGTGACAGCACCAGGGAGCAGAGGCTGGAGCTGTGCCAGGAGGGATTTAGGGTGGATTTTAGGGCACCAGAGGGTGCTGGGCAGGGAATGGGCACGGCCCTGAGGCTGCCAGAGCTGCAGGAGCTGCCAGGGATGCCCAGGCTGGGATTTTGGGGTGCAGTGACCAAGGCAGGAGCTGGCAGATCTGTAGGGCAGACAAAATCCCATTGGATTTGGTAGCTGGAGCCCACTCCTGACCAGGAGGGATCTCAGTGCTGCTGCTCAGCACCCGGCAGTGACACCTGTGTGACACCTGTGTCCCAGCTCTGCTCCTTGTCACTGCTGCAGGTGCCCCTGACCTGAGCAGAGCTGCTCCACCTCACTGACTCCGTGGTCACACAGTTCACAGAATCACAAATCCCTGAGCTGGAAAATCCCTCCCAGCCCATGCAGTGCCAGCTGTGCCCTGTCCCCACCTTCAGTCAGCTCTGAGTGCCACCTCCAGGTGCCACCTGCAGGGATGGGGACCCCAAACCTCCCTGGGCAGTTCCATCCCTGAGCTCCCTTTCCATGGGGAAATTCCTGCTGCTGCCGCCCTGAGCCTCTCCTGCCCAGCCTGAGCTGTTCCCTCTCCTCCTGTCCCTGTCCCCCTCCTGCCCCTCCTGGCAGGGAGTTGTGCAGAGCCACCAGGTCCCCCCGAGCCTCCTTTTCTCCAGGCTCGAGCCCCTTCCCAGCTCCCTCCAGGGGGTTTTCCTGTCCTGGGGCTTCCTGAAACTCTTCACCATTGAGGCAGAAGTCTCTCTCTCCCCATCTCAAATCGTTGCTCTTCCTCCTGTTCTTAAAGGAATCCTTTCTTTTTTCCCTTTTGCCCTACAGGTTGCCTTTCCTCCAGTTTGGCCAGAGACCTCCCTGTACCCCAGAGCTCCTGCAGCTGCACTCCATGGAAAATCCCATCCCATCCCATCCCATCCCATCCCATCCCATCCCATCCCATCCCATCCCATCCCATCCCATCCCATCCCATCCCATCCCATCCCACCCCATCCCACCCCTGCCATGGCAGGGACACCTCCCACTGTCCCAGGCTGCTCCTGCCCCAGTGTCCAGCCTGGAACTGAACATTCCAGGGATCCAGGGGCAGCCACAGCTGCTCTGGGAATCCAGCCCAGCCCCTCCCAGGGAACAATTTCTCCCTAATTTCTCCCCTAACCCTGCTCCATGTCAGCCCCCGACTTTGGGAGGTGTCGGAGCCCAGCATGACTCCCACGATGAGATGAGAGCAGCTCCTGGTGCTATTCCTCAGGATTGAGCAGCAGACCCTGAATCCTGACCTTTCCCTGCCGCTGGGTTCCTCTGCTGCTCGCTTTGCTGCAGTTTTTTATTTTTATTCTTTTTTTACGACTCCATCCTCTCCCCCCCAGCCCCGATCCGGGTGGGTTGGGCACAGCTGAAGGTCAGGAGGATTTTTCCTGCCAGCTCAGCCCGTGGAAGTGGCTGGAGCAGCATTTGGGGGCTGGATTTATTTATTTGTGGCCGTGCAGACGAGCTCCTTCCTGCTGGATGGGACGGAGGGAGGGAAGCACAGCTCTGTGGGGACACGCTGTGGCGGCTCCTGAAAAACGCCAGCCAGGCACAAACCTGGGATTTTGAGTTTGCTGTGCTGTCTGGCACTGACCCCCTGGAAAACTCTGCTTTTGACATGAGCATTAGAGAAGGCTTCCAAATTTGAGTGATGGAGTTCAAATCATGCCTGTGTAGTGAAATAGAAGTGTGTGATTTCTTTTACTTTCACATTGTAAAGGGTTTTAAATTTGAGGATCTAATATAATATACTATAATATACTATATTATACTATAATATACTGTAATATAATATAATATAATATTACTTTACATTACATTATATATTACATTATATTACATTACATTATATTATATTATATTATATTACATTACATTACATTACATTATATTATATTATATTATATATTGCATTACATTATATATTACATTACATTACATTATATATTACATTCTATTCTATTCTATTCTATTCTATTCTATTCTATTCTATTCTATTCTATTCTATTCTATTCTATTCTATTCTATTCTATTAACATTCTATTCTATTCTATGCTATTCTATTCTATTCTATTCTATTCTATTCTATTCTATTCTATTCTATTCTATTCTATTCTATTCTATTCTATTCTATTCTATTCTATTCTATTCTATTCTATTCTATTCTATTCTATTCTATTCTAGTGTATTCTATTCTAGTGTATTCTATTCTATTCTATTAACATTAAATTACATTCTATTCTATTCTATTCTATTCTATTCTATTCTATTCTATTCTATTCTATTCTATTCTATTCTATTCTAGTCTATTCTATTCTAGTGTATTTTATAGTATAGTAATATGTATAGGACAAGAAGAAGAATTCTGAGTAGTGTCTCCTTCAGTGTTCATCTTCCTCCATGGGTTTCAAGTTGTAGTTTCAATCAGTGTCACACTAAGTCAGTCATAAGAATTTAATTATTTAATTAAAACCATAAATAATATAGATGTTAATTCTCTATTAAACTGTTTAGCTTTAAGAGACCTTGTAGCAGCTGGGTCTCTTTCCCTTTTCCCTCATTTCTAGCAGGTGGCTCAAAGTGCTGTTAAACACTCTGTGCTTTCAATAAGATTTAATAAACAGCCAAGCCTGAACACGAGAAAATTCATTTCCTTCATGTATTTTTTAACCCTGGCTCTGAGTGAAAGCAGAAGAGACGAAACCAAACCACTAATCAAGTGGTGCAAACTGCCAGTGCTGTTCCAGGCTGGAGCAGCACCATCTGCTTTTCCTGGGCTGGGGCAGGCAGGGAGCAGGAGCAGCTGAGGAGCCCAAGGTGCAGCTCAGGACCAGGTTTGGTGGCCAAATTCCAGCGCTGAGAAGTTTGAAAGGAGGAAAATGTTTGATTTCAGATCTGTGCTTGGCCTCCTGGTAACTCAGCTGGACTCAGAGGAGCATCCAAGGGCAGCCCAGCTGGTAAATCAGGAGCCAGCCAAGACCTGGGACGTGCAAGGATCCCTCTGGGAGCTCTGGCTGAACTGGGGGTTCAGTTCTACCCATTCCCTGCAGTGCTCCCAGGTCCAGCTGCCTTTCTGGGGAAATTCTCTGACTCCTTCAAAAGGAGGCTCAGGGGGGACCTGGTGGCTCTGCTCAACTCCCTGCCAGGAGGGGCAGGGAAAGGAGCAGAGGAAATGGCCTCAAATGGCACCAGGGCAGGCTCAGGGTGGAGATTGGCACAGAAAATGTCCCTGGCAGAGTGGTCAGGGCTGGGATGAGCTGCCCAGGGAGGTTTGCAGTCACTGGAATTGTCCCAGATGAGTCAGAGGGAACGGAGCTGGGGAAGGGGCTGAGCCCCAGGAGGGGCTGAGGGAGCTGGGGAGGGGCTCAGCCTGAAGAAAAGGAGGCTCAGGGGGGCAGCAGCAGGAATTTCCCCATGGAAAGGGAGCTCAGGGGCTGGAACTGCCCAGGGAGGTTTGGGGTCCCCATCCCTGCAGGTGGCACCTGGAGGTGGCATCAGGGTGACAAGGTGGGGACAGGGCACAGCTGGCACTGCAGGGGCTGGGAGGGATTTTCCAGCCTCAGATTTGGGATTTTGGGGATTCTCCCATGACTCCCTCTCCAGCCTCTTCCCCAGCTCCACTGCCCATTATGGGAGTTTCAGTCCCATGGGACAAACCACCCAAATTCTCAAAGGTGTTTGGGTTCCCCAGTCCCACTGATTGAAATTTGGATGGCACACCTTGAGGATTCACACTTCCCTTTGCTTTCCTGAAGGAGACTCAGCAAATCCCTGTTTTCCTTTGAACTTTTGGAGTCTGTGGTGACCCTGTCACCAGGAAATCTGGCCTTGGGATGCAGGGGCAGCCACAGCTGTGCCAGGGCCTGCCCACCCTGCCAGGGAGGAATTTCTTACAAATATCCCATCTAATTCCATTCTCTGCCAGTTTAAAATCAGTGTCCCTTGTCAAAGGACAGGTTCAAGCACCTGGTTACACCTTAGAAAACTCCAGACAGGAATGTATCCATCATTCCAGCCAAATAATCAAAATACCCAGAATTTATCTGGGTCATCACTTCTTCCTATTTGGCCATTTCTTCATGGCCTGTTTGGTTTGTAGTTTATTTTTAATAGTTTTTTGTTCTATAGATTTTTTTTGTTTGTTTTATAGGTTTTTTTAATCTACATGTGTAAAAAGCAGGAGAATCCCATTTTGGGTCACTATGGACTGCTGACATGGAGTTTTTTACTGGATATCCAAAGGGAAAGATAAACATTTTGCTTCTTTAATTGTCCCTTCCAACAGGAAATGAGATTGGGAGCAATGATTCCAAGGGGAGCTGCATCCTCCAGGATGCTCCAAGAGAAAAACCAAGGGACATCTCCTTGTCCTGATTTATGAAAAAATGTGTCTCTGGACGAGATTAAATCCTGCTTCCCTGGCAGAAGTGCCCCAGATATTCTTCTGTCTAACCAGGCTCCCTGTGGTTTGTCAGGATGCTTAGGCAGAGCTGGAGGTCACACAAAGGGCTCTGTGCACAGGCTGAGGTGGAGCCTTTGGAGTCAGGAATGGGAACAAATCTCCTCCCCACAGCTTTGGGCTCCTGAGAAGTGGGGGCACAAGTGGCACATCACTCCCCAGCCCACTCCTGACCACCTGTGGTTTTAATTCTCATATTCTCAGCAATACATGGAATATTTGTCAAAATTAAAACCCGAGTAAAGCACAAAATATGAAGTTTTAGGGATCAGTTTTAAGGGAAATTCTGGGTTTGATGAGAGGTTTGAGACCTCCCTTCTGGGATTAAATTACTCCAGGTGAACTTTGAGCTGTGGGATCTGTGTTTGTATTTTAATGATGCAGAATTTGATCATTCTGGGTGTGGGTTGGCAAAATCAACCCCCAGAAATGGGGACCCCTCCAGTTCCAGCCTCTTCAGCCAAGCCATCCACATCATTCCACAGTTTGGAATTTGGATGTTGGGGCTCTTTTGGAGGAGGATCAGTTTGCCAGGAGGATCAGCATCTTTTCATTTCATTTCATCCCCAAATTTCCATTTGGGATCAGCAGATTTTCACAGCACTGAGATCCCAGCTCACATGGGAATGGATCAACGTGAGGAATATCCAGAGCTGAAGCCCAGCTCCTTCCACAGCTGAATTTGTGGGATGCAGGTTTGAGCCCAGGTCTGGATTAATATTTGAGGGAATTAATCAGGTCAGCTCTGTCTCCTTGCCAAACAAAATTCCTGGGTTATGTCCCTGCAGAGGTGAGTGGCTTTTCCCTTGGAATATCTTTTGGGATAACCTCAGTGCAAAGCCAGGAGTCTGTGCTGTGACACCACTGACTCCCACAGGGACAGGGACAAGCTGAAGGTCACTGGAGCAGACAAGGAGCAGACAAACAAATAAACACTCACTTGACTCCAGACTCTTGGATCCTGACTTTTAGCTGGAATCTGGTGTCTGTTATAACCAATTTGCATTAGGAACCTTCTGCTGGTTTTTTCTGCAGCAAATTCCTGAAAATCAGGATCACCCCCTCCAAGTCAGACACTGCACACAGTCCCAAATTTACACACACACCAAGGTGTGCAGACACACTGAAAAACTGATTTATTTTCAAAATGAACATGGATTTTTATGAAAATGGTAATTCCTTATCTTTGTTCCATCCTCAGGTCAGCAGAAGGCAGCACCAGAAATACTCAACTCGTGGTTCTTAAATATGGAACAAAAAAAAAGCAGGATCAGAAGGCACTTCCATGATGTTGGTGGGATAAATGTACAAGCCAGGCTTTTGTGGCCATCACACTCAGAGCATTGTAGGAATTCCAAGGTGAATTAACAGTTCCTGGCTTTCTCCTAGAGCTGTTTCTGGAGCCTTCCATGGGCACACCAGGATGTGTTTCTAGAGAGCTGGACAGGAGCAGCTCCAGCAGGGCAATTATCCGGGGGAAATCCAATTAAAAGATTACTGCTCTCCAGCCAGGGTGTTCTAGAGATGCACAGAACTGTCTGCTGAAATCCCTGAGGCAGCTCACCCCGAACAACCTTCTGCTGGATGCACTCCAGCTCCCAGGGGAGCCTCTGGCTCAGGAATCATCTGTGCAGCCCCAGCTCCAAGCCAGGCACAGGCTTTGCCAGAGGCACTTCCCAGCAGGATGAGAGGAGTTGCACTGTCCCTGCCTCCCAAAATGCAGGTTCCAGCAGATTTCAGAGAGCTGGGAGGAGGCTGCTGAAAAGCTCCATGGATTTGCTGAGTTCCATGGAATTGTGGATTTGGGTTAGGAGGGATTTGATCATCCCATTCCCACCCCCCATCCAATGTCCAGCCTGGCCTGGGACAGGGATCCAGGGGCAGCCACAGCTTCCCAAATTCCTTCCCAAAATCCCATCCAGCCCTGCCCTCCTCCAGCTTACCACCATCCCTGCTGCCATCACTCCATGGGGATACTGAGTCCTGGAGCACAGAGCATCTCCCAAACCACACCCCAGCCAGGGAGATGACCCTGTGACCCAGCAGACCAGCATGAGGACTCCCCCTGGCTTCCAGAACCTTCCTGAGGGAGCTGGTGCTGGACAGGGGACATTGGAAAGCCAGCCCAGCTCAGAGCAGCATCCAGAGCATTCCCAGGGCTGCCAGCAGACCCTCACCCTGGAGCCCAGGCTGGAGCAGGGCAGGGCTGGCCTCTGCCTGCCCCTCCAGAGGTGAGGATTTTCTGCTGGAAGCAGGAGCTGGGTTGCAAGAGCCATTTGTGCAATAGGATCACAAATGGGTCCAAGGTCAAGGCAGGGGGAGGAAACAAGAAACAAAGAATGTTCCTGTGCTCATGCAACACATCCCAGGTTTCATGGGCAGGGATTTCTTAACTCCTGTGCTGACACCCTTGTTTGCCTTCCTTGGGGTGGAAATTATCTGCTCTCCTTGCTTTTAATCATGTGGGAAGCCCCACATAACCCTGAGCCTCTGGGTTTTGTGGATATTTTGGCCTCTGTGACCTCCTGGGATGGCTGTGTGTCCAACTGAGATTTTTCCTGCCAAAATAAACAGCAGTGGAAATGGAACTTTCTCTGACAGTCAGGCTCTGCAGATGCCACTGCAGGAGGTCGTGTGGGGTGGCTGCTCTGGTTTTCTGGGTCATTCAAATGTCCTGACCTGGCCTTTGCTTCCCCTCTGACTGTGCAGCAGAACTGGGTCCACAATCCCAGGACTCCATCCCAGTCCCAGGAATGGGAATGAGCCTCTCTGGGCTGTATCAGGTACAAAACAACCAGCACTTCTTTAATAGTCCACTGCAGGGTGCAGCAAACCCAAAACATGCAGCAGTTCTAGACCTGACTTGATATTTCTGCCAAACTCTGAGATGGGCACAGGCTGTACCCAGTGGCCAGGTGCTCATCCCAGAATTCTGGCAGGATTTGTTGCTGCCTGTGGCACAAACACAGCGTGGACCTCACCAGTAGCACTATCCCAGAACCCCAGAGTGGTTATGGTTGGAAGGGACCTCTGGAGATCACCCAGCCCAGGCAGGGTCACCCTGAGCAGGTGACACAGGGACACACCCAGCTGGGTTTGGGATGGCCCCAGAGAGGGAGAACCCATCACCTCCCTGGGAGCTGCTCCTGAGCTCCATGGAAAAAGCGTTTTTCCTCAGGTTGAGGTGGAACTCCAAGCCATTTCTCTTCCCTGACTCGTTAGTAATAAGAATAAAAAATCATTAAAAACAGAAGAGATTAAAACACTGAAACTTGTGAGTTCCCACCTCTGGTTTGCAGCCTGGTCTAGGGGATGTTCCCTCCCCATGGCAGTGGGAACGAGATGAGAATTCTGGGAAAAGCTTCCAACAGAACAAGGCTCAGGAGTGCTCTGGATTTTTTCAGAGCCCAGGAGGGCTGGGATTTAATCCTTGATTTATTCAGCCCTCTGTCTTCTAAACAGCCTTGTTTTAAAATGTGCCTGGGAGCACATCTTGCTAAGGAGTCAGGAAATGGTGGAATTCTCCTGCCCATGGGGATCAGGCCCCTTGTTTTTCTGAGGAATTATGGAAACTGATCCTTCATTCCTCCATCCCTTCTCAGGAATAATTCTGGAATTCCAGGAACATGTGGGTTACCAACACCACACTCCATGATGGGAATTTAGCTCCATTCAGGCTCTCCAAGTCCTGTTCCATCCCAATTCCCCATGGAATGCCATGCACTTCACTTAAGCCAGGAGAGCAGAACCAGTTTGGCAGGGCTGGACCCAAAGCCAGCCCAAGTATCCCTGCACCTCCATCCTGATCCAGCTCACAGCTGCCATCAAAAACTCTCTGAACATCCATGGAATGCACCAACGTCCACAGAATGCACCAATATCCATGGAATACACCAGTGTCCATGGAATATAACATCCATGGAATACAGGATCCATGGAATACATCAATGTCCATGGAATACACCAATGTCCATGGAATACATCAATATCCATGGAATGCACCAATGTCCATGGAATGCACCAACATCCATGGAATATAACATCCATGGAATGCACCAACGTCCACAGAATGCACCAATATCCATGGAATACACCAGTGTCCATGGAATATAACATCCATGGAATACAGGATCCATGGAATACATCAATGTCCATGGAATACAGGATCCATGGAATACACCACTGTCCATGGAATACACCACTGTCCATGGAATACAACATCCATGGAATAATCAATATCCATGGAATACACCAATGTCCATGGAATACACCAGTGTCCATGGAATACACCAGTGTCCATGGAATACACCAGTGTCCATGGAATATAACATCCATGGAATACAGGATCCATGGAATACATCAATGTCCATGGAATACACCAACATCCATGAAATACACCAATATCCATGGAATGCACCAATGTCCATGGAATACTCAAATGTCCATGGAATACTCAAATGTCCATGGAATACACCAGTGTCCATGGAATACACCAATGTCCATGGAATACTCAAATGTCCATGGAATACAGGATCCATGGAATACACCAACATCCATGGAATAATCAATATCCATGGAATACACCAATGTCCATGGAATACACCAATGTCCATGGAATACACCAGTGTCCATGGAATACACCAGTGTCCATGGAATACACCAATGTCCATGGAATACACCAATGTCCATGGAATACACCAGTGTCCATGGAATATAACATCCATGGAATACAGGATCCATGGAATACACCAACATCCATGGAATAATCAATATCCATGGAATACACCAATGTCCATGGAATACACCAATATCCATGGAATGCACCAGTGTCCATGGAATACACCAATGTCCATGGAATACAGGATCCATGGAATGCACCAATGTCCATGGAATACAGGATCCATGGAATGCACCAATGTCCATGGAATACTCAAATGTCCATGGAATACACCAGTGTCCATGGAATACACCAACATGAGGCTGTCCCTCCTGGCTCATCCACAAGTCCAAGAAGGACACTCTGGCACACAAAGCACCCTGAGGGGGACATGTTTGATTTCTCTTCTGAGCCCCAAAGAACCTTCTGTAAAGGCTCTGGCTGCTCCCCTGCACTCTCCTCTTTATTCCCCTGTCCCATCTGAAGCTCCATGAAATCCCAGCACCTTTGCCCCAGAAGGGAAGGCCTGACAGGAGCATCCAGGTGCCCTTTGCATCCTTCCTTGGTCTCCTCTGCTTCCCCACATGCATTTTTTTTCCTTTTCCCACCCTCCTGTTTCCTGCCCCTCCCTCCCCTTTCCCAGACAGGGTGGGGACGTTTTAGGTGAAGAAATCCATCGAGGGGATGGACAAACCTGAGGGATTAAGGAAGGACACGCAAGTGGGGCAGGCATGTGGTCACACCTCCCCAGACTAATCCTCTGCTGGGACTGGACACCCTGTCCTTTTACTCAAAGCCCCTGGATGCCTTTTCCCTCTGTGAATCAACCTCTTTTGGAATGCTTGCACCTCCCATGTCCTGTGGCACAAAGGTCCCACAGCTTAGCAGTGTGAAGGGAGAAGGGGAAAAGGTGAATCAGGAGATTGAGGGCTTGGATGCAGCATCTCTGTGGTGAGGAGATGAAAGGAAAAGGAATGAGGCTGGAAAGCAGGAGTGCTGCTGTGGGAATGAGCCCTGGCAGACACTGAGCTGTCCCTGCCCACGGGAGCTGTGGCAATCAGTGGCCTCTGGCAGGGCTCCTGCCAAACCCTGCTGCTGCAGCTGCTGCTCTGCCTCCCTCTGCTCTGGGGAGGACAGGACTTGGCAGGAACACGGGGGTTCAGCAGAGCTGCCACTCCCAGTTTCCATTCCCTGGAAAGCCCAGGCTCTGGAGGGGTTGATTGTGACAAGGGGCAGGTGGGACAGGATGACTGTGACCATTGCACACCGGGGCTGCAGGTTCTGGCAACTTTCCCACTGCAATCTCAAATAAAACCTCAGCTCTCCTTGAGGCCAAACCACGAACCTTTGGCCTCTGGTGCTATTAAGGGCCTCACTTGCTGGTTTCTGGAGTGCTGTGTGGAAGTGGAAATAACTTGGAATCACAGAATGGTTTAGGCTGGAAAAGACCTGTAAGGTCAAGGTGTAACAGAGCACCACCAAGTGCACCCCAAAGCCAGGCTCCAAAGAGCCACAGCTACACAGCTTTGAAATCCCTCCAGGGATCCCTGGGCAGTTCCAGTCCCTGAGCTCCCTTTCCATGGGGAAATTCCTGCTGCTGCCACCCTGAGCCTGCCCTGCCCAGCCTGAGCTGTTCCCTCTCCTTCTGTCCCTGTCCCCCTCTCTGCCCCTCCTGTCAGGGAGTTGTGCAGAGCCACAAGGTCCCCCCTGAGCCTCCTTTTGCTGCAGGCTGAGCCCCTTCCCAGCTCCCTCAGCCCCTCCTGGGGCTCAGCCCCTTCCCCAGCCCCTCCAGGGCTCTCCTATGAGGGCCCAAGGTGATTCTTCAGAGAGGCTTCAGCTCCACAGGTTGTGTTTATCCAAGCAAATGCCAGGACAACAAAAAACCCATTTGAATGTGATGGATCAGGACCCACTTTTATTTCCAGGACTCAGAGTGTGGCTGTATAAAAGATCACTCAGGTGTGGCTGTCACGTGTGTAAAGATCGGAGCAGAGGGCTCAGCTCTCAGCCTGGGGCAGGGACAGGAGGGACAGTGGGGTCACTGACGGCACAGGAGCTCTGGGTTCAGGTTTTTCACTCCATGGGAGCAGAGGGGAGGTGGGGACAGTCAGCACCTTGCTGTGTGACTGTCCTTGGTGACATTTGTACTTCTCATATACCTCAGAGCCCCTGGCAGGGCCTGGAGGGATCCAGGAGAGCTGGAGAGGGGCTGGGGACAAGGCAGGGAGGGACAGACCACAGGGAATGGCTCCAGAGTAGGGTTTGGTGGGATATTGGGAATCAGGAATTGTTCCCTGGGGCAGGGGCTGGGATGAATTGCCAGAGCAGCTGTGGCTGCCCCTGGATCCCTGCAATGTTCAGTTCCAGGCTGGGCACTGGGGCTGGAGCAGCCTGGGACAGTGGGAGGTGTCCCCATGGCAGGGGTGGCTCTGGATGAGCTTCAAGGTCCCTTCCAACCCAAACCATTGAAAAAAACAAAACAAACAAACAAACAAACAAACAATCAAACAAACAACCCATCCCCCCCACCCCTCCAAAAACCTCAAGCCACTGCAGCTGTCAGTCATTTACTTTGCCTTCCATGATGCTTTTGAGCAGACACTGCCCTCAGGTACCCACAGGTTGCTGCAGCTCAGCTGCAGCACCAACATTCTCATTACAGCTGAAAGAATGGGAGCTCCCCAATATTTCAAAGGCATCAGTGTGAGCACCTCAAGTTTCTCTTCCCCTCACACACACACACCTGAGCATTCCAGGTGTCACATCTGCTCTTCCCAGCCACAAATATCTGTGTTTGCTTTTTCAGTTCAAGGCTCTGTGCAGCCAACACCCTCATTTATCCCCTGCAGCTTTGCAACAGCAGCAACACACAAAACCATAGCAACAAAGCTGGCACTGCAGCCTCCTCCTCCTCACATTTCTCCATCCCTGCAGCCTGGGCTGAGGCTGAGCTTTTCCTGGCAGGACCTCCTTGCTCTCCACCATCCCCTGACCTGCAGCCAGGTCTCTTCTGCCATGTCCTAAGGGAAAGGATGAGAGGAAATGGCCCCAAATTGCACCAGGGGAGGCTCAGATTAGAGATTAGAAACAATTCTTCCCTTTACAGAGTGGTGGGACACTGGAATGAGCTGCCCAGGGAGGTTGGGAGTCACTGTCTCTGGAAGGGTTCAGGATCACATCAGTCTGCATGTGGCCTTGGGGACAGGGTTTGGGGTGATGCCCATGAAAGTCTCTTGGTGATTCTGCCCTGGGATTTTTCTTTAGCCACAATGGCTCATCCAAGGTGTCCCTCTCCACCAGGAATTAAGGACAGTGCATCCTGATGTGGCCTCTGACCTTCAGCCTTGGAGTTATTGGAATATTTAGAGACAGGTTTCTGCCAGGTATGAGTATTTTGGGCAGCCTGTGAGGATCCCAACATTCCAGCAGATCAGCTGTTCCTCTGATCCTATGGGAAAAGAGGAGGGTCAAACAAACCCAAAGTGTCATAACAGGTGATCAAACCCTGTCACACTAAATGAAGTCTCAGGATCTCTCAGGAAACCAAAATACTCCCACTCAGCAGTCAAAGACCCCAAAGTTCCATAAGGAAGAAGCAATTCCAAAGGGTTTCCTCAGTTAAAAACAAAACCCAGCCTGGACAAGGCAAGGCATCCAAAGTGCAAAGTTTGTTTCTTGTAGATGATGCAGGGGAACAATGGAATATTGGGGAAAAAAGGGATCAAGTGCCCTGAAAACTCCTCTGAAGACGGGAAATGTCTGGGGAGATCTTTATTAATAACTTTTATTAATTTTTTATCTTTAATCTTTATAATATTTAATTTTAATAATCTTTAATTTTATATTGATCTTTAATATTTTTTTATCTTTTAACATTTATTAAGAACTATTAATAACTTCTGCCATTCAGAAAGAATCACAGAATCATTTAAAGAAATGGGAAAAGGCCTCCAAATCATGGGAGATCCCTTCCCATTCAGGAATTCCATGATTCTATTATTCCATCAGATCAGGAGTGTTTTGCTCAGCATTAGTCTCCATTCTAGACTAATATTAAAGTTTCCACTTCCCTGCCCAAGACATTTGTCTGCACCTTCTCCTGTTTAATCATTCCCCGCTGTGTGTCCTTGAGCACCTCACTGCTCTCCAGACCCAGCAAACCCTGAGCAAAGTGACCTTCAGAGGGACACACAGCACACTGGGATTATTCAGGGAATCTTGGGATTCATTTGGAACAGACCTGGCCAGGAAGAGCTGGTGGAAGGGAAGGGTTGAGGGAGGGATAAATGTCACCACGTTCTTGGGAACCTCCAGGCTCCTTTCTCATTTCCATGTTGTGTTGGGTGGATGTGGCCAGAAATGTGAATTCTGTCCCCAGGTGGGGCAGTGCCCCTGATCTCCTGGCACACATTATCTGCTCATGGGCCAGCTTTAAACCAGCTGGGCAATCATCTTTATCTTCCCACAGCCCATCCTCCCTCCAGGAGATATCTCCTGTTCATGGCCACTGAGTCCCAGGGCATGGCTGAGAAAATTCCATCATCCCACTGGGAGATGCTCCAGCCAGGGGAGGAGCCAAGCCTTTCCTACCAGAGAAAAACTGAGATTTGGGACACCAAGGAACCTTCTTTGCACTGGATTCCAGAGGAAAACCAGACCTTTGCACATCATCCCTGGAGCTTCAGAGGAAACTGCCCCTTCTCCAGGAGCACTGCTCCAGCTGAGCCACATCTGCCCCTGCAGGAGGATGCAGCCACCATGGAATGGGACTGCTGCCAACACCCTGACTGCCTGACGGGTGTCAGCTTGGATTCTGACTCTGGCAGGGCTTTGGGATTGTTCTGTGTAATACTGCATTGCTATTTGAATTTTCCTAGTAAAGAACTGTTATTCCTAATTCCCATCTCTTTGCCTGAGAGCCCCTTAATTTCACAATTATAATCTAGGAGGGAGGGGGTTTACATTCTCCATTTCAAAGAGAAGCTCCTGCCTTTATTGGCAGACACCTGTCCTTCAAACCAGGACACAATCCCAGACAGAAGAGCTCCAAGTGACTTTCTGCAGCTGGGAGCAGCCAGGGAATGTCTGCACAGCACAGGGAATGTCTGCACAGCACAGGGAATGTCTGCACAGGTCCCTCTGGGGTTCCTCAGAGCACACAGAAGCTGTGCCAGCTCCCTGGGCCTCTGGGGGCAAAGCCTGCCAGGAAAAGTGTGGGATCAGGAAGAAATGCTGCCAGCAGCTCATCCTATGCTCAGAGCATCTCCAGGAGCAAGGAAAGCAGCAGGGTTTCCTCAGGGATCAGCAATTTCCCACACCAGGAGCAATTCTCCCTCTCTCTGGGGTGTGCTGTGCATTCAGGGGCACTCCCTGTCTCTCAAAATGACATTTCTTAGGCAGGACTGGCTGTAAAATGAAAATGTGTTTTTGTACAGCAAGCCTGTCCCAGCCCAGGTGCCTGGGGAGCATTTTGCATCTCAGTCCCACCATAACCCCCTCCTTGGATGTCCCCACCAGAGCAGGAGCTGCTGCTGATGCTCCTGTCGTGGTCTCATTTCCCTCAGCAAATTCCTGCTCTCTTTGCCAGAAAGAAAGTCAACATTCATTCATTCATTCATTCATTCATTCATTCATTCATTCATTCATTCATTCATTCATTCATTCATTCATTCATTCATTCTCTTTTTTTTTTTCCCTCTTGGCTTGGTTTTCTGGGGTTTTTGAGGAAGTTTTTTGTCTTTTCCTGCTCCAGCTCATGAGTGAGGTGCCCACAGAGCAGAGTTTCCTGGCTGGCTGTGAGGATTTGCTTCTCCAGCAAGGACATGGAAGTGTTGCAGACTTGATCCTGATCCTGGGGGAGAAAAAAAGAGGAAAAGGAAAAGGAAGAGAGGAAAAAAGGAAAAAAGGAAAAGAGAAAAAGGAAAAGGAAAAGGAAAAGGAAAAGGAAAAGGAAAAGGAAAAGGAAAAGGAAAAGGAAAAGGAAAAGGAAAAGGAAAAGGAAAAGGAAAAGGAAAAGGAAAAGGAAAAGGAAAAGGAAAAGGGTGGGAGCAGTAGGAGGAAGAGGAAGAGGAAGAGGAAGAGGAAGAGGGAAGGGGAAGGGGAAGGGGAAGGGGAAGGGGAAGGGGAAGGGGAAGGGGGAAGGGGAGAAAAGGGAAAAGGGGAAAGGGAAAAGGGAAATGAAGAGAGAAAGAGGAAGAGGAAGAGGAGAAGAGGAAAAAAGGAAGATGAAAAGGAAAAAAAGGAGGAGAAGGAGAAGGAGGAGAAGGAGAAGGAGAAGGAGAAGGAGAAGGAGAAGGAGAAGGAGAAGGAGAAGGAGAAGGAGAAGGAGAAGGAGAAGGAGAAGGAGAAGGAGAAGGAGAAGGAGAAGGAGAAGGAGAAGGAGAAGGAGAAGGAGAAGGAGAAGGAGAAGGAGAAGGAGAAGGAGAAGGAGAAGGAGAAGGAGAAGGAGAAGGAGAAGGAGAAGGAGAAGGAGAAGGAAGTGTGGAAAGGGTAAAAAGGAAAAAGGAAAGTCAAACTTGGGGTGTTGAGCAGCCTGACTGCTCAGTGCTCACCTCTGTGCCCAGATCAGCAAGGGAAATCATTGTTTTATCACTGCTGGGGCTACTGGTTTATTCATAGGAACATGGAACTGGAAGGGACCTTAGAGATCATCCCATTCCCCTGTCCTGGGTTGTTCCAAGCCCCAGCCTGGCCTTGGGCACTGCCAGGGATCCAGGGCCAGCCCTCCCTCACAGCCAAGAATTCTTCTCAAATAATTCTTAATATTATTATTATTGTTTTAAAGAGCTCATCTTGACTGTTCTGGCTCACCAAAAATGGAGCTGCATCCCTGTTTATGCCCAGGAAAGCTCTTTTCCAATATCAACCCGTGCAGCAATCAGCACAAAGGCTCATTCCAGATCCGACAGGATGGCTGATGCAAGCTGTCAGCCAATATTTGACTTTCCAGGTGAGATTAGATTTAGCTTTTAATTGAATATACACATAAAGCATGCAGTGCAAGGCACTTGTTTCACAGGAACTGCTGCCAGCCTTGTGCTGGCTGGAGGCTCCTTAAAGACATCCCTGCACTTTTTGGGAGCTCCATCCCACTATCCAGTGCAGTTGGAAAATCCTGAGTGTGCAGAATCTCCCCAGGGAAGGGCACAGCAAAGGTAAGCTGCTGTTAGCAAGTCTATTTCCTCTTGAAAAATGATAGCAATTTTGATGTAGGTCAAGGAAAAAGCAGATTTTGCAGACAGTGAAGGCAGTTTGTAGTTGTATTTTCTCTTTTTGTTTCATTAATTACCTTTATCCCCCATTTCTCAGCATGTGTGAGGGTAGAACTGCAGAGGGATCCACCTGCACACAAGGTGCACACAAGGCTGAATTCCTGGATTGAAAGATATCCCAGATTTTTTATTAGCATGGAAAATTCACTGCCTCTTTCTCTTGGGTGCAGCAAACTCCTCATTCTTGAGGACTGGACTGGGAAGAAAGAGCTTTTGGGGGAAGATTTCCACAGGTTTTAGGGTTTGGTTGGTCTGGAGAACAGAAGGAAATACCCACATTAAAGGGGGACAGATGTGTGGGAATGGGATCTGAGAGGGAATGGGATCTGAGAGGGAATGGGATTTGGGTGGGAATGGGATCTGGGTGGGAATGGGATCTGGGTGGGAATGGGATTGGGTGGGAATGGGATCTGGGTGGGAATGGGATCTGTGTGGGAATGGGATCTGAGAGGGAATGGGATTTGTGTGGGAATGGGATTGGGTGGGAATGGGATCTGTGTGGGAATGGGATTGGGTGGGAATGGGATTTGGGTGGGAATGGGATCTGTGTGGGAATGGGATCTGAGAGGGAATGGGATTTGGGTGGGAATGGGATCTGTGTGGGAATGGGATCTGTGTGGGAATGGGATCTGAGAGGGAATGGGATTTGGGTGGGAATGGGATCTGAGAGGGAAGGAATGGGATCTGGTGGGAATGGGATCTGTGTGGGAATGAGATTTGGGTGGGAATGGGATCTGGTGGGAATGGGATCTGGTGGGAATGGGATTTGGATGGGAATGGGATCTGGTGGGAATGGGATTGGGTGGGAATGGGATCTGTGTGGGAATGGGGATCTGGTGGGGATGGGATCTGTGTGGGAATGGGATCTGTGTGGGAATGGGATCTGTGTGGGAATGGGATCTGGTGGGAATGGGATTTGGGTGGGAATGGGATTTGGGTGGGAATGGGATCTGGTGGGAATGGGATTGGGTGGGAATGGGATCTGTGTGGGAATGGGATCTGTGTGGGAATGGGATCTGTGTGGGAATGGGATCTGGTGGGGATGGGATCTGTGTGGGAATGGGATCTGTGTGGGAATGGGATCTGTGTGGGAATGGGATCTGTGTGGGAATGGGATCTGGGTGGGAATGGGATTTGGGTGGGAATGGGATTGGGTGGGAATGGGATCTGTGTGGGAATGGGATTGGGTGGGAATGGGATCTGGGTGGGAATGGGATCTGGGTGGGAATGGGATCTGTGTGGGAATGGGATTGGGTGGGAATGGGATCTGGGTGGGAATGGGATCTGGGTGGGAATGGGATCTGTGTGGGAATGGGATTGGGTGGGAATGGGATCTGGGTGGGAATGGGATCTGGGTGGGAATGGGATCTGGTGGGAATGGGATTGGGTGGGAATGGGATCTGTGTGGGAATGGGATCTGGTGGGGATGGGATCTGTGTGGGAATGGGATCTGTGTGGGAATGGGATCTGTGTGGGAATGGGATCTGGTGGGAATAGGATTTGTGTGGGAATGGGATTTGTGTGGGAATGGGATCTGTGTGGGAATGGGATTTGTGTGGGAATGGGATTTGTGTGGGAATGGGTTTTGTGTGTGGGAATGGGATTGGGTGGGAATGGGATCTGTGTGGGAATGGGATCTGTGTGGGAATGGGATCTGGTGGGAATGGGATCTGTGTGGGAATGGGATCTGAGAGAAGGAATGCTGGAGGGGGATTCTCCTCCTGTGGGACACACACCTGGTTCATGGGGTCTGAGCAGCACTGGGGGCTGAATTTTGGGATAAATGGGATCAGACCTGGCTTTGCAGCACCAGGCAGTTTCTGCCCCTTTGGGGACTGTCCCCAATGGTCCCTGAGGCCACTCCAGGGATGGAGCCTCAGCCTCCACATCCCTCCCACGTCTTTGTCTTCTCCTCAGAGGAAATCCTTCTTCCCTTGGAGTTGTGCCTCTGTGGGGAAGGGACAGTGCCACAAAGCCTGTGACAGGGCCATGGGGGCCTTGAGCAAAGTGTCCCACGGAGCAAAGGGCCCTGGGTGGGCAGCAGGATGGGCAGAGGGATGGAGCAGCTCTGCTGGCAGGAAAGGCTGGCACAGCTGGGATTGTTCACCTGCACAGGAGAAGCTTTGGGCTGAGCTCAGGGTGGCCTTGCAGGGCCTGAAGGAGCTGCAGGAAACATGGAGAGAGACAATTGCCAAGGGCTGGAGGGACAGACACAGGGAATGGAGGGACAGACACAGGGAATGGAGGGACAGACACAGGGAATGGAGGGACAGACACAGGGATGGAGGGACAGACACAGGGATGGAGGGACAGACACAGGGAATGGAGGGACAGACACAGGAATGGAGGGACAGACACAGGGAATGGAGGGACAGACACAGGGAATGGCTCCCACTTGCAGAGGATGGGATTTGGGCAGGAATTGTTCCCTGGGATGAGGGGCTGGGATGGAATTCCCAGATTTCCTGTGGCTGCCCCTGGATCCCTGCAATGTTCAGTTCCAGGTTGGACACTGGGGCTGGAGCAGCCTGGGACAGTGGGAGGTGTCCCTGCCACGGTTTGTGTTGGAATGGGATGAGCTTTAAGGTCCCTCCCAGCCCAAATCATTCCAGGATTCTGGGTAGGACCTTTTTGGATCTCTGAACATATTGAACCACTCAGAGATGGGGATTCTCAGCTGAGCTTCAAGTGTCAGAGGGTGCCTGTGATTAGATAATTGTCATAACACTGAAAAATAATCCAAACCAACTCTTTTAATACAGACATCTGATTAAAAAGAATATTTTCTTGTCTTTTAGCAGCAGAACTGGCAAGGATGGCCAAGCTGCAAAACTTCACTTGGACAGTGGAACATATTTTCAAGGAAACCTTCCTCAATTACATGAACAACTGGAGGAGAAACATGACAGAAGCAGCAGATAAACTGCAGGCTGAGGTGGCTGCTGAAAACTTTGACTACGTTATCCTTTATCTGATGGTGATGATTGGGATGTTCTCCTTCATCATCGTGGCCATCCTGGTGAGCACTGTGAAATCCAAGAGGAGGGAGCACTCCAACGATCCCTATCACCAGTACATCGTGGAGGACTGGGGAGGGAAGTACAAAAACCAGGTCCTGAATCCAGAAGATCTCAAGTGTGTGATCCATGAAAACCTGGGGGCGAGGGATAAAGCAAGCCCGGAATCACCTTGATTTTCTGGGAATGGCCAGCAGTGAGGGATTCACAGTCACTCACAGGGGAACTCACTGGGACTCCAAGGAGCTGGGAAGTGTTGATTAAATTAACATTCAGGTCAATGGATAATGGAGTCCTGAGGAAATCAGTGTGAGGCTCCCGTGAGGGTCTTGGGAAAGTCCAAGAAAAATCTCTGATTGTGCTTCCCTTTGATATTCTGTCCTTTAGCAAAATAAAGCCAAGGATAACTTGATTATTTGAGCATTTTTTTAAATCCACAAGCAGATCTGGATGTTCTCACCTCAGAATAACTGTGAATTAGTGGTCAAAAGTGCTGATTTAGATCCAAATTGTGTGACTTAAGCTCATCTTAAAAATAACTTGAAAATATCCAGTAAAATCCCCAATCTCCATGGATTGATTGAACAATCAGGGAATGAATCACAGGAGGGACCTGATACCTGCACACATTCACTGCCAACTCATTTTTAGTGACCTGACTCCTATTTTCTCTGGTGTAAAATAATAAATGCCAAAGGGCTTCTTTTCTTGGGGAGCCTTTGGCTTGTCTTGGTCTTGAGATTTGAGCTGATACCATCAGATGTGCTGGAGGAGCTGAAGAAGCACAACCAGCAGGCTGAAGGAAGGGATTCTCTTCTCTGCTCTTGTGAGGCCCCACCTGCAGAGCTGCCTCTGGATCAACACCAGGAAAAGGAGGAGCTGCTGCAGAGCCCAGAGGAGCCGTGGAGCTGTTTCAGAGAGCTCCTCTGCTCTGAGCCAGGCTGGGAGAGCTGGGGCTGCTCACCTGGAAAGAGAAGCTGCAGGGAGAGCTCAGAGCCCCTGGCAGGGCCTGAAGGGATCCAGGAGAGCTGCAGAGGGACTTCTCACATAGAAATCTATTCAGAGGACAAGGGGACAGGGCTGTAAGTTGAAGGAAGGCAGGTTTGTGTCAGATGTTAGGGAGAAATTCTTTAGTATGTGGTTGCTTGGAGAGGTTGTGGACACCCCATTCCTGGAAATGTTCAAAGTCAGGCTGGGCAGGGCTTGGAGCAACCTGGAAACCTCCCACTGCCCCAGGCTGCTCCAAACCCCAGTGTCCAACCTGGAACTGAACATTGCAGGGATCCAGGGGCAGCCACAGCTGCTCTGGGAATCCATCCCAGCACCTCATCACCATCCCAGGGAACAACTCCTGCCCAATATCCAATATAAACCTTCCTTCTGGCAGTGGGAGCCATTCCTGTGTCTGTCCCTCCATTCCTGTGTCTGTCCCTCCATTCCCTGTGTCTGTCCCTCCATTCCCTGTGTCTGTCCCTCCATTCCTTGGCAATTGTCTCTCCCCATGTTTCCTGCAGCTCCTTCAGGCCCTGCAAGGCCACCCTGAGCTCAGCCCAAAGCTTCTCCTGTGCAGGTGAACAATCCCAGCTGTGCCAGCCTTTCCTGCCAGCAGAGCTGCTCCATCCCTCTGCTCATCCTGCTGCCTGCTCTGGGCTCTCTGCAGCAGCTCCAGCTCCTCCCCTGGGCTGGGGCAGGATCCGGGTGAGGCCTCACCTGAGGGGGCTCAGGGACACAACCCCAATCCCTTTCCTGATCCCACGCTGGGGGTTCTGCCACCTCCCCGCGGTGCTTGCGGGAGCTGTTCTACCACAGAACTGTGAATTCTGGTGAATTTTGGCCAAGGGCAGCCGGGCCCTGCCCCGCGCAGCGCAGCGGGCGGAGCGGCTCGGCCGGGCCTCAGCGCCGCCCCCGCCGCCATGGCCGCGCTCAGGTAGGAGCGGCCCGCGCCCTCCCTTCCTCACGGCCCGGGGCTCGGCCGGTCCCACAGCGGCTTCGGCTGCTCTGCCGTGCCGGGGATGCCGCCTTTCATTCCCTTCTCTTTCCTTCCCTTCCCTTTCCTTCCCTTCCCTTTCCTGCACGGCCTGCCCTGCCCGGCCTGCCCTGCCCGCTCTTTCCCTTCGCTGCCCTGCCTTCCCTTCCATTCCCTGCCCTGCCTTCCCTGCCCGCTCCTGCCCTGCCCCTTCTCCTTCTCCACGCCCGTTCCTCGCTCTCCAGGCCTCATCCTTTCTCTCCACCCCCCCTTCCTTCTCTCCAGTCCCTTCCGTGTTCCTCACCCCGCTCTCCTCCATCTCCAGCCCCCCTCTCTTTGCTCTCTACCCGCCCTTGCTCTCCATTCCCCCCTCCAGTTTTGTTTTCTCCAGCCGCTTTATTTGATATCCACCTCTCCCTCCTTGTTCTCCAGCCCCCCCCCCTCCTAGTTCTCCATTGCTTTTCTTCCTCTCCAGGCCCCCCCATTCTTGTTCTCCTCCTCATTCTCAAAGTGTTCCCCCTCCCTCTCCAGCAGCCATTTCTTGTTTTCCAGCCCCCATTCTTTGTTCTCCAGTACCCCTCCTTTCTTTTCAGTCCCCCTCCTTGCTCTCCATCCCCTTTCCTTGCTCTCCACGCTCAGCTTTTCTTGCTTTCCACCCTCCCTCTTTGTTCCCCAGTCCCTTCCCTGTTCTCCAGCCCAGGGCAGAGCTGGGCTGGGATCCAGGGGCAGCCACAGCTGCTCTGGGCACCCTGTGCCAGCCTCTCCTCACCCTCCCAGGGAACAATTCCTGCCCAGGATCCCACCCAGCCCTGCCCTCTGGCAGTTCAAAACCACTGCCCCTTGTCCTGGCACTCTCTGCCCATATAAAAAAGTCCCTCTCACTCATTTTTATAAACAGCACTGGAAGGGGCTCTGAGGTCTCCCTGAAATTGTCCCTTCTCCAGGCTGGACAATCCCAGTTCTCCCAGCCTGTTTGCAGAGCAGAGGGGCTCCAGCCTTGGCATCTTTGTGATCCCTGGTGATGCCATGGTGGAGCAGTCTGATGGCATTTCTGGGTTTGGTTTGATTTTAATCCAGCCAATGTGAGTGAAACATCCCACCTGCTCTGTTCTTCTTTTCCAGAGTTTGGAGTATGTGAGAAGCTGCCAGAGGAATCACACATATTTTAATTTCTGCTTCATCAGGTATGAAGATCTTGATGGTTTTTTAAATTTTTTTGATGTTGGAACCTTGAGTGGATCCAAAATCAGAATGAGGTTTGGCTTGGAAAGGGCCTTAAGGAGCATCTCATTCCAAGCTCTGCCATGAGCAGGGACACCTTCCAGGCTGCTCAGAGTCCCATCCAGCCCGGCCTTGGTGACTGGCACCCCTTCTCTGGCTCAGAAATGTCCCATTTAAGTGCCCCCAGCTAACTCAGTAGCTCAGTGCTTTCCAAGGCCTCGTGGCTGGAGCTGTTCAGCAATGCCCAAAGGAATATCTCCAGCCCCATTGAGTGGGAATTGGCAGGCAGGGTGGGATGTGCAGCCAGGCCACCTCCAGAGGGTTTGGATGCTGTGGATGTTCTGTGGTGCTCAGGGCTGAGAGCCTGGGCTGGGCTGTGGTTCCTGTCAAGGGCTGGGATTCCATTCCCTGCTCCACCACAGGCCTCCCACGTGCCTGGGGCCCAGCTGTGGGGCTGTGTTGCACAAGGCAGAGCTGGGCACAGATCCTGGAGCTGCAGCTGGGGCTAATCCCAAGCTCTGGGGTGTGGTGCAGCCCTCCCTGAGGGACAGGACCCTCTGGAATGAGCTGTGGCCTCTCTGCCTGCTGTGCACACTGAGGATCCCAGAGATTGGGGGCTCACAGGGAATTGCTGGCACAGCCCTGAGATGGGGTCTGGACAGACTCTCTCCTCTCTCCCATCTGCAGGAGTCTGATCTGCTCACCTGACAGAATTCCCTGGGACAAGGCTGCACACACAGCCCAGAATCCCAAAATCCCAGAATGGTTTAAAGCTCATGCAGTGCCATCCCTGCCACTGATGCCTGGAGAGGCTGAGCTGGAACAGAGGCTGGACAGAATTAAAGGAATAAAGCAGGGATTTATTAAAAGCCTTTAAAGGATTCACCTTGGACAGCACCAGAGCCTGGCTGTGGCTACACCCAAGTTGGACCCTGGGTCAAGAGTTTTCACACTTTTATCAGTTTTGGTCCATTTCCATACTGGGGTTCATTGTCCAATTCCAGCTCCAGGCTCTGCAGTCCCACCCTCCCAGATTCTCTCCTCAATTTGCTGCTCTTTGCACTTTTTGGGGCTGAAGCTGCAGTGTCCTTGCTTCTGGGGCTGGACAAGGATTGTTTGGTGTGGCTGAGCTGTGAGGAGAGCTTCTAACACTTTCAGAGTCACACACCAGTGCAGTCCAGAGTCTGGAAAATATGAAAGCTAAAACTTGAGGCATCACCAGGACACCTGCCACTGTCCCAGGCTGCTCCAAGCCCATCCAGCCTGGCCTGGGACACTGCCAGGGCTGGGCAGCCACCGTGGGATGGCTCTGCCCATGTCACAGCAGCCTTGCAGGGCAGCCACCTCCCATTTGGTAAGGAATAAAACTGCAGAGGAGACCTGGCAGTGACCTGGCAGCTGCAATCCCAGGGAATCCATGTGAGCCTGGTGCCTTTTTATCCAGCTTGTGCAGCATCTGTCAGGGAATATCTGCTGTCCCTCCTCACGTGGCTGCACACAGAGCTCCTTGCAGGTGAGGCAGGGAGCAGTGCCCTTGTGTGGGGCCCTGCATATCTTAAAAGCCTGCAGGCAAATAATCAGCTGGAATTGTGTGTTTGCCTGCATTTTCCTGGGGAGTGAACAATGCCTGCCTGTGGATGTGTTCCTGCCTCCTATCTGTGCCTTATCTCCTGGGGAAAGCCAAACACACAATTCCAGCTGATTATTTACCTGCAGGCTTTTAAGATATCCCAGCCTCAAAAAAAGCAGTGCTGGAGCTTTTTGCTCTTGCACTGATGACCTCAGTGCTCATAAATGTTATTTTTTTAATGTGAAGGGAATCCTAGAATGGTTTGGATTGGAGGGGATTTCAGAGCCAATCCAGCCTCCACAGCAGGGACACCTCCCACTAATCCCAGGCTGCTCCAGCCCCAACGTCCAACCTGGATCCAGGGGCAGCCACAGCTGCTCTGGGCAAAATCCTCCCCTTTTCCCACTTTGTTCTCCCTGCCCTGTGCTGCTTTTTTCACTCCTGAGGTTTCAGCTGGGTTTGATAAGGGCTGGGATCAGATGGAGGCTGGAAAAGGCCAGAGATGAGGCCCCTGGAGCCTGGTGGGATGTGGGAATGGAGCCTGGAGGGAGCAGTGACATTCCCACTCAGTTCCAGCTGCCCAGGACACTGAGGGGCCAGAGCATCCCAGGTGTCAGCTCTGGGAAACATTTGGGATTACAAGAAACATGGAAAGAGACTTTGGACAAGGGCTGGAGGACAGGACAAAAAAAAACTGGAAAAGGCAGGGCTGGGTGGGATACTGGGAATTAGGAATTGTTCCCTGGGGCTGGGATGGAGTCCCCAGGCTGCCCCTGGATCCCTGGCAGTGCCCAAGGCCAGGCTGGACATGGGGACACTGGGAGGTGTCCCTGCCAGGGGTGGGGATGATCTCCGAGGTCCTTCCAGCCCAGACCAATCCATCATTCCATGAGGTGAAAATAGATTTTTTTGGAGGTGTAACAGCACTGAGTCAGTTGATGAGCAGCCTGCCATTGTCTGAGCAGGATAAGGAGCTGCACACTCAGGATCAGCACAGAAAGTGACTGATGAGCAGGGATTTGCTGGAATCAGTCACTATTTCAAAGCCACTCCAGGGCTTTGGTGCAGTTGGATCTTGGTCCCAGAGATCTCTGCAGGAGTGGGAATGTTTCCAGAGGGGACTCAGCAGGGTGAGAGGGAAAAGGAGAGGAGAGGATTCTCAGGCTGGAGAAATGAGAACATCTACCCAGAAACTGAGCAGGACAGGAGCTGCCAGAATATTTAATGTCTGCAGGAGGCTCAGCAGCTCTGCTGTGGTGCTGATTTATCCAGCCCAGCTTTTCACAGTGCTGGAGTGTTCCCCCTGCTTTCCCACTCTGGTTCCATGGGCAGGAAAGGCCTCCAGGGCTTAATTTGGATTCCAGCAGCTGAAGAGGTGGAGCAGAGCCCAGGGCAGGGCTGTGTGTGCTGCAGCCTTGAGCAGGCTTTTCATCCCAGCACTTCAGCTCTGCAGTGGCTGGTGACCACTCAGGGCTCCATGGAGTGCTTGCTTTGCTGACTTCTGCATTTATAAATATTTAATATGGAAAGTTCACTTAATCAATCACAGAGACTGATAAATTAGAGGATTCATTCACTGTTCAGGCTCCAGACAGAGCAGGTGGGCTTTAGAAACCCTCGAAGAGCCCCCAGGGCAGCTCCAGCCTCCAGCAGCCCTGATGGCAGGTTTTGCAGGGGCAGCTGGCAGCAGTGCAGCTCCAGCCCCAGCAGCTGCTCTGGGGCTGTCACAGCCCTGTCCTGCTCCTGTCCCTCAGCCCAGAAGGGCCCTGCAGGTCACTGGCCACGGCTGGGGATGAGTCCTCAGAGGGGCAGGGGGGGCTAATTAGCAGCTTGCCTAGTTCTCTGCATTTCTGCTTCTCCAGCAGTTCATTCTGCTTTATTTTCTATTTCTCCAAGAGTTCATTCTGCTTTATTTTCTGTTTCTCCAGCAGTTCATTCTGCTTTTATTTCCATTTCTCCAAGAGTTCATTCTGCTTTATTTTCTGTTTCTCCAACAGTTCATTCTGCTTTATTTTCTGTTTCTCCAAGAGTTTGTTCTGCTTTATTTTCTGTTTTTCCAAGAGTTCATTCTGCTTTATTTTCACTTCTCCAAGAGTTAGTTCTGCTTTAATTTCTGTTTCTCCAAGAGTTCATTCTGCTTTTTTTTCTATTTCTCCAAGAGTTCATTCTGCTTTATTTTCTGTTTCTCCAAGAGTTAATTCTGCTTTATTTTCATTTCTCCAAGAGTTAATTCTGCTTTATTTTCATTTCTCCAAGAGTTCATTCTGCTTTTTTTCTATTTCTCCAAGAGTTCATTCTGCTTTAATTTCTATTTCTCCAAGAGTTCATTCTGCTTTATTTCCCATTTCTCCAAGATGCTGCTGCCCTGCCCTGTGCCTCCAGGAGTGTGACCCCCCAGTGCTGGGGCAGCCCCAGCTGAAGATGGTGGCCTTTAACTGGAAGGTGAGGCTGGTGCACAGTCCCAGGGCAGGGATTGCTGCTCTTTCCACGTGGGATGTGCTGGGTGGGTTCTGATGGTTCCTTTCCCAGGGGAGGGTTGTTTAACCCCCACAATCTCAGGGACAGGGGATTTCCTTCTTGTCCTTCCTTGCCAGATGTGCTTGTCCCAGGATTTGCAGTCAGACCTGAGCTCATCAGAGCTCTGCTCCTCCTGCCTTTCCTCTTCCCACGGTTTTTCTCTGGCTGCTCTTCCCTCAGCTGCTTTTGTTACTGGAGTGGAATTTCTCCACTGTATTTTTGGGGTTTTGGGGCCAGTAAAGCTCATGTAGGATCCATGGAGACAGCAGGATGAGCAGAGGGATGGAGCAGCTCTGCTGGCAGGAAAGGCTGGCACAGCTGGGATTGTTCACCTGCACAGGAGAAGCTTTGGGCTGAGCTCAGGGTGGCCTTGCAGGGCCTGAAGGAGCTGCAGGAAACATGGAGAGAGACAATTGCCAAGGGCTGGAGGGACAGACACAGGGAATGGAGGGACAGACACAGGAATGGAGGGACAGACACAGGGAATGGAGGGACAGACACAGGGAATGGAGGGACAGACACAGGGAATGGAGGGACAGACACAGGGAATGGAGGGACAGACACAGGGAATGGAGGGACAGGACACAGGGAATGGAGGGACAGGCACAGGGAATGGAGGGACAGACAGAGGGAATGGAGGGACAGACACAGGGAATGGAGGGACAGACACAGGGAATGGCTTCAGAGTAGGGTTTGATGGGATATTGGGAATCAGGAATTGTTCCCTGGCAGGCTGGGATGGAATTCCCAGATTTGCTGTGGCTGCCCCTGGATCCCTGCAATGTTCAGTTCCAGGTTGGACACTGGGCTGGAGCAGCCTGGGACAGGGGGAGGTGTCCCTGCTGTGGATCTGGGTTGAGCTTTGGAATCCCTTCCATCCCAAACCATCCATGACTGTGGAATTAATTTGAACCCATTAAATCCAACTTTCCCCCTGCCCTGTTTTGCAGAGCTGTCTCTGCAGTGATTGTGGGGAGATTGACAGAGCCTGGTGCTGTTTTTCCAAACTCCCTGCTGCTCTGTGGACTCGAGGCTTGGCCTAAATTCAATGCTTTGATGTGTCCTGACAGCTTTGGGAGATCCTGAGGGAGCAGGATGAATTCCAAATTCAGTTACCTCAGAGCCATGGAGTATCCTGATGGGAAGGGACCCCCAGGGATCACCCAGTCCCACCCTGGCCCTGCACAGACCCCAGCAATCCCAGCCTGGGGAGCTCTGCTCTGTGCCCACCACCCTTTTCCATTGGATTTTCCTCTCCAAGTTCATGTTTTTATAGCACTGAAACCCTCTGTGCAATTCCAGGCATTCAGGACTGGCACAACAATCCTTGCAAGCTGAGGCTTTTTTACTTTTCTCCCACTTTAAAGATATTTATCTTCACCTTCCACAGCTGAGCAGGTTCATAACAAAATTGCTATGAATTAACATTTCCTGGAGTGTTTTTGGGGATCCCATCTGAGAGCTGATCCCCAGGGATCCATCACTTGTGAGGATCCTTCAGCAGCATTTCCACTTTCACAATATCTTCTAAAATACTCAGCCCTTCCCCTTTTTCAGCTCCAGATGGTGCAAATATTGCTGGAAAATGAGAAAAAGGAGTCCAGGACTTTCCTTTGGCTTTGTTGCTCTGCCTGGTTTAATTTCCCACAGAAATACAAACCATGGAGACAGAGGAGCATTGCTATTGGAATGGAAGATGCACAGCATCCCTATAAATTCATTTTTAATTATCCAAGTGTTCCAGAATTGCCTAAATCCATTCTTTGGCATTCCAGGCTCTGGAGAACTTCCCACTGCTGATGTACATTTTGGCAGCTAAAACATTGATCCTTTGCTTGGCCTTTGCTGGAGTCAAAATGTACCAGAGCAAGAAAATTGAGGAGAAACTGAAGAGGGAACGTGAGGAGAAGCTGAAAGCAGAAGCAGAGAAGAAGGATGAGTGAAGAGTCCCTCAGGTATGAAATTGATCCCAGCTCCTGAGTTTTGAGGATGACTTTGGTAACCCCAGTGGGATTGATTTGGGATTTGCTCACTTATTCTGTGTGGGACTTGAATGAACCACTCTTCTGTTTGAGGATATTTTAGCCCAGTATTCCCTCTCTGGTTTTATCTCCCTGGATTTTGATGCCTGATGCACAAAGAGGGGAATAAATTGGGAGCAGCCAGGCAGGATGCTGCAGTCAGAACTCTGGGCATTAAATCACAAACATAAAGAGAAAAATATAACCAGTCTTTCCAGATGAGTGAGGTTATTGACAGCTTGGGGATGGTTTAGCTGAAAAGGGCAAATTCCACACCTGGAATTCCCAGAGGGACAGATTATGCCCATGAAACATCCACCATGTGGAATTCCCTGAGAAAAATACACATTTTTCTGCTTCTGAAAGAGCAAAATGAACATTACAAAATCCCCTAAATTTGGGATTTTCATTCTGAAATTCCTGAGTTCCTCCCCTCTGTTTCCAAAGTTGAAGCAATTCCTGATTTCTTGGAGCAAATCCATGAGCAGGGTGAGTCCTGCCTGGTGCTTGGATTCTGTTCCCTGCCTCCTTGTCATTTTTGGAGCAGTTTTCTTCACTTCTCCCTGTTCTGCAGCAAATTGGGAATTCTATTCCTGCCTGCCCTTTGGAAGCTCAGTGGGAGTTTGATGTCATGTTGCTCTTTATTGAAATAAAATCTTATTTCCCTTTCTGAGGTCATCCCCTCCCATCTAAAGACACTTTTCAGTTCTTAAAATCTTTCCTAGATTTTATTTCCACCCTGTCACTGTTTTATTCCCTTTATTCCCAAGGTTTGGGAGTTGTGCCTAGAAATGAGGCCCTGGGAATAACCATGGGAACAAAGTTTTTTCTATTTACACAGAAAAAAAAAAATCCCAACAAAACCAAAGGGTTTTTTCAGTCTCCTGTTTCCAGCAGATCCAGGACTTGGCTTTGGGGCAGATTTTGGCCCTTCCTGAATTGTGGATGAATTCCCCCAAATTCCCCAAATTCTCTCCCTCTTGTGCCTGCTGTTCTCACTGCTCTCTCCCCACCCTGCAGGTTCCTGACACTTTCCCAGGAGGATGAAGCCTTCCTGGAAAAGGAGGATGTGACACTTAAATTATCTCCATTTTTCTATGTACAGCAAAGCACCTGAGCCTCTCTATTTATGCAATAAAAAAGCTTTTGTTTAAAAAATAAACTTGGGTGCTGCTCCCTCAAAGGATTGGAGCTGCAGGGGAGGCACTTGGGAAAGATCAGCTGCGAGGAGGTGGAAGAGGAAAACAATTCTGGAGGGAGAAATTGAGGAGAAAAATGCTCTGGGAGGCTCCAAAGTTCCTGGGGAGGCAGAAGGAAGTGGAGAGGGCTCAGGGCAGCTTTTGGAGCTGCTTCCTGCAAGGGTCAGGCTGTGGCTGCACAGACTCCAGGTGCACAAAGGCAGGAGAGGAGATTTCCAGGCCCTTTGTGCAGCCAGGACTTGCTTGGATCCATGGAAATCACAGCATCACCTCTAGGAATTTCATGGAAGGAGATTTATCCCAGGAATTCTCTTGGGTTCCATTTCCTGCTCAGCTGTTCTGCCTGTGCAGTGGCACCAAATCCTGGAGGAGAACTTGGGCATGGAATCCTGGCATGGTTTGGGTTGGAAGAGACCTAAAATCACTCAGTGCCACCCCTGCCATGGGGACACCTCCCACTGTCCCTGTGCCCAGCCTGGCCTGGGCACTGCCAGGGCTCCAGGGGCAGCCACAGCTGCTCTGGGAATCCATCCCAGCCCCTCCCAGGGAGCAATTCCTAATTCCCAGTATCCCATCCAGCCCTGACTTTTTCAGTTTAAAACCCTTCCCTGTGTCCTGTCCCTCCCTCCCTTGTCCCCAGTCCCTCTCCAGCTCTCCTTGGAGCTTTTCCTGCTCCAGACTGGAACATTCCCAGCTCTCCCATCCTGGCTCCAGAGCAGATTAATCAACAGAAATACAGAATAAAGGCTCAGGTGTGGCAGTGCCTCAGGTACCACATCCCCATTTCCATCCCAAAGCACTTCCTAGACCCTTCTGGGAGTTAAGGAGAAGCAGAATTTGCCAGTGGAGTGGGGAGAGGAGGGAAGAGAAGGCTGGAGAGCCCTTGGAGCAGCCCTGGGCCCCAGCCCTCACCTGAGAGGGGAGCACAGGGATGCTCTGCTGGAAAATCACTCCCTGGAGCTACAGGAATGTTAAAATCTCACTTTTCCTGCTGTCTCCTGGAGAACACAAGCAGTGCAGAAAGCCACTCCCAGCGCAGGGAAATACCCTGCTGTGCAATCTCCTGCTGTATCCTAGAGAAATGTCCTGCTCCAGCAGCCTCAGGGCTGCCAGGCTCAGCAATTCCCAGATTCCAGCAGCTCCCCTCTCTTGCCAACACTCACCTGTGCATGCCAAGGTGAACTGGGGGGATTGAGCTCAGTACCTGTGTCAGTGAGAACAGCCTGGTGCCCACCTGCCCTGAGGGAAACTCAGCAATTCTGGTGGAGCCACTCCCCCAGAGCTCCCCAGGGGATTGTCGGGTCTGTGACACCAGTGGCTTGGCTCTGTGCAGTTATTTTTAAATATTAGCCTCAGTCTGGAGTTTTTAGGCTTTCCAGAGTATATTTTTCTAGAAAAAAAAAATAATAACAATGAGGAGGAATACTTAGCTTTTTAACTCCTGCTCTGTGAGCAGAACCAAAGGGACACAATCTCCCTTTGCAGCTCAGTTTACCACCAAAGCCACTGGGCACCATTCACACCCAAAGCAATCAAGTCTGCCTTCAAATCATCCCTGCCAGAGATGTGCAAGAAGGAATTAATGCTCTTTTTTAACTCCTGAATATGGGGGAAGGAGCTGTGAGGAATCTCCTCAGACATCCTGCAAATTATCACATTTCTGCCTCTGCAGCCAAATCAGAAAAAAAATCTTTGCAGGTGAAAGATTTCAAATCTGGTCCAGTCTGATTTTTAGAATCCCAGAGTGGTTTGGGTGGAAGGGGTTTTAAGGATGACCCAGTGCCACCCCCTGCCATGGGGACACCTCCCACTGTCCCCAGTGTCCAGCCTGGCCTGGGCACTGCCAGGGCTCCAGGGGCAGCCACAGCTGCTCTGGGAATCCATCCCAGCCCCTGCCCACCCTCCCAGCCAGGAATTTTCTCCCAATATTCCCACCTATCCCTGCCTTCCTCCTGCTGGAGGCCATTCCTAAATTTCAAGCATAGCATCAGAGCTCAGATATCACCATCCCATAATTTCCAGGATAAAAATAGGTCTTGTCCAGTCCTGTCCCTTCCCAAACTGAGCCAGTTCCTGTCCCTGATTTTCCATGGGGAGTTTGAGCTGTGCTGTCCCAGCTTCCAGGTGATTTCACCTTTGTGTGCCACAACTGGAACAGGAAAAATCTGACACTGGGGGGAGACAGCAGCTCAGCTTGGCTGCAGTTTCTCCTTCAGAAACCAGCTGGGGACCTCGAATTCTGAAAGAACCCCAGAATTCCAGAATCCCTGAGGCTGGAAAAGCCCTCCCAGCCCATGCAGTCGCTCCCAGCTGTCCCCATGCCCACCTTGTCACCCTGAGTGCCACCTCCAGGCCTTCCTTGGGCACAGAAAAGTTTTATGGTTAAAAACAAGTTTAAAAAAGAAAAAAATAATTCAGTTTAATTTCTGAGGAAGAGGAGGCAGCAAGGATAGAGAGCCTTGAAGTGCTTGGTGCATCCCAGAAACATCAAGGTGGGAAGAGCCCTTCAGGGTCATCCAGTGCCACCCCAGCAGCACCAAATCCTGTCCCCACGTGCCACATCAACAGCTTCAACACCAGAGCATCTGCACAGGAACCTCTTGGAAATATTCCCATCCCAAAAAATGAGCCAGGTCACTGTGCTGCCTGCAGAACTCTGGATCTCTCCTTGTCCCCTCTTCCATAAAATTCCTCTTTCCCAAAGCAGAGTTCAGGCTGTACCTCCCTTGCACAGGTCTGGATTTCTGATATTGTCACTGTCACCAGTGCCAAGTGTTGGAGACACAAAATAAAAGGCTGAAAATTAAAAACTGGCTTCTAAATTTCCAGTGTTTGCACCTTTAGGGCTCCTTTTATTCACATGAAGGCTGTGTGGATTTAAACCAAAGCTGCAATCCTTGTGCAGTGATCAGGAAAGGAGCTGCTGGGGTTTTGAGGGGAACAAATGAAACTCTCCCAGGTTCTGGGGTGACTCAAGTGGCTGCTGGAATAGGGAGCTCAGGTCCTGCCCTGAGGTCCTTAAAATGAAAAATGAGCCTTCAACAGGACACTTTTGTCACTAGACTTTAGCTAAGATGAGCTCAGCTTAATTTTAGTACCAGTGAAGCTTTTGGTCTGAGGCTTGTGCCAGAATCCCCCAGCTGGGGCTGGAGGGAGGCAGAGCTCCCTGAGCAGCATCCCAGTGATTCCAACATTTCCTTCCCTGCTTTTCCTCTTGGGGATCAGCAATTCCAGCTGCTTTTTCCTGCCCTGCAAACCTTCTGTGTGGGGAGAATCCTTCATCATTCCCTGGGATCCCAGCTCCAGTCTTGGCAGGATTGCTTCTGAGGATGCAGTGACTTGTTATCCTCTAATTACAGCACATATGACACAGTTAATTAGTTAATACTTGTTAACTATTATTGACCTCAGCCTTCAAGGCTGGTGGGGAGCTGACAGACATCACATGAGGGATCCTGGAATATCCTGAGCTGGAATAAACCCCAGGATCATCCAGTCACTGCACCCCCAAAATCCCAGCCTGGGCATCCCTGGAGCTCCTGCAGCTCTGGGCAGTGCCAGAACCCTCTGGGGGAAGAGTCTTGCCCTCAAATCCATCCCAAATTCCCCTGGCCCAGCTCCAGCTGGGTGCTGTCCCTGTCAGAGCCCTTGGGATGAGCTGCAGCCCCTCTTGGCTGAACATCCCAAGCTCCCTCAGGTGCTCCTTTGGCCCCTCCAGACCCCTCCCCACCCTTTGGACTCTCTCCAAGAGTTTTGGGTCTTACACTGCAGCTCCACGTGGGAAACAACCCAATGCCCCACCCATGAGTCTGTGGGGACAGCTCAGGTGAAATTTCCAAACCCTGGCTTGATGTTTTCCCCTGGATTTGCTCCAAGGGCCATTTTTTGGCTGTGGCATGACCCCAGTTTGGCTTTGGAGCTGCTTTGTCTTGGCTGCTGGAGCAGTTCCAGCGTGTCTGGGCTCAGCTGGAGCTGTGTGGGGCAGTTTGGGATAATCCCAGCTGATACCAGCAATTCCTGGCAGTTACCCCATGGCAATGGGCTCCTTGTGTGCTCTGCAGAGGGAAAGTTTGTTTGGGCACAAATGAGTGGTGAGGTTTTTATCCATGTGCATTTCCATCTGGATTCCTGCTGGAAATGTCCATCTGCCCCAGCATGCCAGTCCCAGGCTGTCACATGGCAGATGGATGTGGCTGCTTCCTGTTGATCCCATGGGACACAGATGGGTGACTCTCCTTTTTGATCATCCTTTTTTATTTTTTTTTCTTCCTGGACTTCCTCCTGCTGCTTGGCTTTGCTCCCCAGTGCCTCAGCTCCAGTGGTGTGGCCCTTTTGCAGTCCTGCAGCTCTTTTAATCTGCTCTGACTCATTTCTCTGGCCCAAACTCAGCTCATTTCCCAGCCTGGTTGATGTGGGGAGGCTCAGAGCCAAGCACCAGCAAATGGCAGCTCCTGACCGTGGAGCTTGAGTCAAAGAAATGAGTCTGGGCTTTGTCTTTGGGCTCTAAACCAGCTCTGATCATTAGTGTGTTCCCTCCTCCTGTCCCACCTGGGCCCTTGCAGGAAGAAATTCCAAGGAATAACTTCACAGGGACAGAGCTTTGAGTGATGTCTCCTGGTTTTCCATTCCTGGCCACCCTTCTCCCACTTCTCACTTTGCCTGCTCACTCAGAAAAGCTTTTATCCCAAAATCCCAAATCCTCCAGCTTGGGAGAGACCTCCAGGACCATCCAGCCCCCCCAGAATCACCTCTAAATTAATGATGGCCCCAAGTGCTTTTGCAGAAAAGCTGTCAGCACTGAGGGCTTGAAAATGGGGAAGAATGTTCCCATCTAAAAATGTGTTGGGTCACCCATTACAGACCTGCTCCAAGAGCTGGAGGGAAAATAAATGTTTGTGGGGTTTTTCCTATGAAGATGAGGCTTGGAAAAGCTCTTAGGAGTCATTAGTCATGAGACATGATGGAAATTCAAGTGATTTGCATCCCAGCTCAGCAGAGGGACATCTGTGACAGCTTCTCCCCAACATTTGCATCTGACTCTGCCTCTTGTCCTTATGCAGAGATCCTGTAATTATTTTTTCTCACATTTTAGAGAAAATCCCCCCACACACAGAGATTCCTGAGTGGGATCAGAGCTGGGCTTTGCTCTCCTGCAATGTCCAAGTGCCCTGAGCCTCCCTCCAGGGGCTCCTGCTGGCAAACCCAATAAAATAATTGGGATTTCAAACCCTGCTGAGGAGCTGGGATGTTGTTTCAAGGGCTCTTGACTAAGGTGCTGCTGTTGGGTAACATCCTCCCATTAGCCTGAGTCAGATGTTCAAGGAATTGCTTGTCATCCCAAATTACCAGTTGAGTCACAGCTGCATGAGCCACAATATTTTTCATCCCCACGAAGGGTTACAGGGTTTTGTGGAAAACAGGGGCTGTAATTATCCTCCACAGCAGCAAAGGCAAGGGCTCATCCTGGAGGGGTTTCTGTCAAATCCCAAAGTTCCTTGGATTTCAGACTCAGCTCTTTTTCCTGCCCACAGCTTTCCATGCTCATTAAAAGGGATTGGGGAGAAAAGTTCTGCCAGGCCTCAACATCCCAGAGGGAAATAGGAAGGGATTTGACAAAATTTTCTCAGTCTTTTCCAGGAAAAGGAGATTGTTCTCTTTTTCCCTTTGTTTTCTGGGAAACTGGCAGCAAAAACTTCCTCTTTCCTAATGCTTGTTTCCCTGAAATCCTTCATGGGGGTTTGCCCCTCATCTTCCCAAAGAATAAAAACCAGGAAAGACAATTCTGTGACACAAATTGCTTCCTTGGGAAACTTCTTGGTGCTAAATGGATGGGAAGCAGGGGATTGGAGTTGTCCAGCCTGGAGGAGGGAAAGTTCTGGGGAGATTTTAGAGCTTTAAGGGGCTCCAGGAGAGCTGGGGAGGGACTGAGGACAAGACAGGGAGGGACAGGACACAGGGAATGGCTTCAGAGTAGGGTTTGGTGGGATATTGGGAATTAGGAATTGTTCCCTGGCAGGGTGGGGAGGTCCTGGAATGCAATTCCCAAAAAGCTGTGGCTGTCCCTGGGTCCCTGGCAGTGTCCCAGGCCAGGTTGGATGTTGGGGCTGGAGCAGCCTGGGAGGGGGATGGAACAAGATGAGTTTTAGGATCCTTCCAACCCAAACCATCCCATCATTCCAGGACCCTCTGATCCCATTCCTTGCTGTGACCCAGGGCTGGCCTGACTGGAGCTGCTCCTTGTCCCCAGCAGGGCAGGGCAGGGCAGGGCCTGGGCCATGGGTGAGCTGAGCTGTGTCCCAAGAGCTGCCCAGGGCTGTGCAATCCCTGCTGTGCCTGGGGGCAGAGGCACTGCCACCATCCCCTTCCTCATTCTGCTTCCACAGCTCCATCCCCACGGCCTGGGAGGGGGCTCAGCTGGAGAAAAGGAGGCTCAGGGGGGACCTTGTGGCTCTGCACAACTCCCTGCCAGGAGGGGCAGGGAAAGGAGCAGAGGAAATGGCCTCAAATGGCACCAGGGCAGGCTCAGGGTGGAGATTGGCACAGAAAATGTCCCTGGCAGAGTGGTCAGGGCTGGGCTGAGCTGCCCAGGGAGGTTTGCAGTCACTGTCTGGGGGATGCTCAGCACAGGCTGGATGTGGCCCTTGGGGACAGGGCTGGGGTGATGCTGGAGGTTCTTCCCACCTGGATTCTTCTGGGATGTTGAGTGGAGCAATTGCTGCTTCAAGACAGCATGGAATTCTGTGCAGGGTTAAGACACCAGCACAATAAAACCATTCCTGCCCCTCTCCAGTCTCTCCCTTTCCTCCATTTCCCATTCCCTGCTACTCCCTGATGGCCAAAAACGAGCAGATGGTTTTGCTGAGGAATCTGGAGCTGAGAAATTTTTCTTTTCCTATTCACCTCCCAGCTCTGGAGAATTAAATCTGTGGATTCTTCTGAAGGCAGATGAGACTCTCTTGGTTTAGATCTCTCTCTGCCACAAAAATTCCCATTTCAGTGATTTCCATGCACAGGGGGAACACTGCACAGGTTTGTCTCTAGTGAATCATCTCTTCTGTCTTTTTGTGTTTTTATGGTCTTGATTCTTTCAGAAATCCACAAGAAACAGTAATGAGCACCACAATGTAAATTGGGAGCCACTTCCAAAAAAAAAAGTTGAATGAACTTGGAAAAACTGTTGAAAAATACCCCTTTGCATCACTCAGCATGGGAAATCATGGAATTTCACTAATTAATGGCAGGGGGAAGGAAAATCTGCCCTGCTGAGGTGCCAGATTTTATCCTGAGAGACTGAATTGATGCCTCAAAGCCTGAACCAACCTCTAATTGCTGGGAGCTTCCCTTTCAGGGAGAGTTCTCCTGGCTGGCCCTGAGAAGTTCCCTGCACACTGCTGGAAGTGAAGTGCTTGGTGTTGGGAGCCACTGAGCTGGCACCAGGATTTAGGGGGGAAATTGGAATTTCCAGTTTTCATCAAATTTGAATGTGTCTGCAGTGGGAAAGTCACTTGGAATTCTTCAGCCTTATCCCAGCAGATCCCCCCTTGGAGTCCAAGCCAGGCTGGATCTATGGAATTCATTTTCCAGCCCTCTCTCTGATGAAATTTGGGGAATTTACATCCAAGGCCAAGTCTCATGACTCCCATACCAGGAATTTGTCACAAGGGTGGTGAAATTGGATTTTTGTGTCAATTATCCAGCCCTGATCCAAGCAGAGCACAGGTGCACTTGGTCATGGGATACACCTGAAATGAAACATTTGGATTTCAAATTCTTTTATTAGTGTTCTTTTAATTTAATATGTGCTTTTATCCTTAATAAAGGGTACCAGGACCTGGCAGGGATTATCCTGCTGGAATTATTGATCTTGCAAGGAGCACATGAGGTCCACCAGAAAAGTCATTCATGGACCTCACTGTTAAAGAGCTGGATGTAAAGTGTGAGAAGAAAATCCTGGAGGGAATTATCCCCTAATTCTTTTGGGGCCACTGGAAGTGGAAATCCTATTCTCTGTTCCCTGATTTGTTTCTTTGTTTAATTATTTCATTTCTTTATTTCATCCTGCACTGTGGGAAATGGATTTGTAGAGTTTTTAGGGCCTGGCAGAAGGCTCACATATCTGTATGCAAACTTGGAGATAAAAAATGCTGACTTGGAAATGCCATGGAGTTGGACAGATGTTGTTGAGAGAAAAATGGAGCTGGAAAAAAGTTCCAAAGGATGGCCTTGCAAATCAAACTGGATACTTTGGAGAAATAGAACTGTGAAAGATGCATTAATAGAATATTAATAGTAATATTATAGTAATAGAACCCATGAGGGGTGATTTTAGATGAGGGGCTTTAAGGCATTTTACAGCATGATGTGACAAAAGCTGATAGGCCAAGAAATGCTTTATAATGAGTTGTAATTAGGAAATAATTGGCTTTTGATTGTGATAACATAAATTATAATATCTGTATTGTCCCACCCTTCATAGGAGACTGAAAATGGAGTAAAAGTTTTTTAAAACATCACTCAGTTGCTCCATCTCTGGGTTAGAAAAGGGCAAAACCTGGCACTGCACCAGTCAGAGAATTGTTCTTGAGACTGGCACAAAAAGGCTCTGGCACTTTGGTCACTTTGTCACTTTGTCACTTTGTCACTCCTGCTTTCAGCTCCCTGCTGGCTGTGGGAGGACAGCAGGAGGGAAGAGCTGTGGGAGATCCAGAGGTGTCCTGGGGCACAGGGCAGCACTGCCAGGGGTGCCAGGCTGGGATTTTGGGGGATTATTCCAGCTCAGGATACCCCACCCTGGGATCTGGAAATCACTGAGCAGGGGATTCTCCTCTGCCAGTCCTATAAAAACCAACCTAAGCACCAAATTCATCACTCACCCCTGAACTCATCCCTGTTCATGGAGCAATTAGGGTGGCAATTATCACTTACATCCTAATTACTCAGTTCAGGTCATTATGTCATTACCTTCCCAGTCACCATTCAAGCTAAAAAAAAATCATTACAAACCCTTTATTTGAAAATGCCAACTGAAAACATCATGAAATACAGAACATAATGAAATACACAGTAACAGTAGGATTTTTTTTTACTACTGTATTATATTACAGCTAAAATTAAGTTTGAAATTTAAGATTTTATTTTTATCTAAATTAAATGTTTTGTAGGTTTAATTTTTTTTTCCCAAAACCAACTCTCCACAGGGAATTTGGTTCTCTCCCAGTCTTACACAAAGTGACAAAGATTAGGATTCTTTTTCTAACCAATGCCATCTCCAATTTAAATAATCCCTTTTCCCTCCTGCTGGCTGATGAATTCCTGAGCATGAGCTGAAGTCCCACACCAAATTTGTATTTCTGGTGCCAAAAATACTTTCCAAAAGTGAGTAATTTTAGCTCTGCTGGAACCAAGAGAGAAAAACTTGCCCAAATCAAAGATGGCCTCAGGATGGAAACAGAAAAAGGTGGGAAACTTAGAAAACAAATTAAGACAATAATTAAATTAAGAGCCTTATACTCCTCAGAACAGAGTCCATACAGGAGCTGGTGCTTTCTGCTAAACCAGGAGAGACTTTGTGAAACCTGCTGGAGTTTGGGGTTCAGCATTAGGAATTCCCAGCCAGGCTGAGTTTATCACACTCCCCTCATCCCAGCCACGACTGCAGGTGGAAATACTGAACACTCCTTGTTCAGAACACTCCTCCTTTAGGAGCTGGAGCTTTTGTCAGTGGTGCAGGCACAGATGCATCTCCCTGGGGTGAGGAGGGAAAATCAGGAGGAAAAGCTGCAAAAGGCTGGGACAGAGTGGTTGGGAAGGGGACAAAGCCACCAGAGTGGTCAGAATTTGATTTTCCTCTCTCTTTTTGGGGTGTGGAGCCCCCAGGGCAGAGGGAGGACTCGAGCTCAGGAGCTGGAGAGCAGGAATGGGCTCAGTCCCAGGGGAATAGCACAGTTCTGCCACAGCTCAGCAGGAAATTGGTTTTGGAGGCTCAGGTTGCCCTTCCCTCTGGAATTCAACTCCCAGCCTGGCACTTCCTTGGCACAGCAGCCACTGGTGCAGGAGGTGAAACCCTGCCCAAAATTTGGAGTGGGGGATGGAAGCTGAAACCTGGATCTCAGCATGGAATGAGGCCCCTCCAAACCTGGATCTGTCCATGGAATGGGGCACCTCCAAACCTGGATCTCAGCATGGCATGGGGCCCCTCCAAACCTGGATCTGTCCATGGAATGGGGCACCCCCAGACCTGGATCTGTCCATGGAATGGGGCCCCTCCAAACCTGGATCTGTCCATGGAATGGGGCACCCCCAGACCTGGATCTGTCCATGGAATGGGGCACCTCCAAACCTGGATCTGTCCATGGAATGAGCAACCTCAAACCTGGATCTGTCCATGGAATGGGGCCCTCCAAACCTGGATCTGTCCATGGAATGGGGGCCCCTCCAAACCTGGATCTGTCCATGGAATGAGGCACCTCCAAACCTGGATCTCAGCATGGAATGAGGCACCTCCAAACCTGGATCTGTCCATGGAATGGGGCACCTCCAAACCTGGATCTGTCCATGGAATGGGGCACCTCCAAACCTGGATCTGTCCATGGAATGGGGCCCCTCCAAACCTGCATCTGTCCATGGAATGGGGCCCCTCCAAACCTGGATCTGTCCATGGAATGGGGCACCTCCAAACCTGGATCTGTCCATGGAATGGGGCACCTCCAAACCTGCATCTGTCCATGGAATGGGGCCCCTCCAAACCTGGATCTGTCCATGGAATGGGGCACCTCCAAACCTGGATCTGTCCATGGAATGAGCAACCTTCAAACCTGGATCTGTCCATGGAATGGGGCACCTCCAAACCTGGATCTGTCCATGGAATGGGGCACCTCCAAACCTGGATCTCAGCATGGAATGGGGCACCTCCAAACCTGGATCTGTCCATGGAATGAGGCACCTCCAAACCTGGATCTCAGCATGGAATGAGGCACCTCCAAACCTGGATCTGTCCATGGAATGGGGCACCTCCAAACCTGGATCTGTCCATGGAATGAGGCACCTCCAAACCTGGATCTCAGCATGGAATGGGGCACCTCCAAACCTGGATCTGTCCATGGAATGGGGCCCCTCCAAACCTGGATCTGTCCATGGAATGAGGCACCTCCAAACCTGGATCTGTCCATGGAATGGGGCACCTCCAAACCTGGATCTCAGCATGGAATGAGACACCACCTCTTCTGCTTCCTGGTGCTCTTGCATGGAAAAAAGGGAGAAGCTGGCTGTGCAGGGCAGGAATTCTCAGATCTGCTGGAAGTCAGGCTGGAATCTCCTCTTGGTGAGAAAATTGGATCACAGAGCAGAAATTGGATCCAAATTTGGATGGTGCCACCTGTCCCCTTTTTGAAAACAGCCCCACTGTGGAGAAGGAACAAACCTGGAAGCTGCAAATGTTGTTTCTACCTTTAAACATCAGCCATGTTCCAGCAGCAATGGGAATGTGGCTGCCAGGAGCTGGGATTGCAAGTCCTGGCTCCAACAGAGCCAACACCACGGGGAAACCACAGGAACAGGATCCAAAACCAACTCCAATCCCTAATTGGCCTCTGCTGGAGCCAGGGGCTGGGGAAATGCACCTGTCCAAAAAAGGAGAGGTCTCTGCTGGAAAGCTGAGACTCTGGAATTCCAAGGACAAGTGTGGAAAGCCAAGAGAGTGGTTTGGATTTCAGCTTGGATATCAGCTGGAAGCAGCAGCCTTGGAACTGTTCTGAGGAGATCAGGCTCTGAAAACTCCCTTTAAGGATGGAATAAATCAATTCCAGGCAGCTGGATTGGCCCAAACAGTGGCAAAATCCCAAAATAGCAACAACTTTATCGTGGCAGAAAAAGATACAGGCAAAACAGGGAGAGAAAAACATCACAGTAGCAAAATTCCAGTTCCAGACAGTAAAAACCTGTGGAAGGAGAATTGGGAAATAATGTTTCCTATAAAATTGTTGGGAATTCTTTTCCTGTCAGTAACAACGAGCAAACACACAAAGGAACATAAAGGAGGCTGAGAGGAACCCCCCAACATCCAGACTCACAATTTGATAGGGTTTTATAGGATTTTTACTCCTATAACCAAATGCCTCAAGGTTCTCACAGTATCTGCCCCACTGGTCTCCAACCATTTGGGTTTGCAGACTCCAGAGCTTTTGCCAGTGAATTCTTGGACCAAGAGCAGCAAGCTGGAACCCTCAGGCCAGCATCTGCCTCTCCACATCTCCCATCCTGGGTTCCAGGACTGTGCAGGGCCCAGGCTGAGCAGTGCTGAGCCCCGTGGGGACCTGCAGAAGACACCCCAAAACTGCAGCACCCCAAAACTGCAGCACCCCAAAACTGCAGCCTGGTTCCTGTGACCACGCTGGGGAAGCAGCAGCAGCTCTGTGGGGATTCTCCATGAGGAGAGGGGTGGCACTAAACCCTGCAGGAATTGTGGTGTCACATCCCCAAGGGCTCCAGCTGAGATTGGTCAGTGCTGAGGATGCCCAGGGGGGCTCTGGGGGGACATCAGGAGCATGGAATGGGTTGGATTGAAGGGACCTTAAATCCCATCCCATTAATCTTGTTCCACCCCTGCCATGGGGACACCTCTCCCACTGCCCCAGGCTGCTCCAGCCCCAGTGTCCAGCCTGGAACTGAACATTCCAGGGATCCAGGGGCAGCCACATCTGCTCTGGCAATTCCATCCCAGCCTCTCCCCCTCTCCCAGGGAACAATTCCTGCCCAGGATCCCACCCAGCCCTGCCCTCTGGGGAAGCCATTGCCCATTGTCCCCTTGGGATGTCCTGGCCCTCCTCATTGTCCTGGTTCAGGGCAGCCAAGCGGGGAAGAACTGCTGAAAAATGCACGACCACTGTCCAGAACAAGTCCCAGTCCAGCATGTGCCTCCAGATCCTTGAAATAACCTGGCTGGACACAGATTATTCACCCTTTCCCATTTGAGGCTGGACACAGAGCCTGCAGTGGCTGCTCCTGCTGGCACAGCCACACTGCCAGCTCTGACCTCCCAGAAAAATCAGGGAATGAAGAATACCAGCTGGAAGGCCACAGCACAGGAGGGGTGATCCCTTCTCCTGAGAGCCCAGCAGGGAATTCACCTCCAGCCTCCCATCCAGGCCTGCAGCTGCAATAAACTCCAGCGCCTTCCCAGCTGCACAAGGGGCACAGAATGTCCTGCTCTTCACAAAGGAAAATTATCCCTGCGTGGGCTGAACAGAAGGAAAGCAAAAAAAAAAAAAACCCCAAACATTTTCACACATCCCTGAGGACTGAGGCTGTGCTCAGCCCCTCAGGCCCGGGCTGGGTTTTGTCCTGGCGCAGCTCCAGCAGGGCAGGGCTGTTGATGATGATGAAGGTGTCCCTGCTGTCCCTGCTGTCCCCGCTGTCCCCGCTCTCTGCTCCCCGGGCTGGGCTCAGCTTCCCCGAGTACAGGTAATCCATGTAGTTCTCCGGCTTGCTGGAGACAATGTTGCTGAGCATCATGACGAAGAGCAGGAAGCCGAAGAAGCCGACGATGATGAGGATGTAGAAGGAGGCCATGATCTCCTCCTGCAGCTCCAGGGCAGGGTTGCTGTAGTTGTTGAACCTCAGGGCTTTTTTCTGTTCCACCGACATGTGGAGTAAATTGGGCAGCACTGAGCTGCTGGTGGTGTGGTTGCTCAAAGCCATTGCAGCTTCCACTCCAGAGGCCAAATCTAAACTAAAAAAAAAGAGGAAAATAATGAATTAGCTGAGCCCAGGGCTTTCACATCATCCCCTGTCCTCTGCTCCTGGAATGTTCAGCTGGAGCAGCCTGAGGCCAGAGCTCACCTGAGCTGCAGCTCCCACCTCTGCCCCGGGACAGGATCCTGCCTGGAGCTGTGCCAGGAGGGATTTGGGATGGATTTTAGGGCAAGGTTCTTCCCCAGAGGGTCCTGGCACTGCCCAGAGCTCCAGGAGCTCCAGGGATGCCCAGGCTGGGATTTTGGGGGGGCTGTGGCTGGATGGTCCCTGGGGGTTTATTCCAGCTCAGGATATTCCATGATTCCATCCTCCAGCTGCACATCTGACAGAGATCCACAGTGGAAGCTAGTGGTGAGTTAGGGCAGGAATTCAGGGAATCCAAAGTTGTGCTGTCTGTGTGGAGAAAGGGAATTTTCATGGGCACACACAACTCCTCCAGGCTGGTTTTGTTCTGCTGGTGATGCAGCATCAGAGTCAGAATTTGGGAATAACACTGCTAATTCCAGGGATTATCTCAATGGAAATGGGATGAAAAGGAACCTCACCAAGAGGAGAGGAAATCAATACTGGGATTGTCACAGGATCAAGAATGGTTTGGGTTGGGAGGGACTTTAAAATCACCCAGTGCCACCCCTGCCATGGGGACACCTCCACTGCCCCAGGCTGCTCCAGCCCCAGTGCCCAGCCTGGAACTGAAAATCCAGGGATCCAGGGGCAGCCACAGCTGCTCTGGCATTGCCTCTAAGCAAACCACAAAATCCTGCCATGCTGAAAAATCTAAAGATGAAAAAAATGTCTGCTCCATCTCCCAATCCCACACCCAAAAATAAGCTTTTGGCAGCAACAATTTCCCAGTTTTGACAGAAATCCATGGATCATTTTTAGCTCTCTGAAATGCCTTCTTGGAGAAGAATGTGATAATCTGAGACAAGCTTTGTGCCAATCTGCCCATGAGGGCTGTAAATCAAATCCAGGAGTTTCATCCCAAACATCCAATTTTTGGTTAATTTAAAGTCATTCCCTTTCCTGGCACTGAGGCCCTGGCACAGAATTCCCAGAGCAGCTGTGGCTGCCCCTGGATCCCTGCAATGTTCAGTTTTCAGGCTGGGCACTGGGGCTGGAGCAGCCTGGGACAGTGGGAGGGTGTCCCCATGGCAGGGGTGGCACTGGGTGGGATTTAAGGTCCCTCCCAACAAAACCATTCCACAATTCCTTGTCTCAGTTTTCCTTGGTTTTCATCCTGTTTTGGTTAATCAGTGTAGCTCATCAAGGGTCTGAAAATGAGGAAACAACCTCACCTCTTGCAGGCAGAGCTCAGGTGCTTTACAACACCTGAGGGATTGACTCAGCCTTAAATTTCCTACAAGAACCTGTTTAAAAAGTGAGTTCAAAAATTTTAAAAGTGGGTTTAAAGCAGTGCTTTTAGATTTAAAACTTCAAATTAATGTGAATAAGAGAATAAAAGAAAAAAAAACCTGAAAAAATATAGAGGCTTAAGAGTAGAGCTTCCTGCCAGTGTCCCCTGAGATGTCTGTGAGAGGAATTTTGGATTTGTCTTTACAAACGAGCTGTGGATCTGCTGGGAGATAAAACCAGCACTGAGAGAGAAAAGAAACAATGGGAAGGATTCCACTGATTGATGAATGGAAAAATGTATTTGCCTTTACAAACAAACTGTGGGTTTGCTGAGAAATGAAATTGGATATTGGAAGATGAAAGAAGCGATGGGGGAAAACCATGAATTGTATAAGAATTAAAAATGAAAAGGGAGGGTTGTACATTAGAGGGGAATGTCAGGTATCAGGGTTTTGGGAAGTCTGTGCCTGTCAAGTACCTCAGCCCATGGGGAAAGAGAGAGGGAAATTGGGATAAAAAGGGAGGTGAGACCTGAAAAAATTTGAGAGACCCCAGGGCAATGCCCCATGGGCTCTCCCTTTATTCCAATAAAGGAAAAGGACTCCTCTGCCTCCTTTGTGGACATGAACCTCTGGTGTTTGTGGATTAATTTCCCTGACATCAGGATGGCAATCCTTGGAGAACAGAGCACCTGATGATGAGGGGTGGCCACTCCTGGCTTTGCTCTCCCTGCAGCCATTCCCTGTTAATTGTTGTTGTGATTTGTCCTGCTGGGCTCTGACTGTTCCACCTGGAACTTCCCCATGCCCACATCACCAGGGCTGAGCTGTGGGGTCCAGGACTGGGAGATGTACAGCACAGGGATGGATGCTCCAGGGGAATCCAAGGAATTCCAGCAGCTCTGGGTGTGTGGGATCACAAGGCTCAGGTGGAGCTTTGAGCTAAACAGGAAATTTTTGTCTCTATAGGAAAACAGAAAGGCAAAATTCCTTCCAGATCCCAAGTAAAGTGCCCATGGATTATAAAACTCTGCCCCAGCCCCATCTGGCTGCTTTAAATTAATGTGAAATAATTTGAAAGGGACCTTAAAGATAATTTTGTCCCACCCTGCCATGGCAGGGACACCTCCCACTGTCCCAGGCTGCTCCAGGCTGGAGCTGAACATTGCAGGGATCCAGGGGCAGCCACAGCTGCTCTGGGAATCCATCCCAGCCCCTGCCAGGGAACAATTCCTGATTCCCAAAATCCCATCCAGCCCTGCCAGCCCATTCCCCCTGCTGGGAATATCCTCTCCCCAGGATCAGTCCCAGGTCCCAGCTCAGTCCCAGCTCAGGTGGGTGCTCCCCCTCAGAGGGCACACACAACAAATGGGATTTATTCCTTGGCTGAACCCCAGGTGAAGGTTTCAGCCTGGAAAGAATTCTCTGGAAATCCATTTTTGTTTTTCCTGGTGAGATTTTCTCAGTGGTTGCCCTGAACCCACCTCTCCCCTCCAGGGATTTTTGGGCAGTGCCATGAGGAGCACAGAGCACCCAAATTTATCACCCCAATTTCATCCCAGCCCTTCCTCCTCTTGATGGAATTGCAAACTCCTGCAATCCAACCTCAAAAAACACCACCAGCCCCTCGCTCTGCCCACCCCCAAAATTACATTTATTTGCTGCCATATAAAGCTGACACCGAGTTTTGGATGCTCCCATCTGTGATTTTTATGGACATTGCAATGGGATGAGCCTGAAGGTTCTTTCCAACCCAAACTTCTGGAATTCTGTGGATCCCCCAATCCTACCACCACCAGAGGGGGGGATTGGTCCTGGAACGATTTTTGGGGATTTAAAATTGAATATAAAGCCCAGAGTTCTGATTTTTCAGGTCCTCAGATTTTGCTTCCTAAGGAAAACAGGGTCTTCTGCTCAGTGAGATGTTGGACAGGCACTTCAAATATCAATATTTTTTAAAAAGCAATATGAAAAGAAGTCAATGTAAAATAGTTAATATTAAAAAAGAAGTCAGTATTAAAAAAAGAAGTCAGTATTAAAAAAAGTATTTTAAATTAATATATATTTTATATATGAAATATATATAATATATATGATATATAAAATGTAAAATATACTTTAAAACAATATATTAAAAATCAATATTTAAAAATTCCAGTATTAAAAAACCTCTAGGTATTAAAAAAACTCAATATATTTAAAAAACTCAATATATTAAAAAAACCTCAATATATTAAAGAATCTCAATGTACAGTAAAAAAAACCTCAATATACAGCAAAAAATCTCAATATACAGTAAAAAAATCACAATATACAGTAAAAAAAATCTCAATATACAGTAAAAAAACTCAATATATAGTAAAAAAAATCTCTGCAAGTGTTGCCATCACTGAGCCATGTCCCTCTTGACTTCATCCAGAAAAGATTTGGGAGGAGAAATCCCTCCCAGTTTCCCCTCCCATTCCAACCAGCACAGAACAAGAGGAGAGGGAGCAAGTCCCAGAAAATTATGGGATGGAAATGCCACCAGGGGCAATTCCTGCAGCCACCGGATGGCAGAAGCTGAATTTTCACCCCAAAAAAGCAAAAATAAAAGAAGTTTAGGAGAGGATCTCCTTTAGGAACAACCCAGGAAGGATTTGTGGCTGTTCTTGGGCAACTGCAGGAAGGTGTAAACAGGTGTTGGATAAATAATAATAAATAACATTTGTCCATGTGCAGCTCCCAGGCAGTGCTGGAAGAGCTGGAATGCCAGAATCCAGAGGGGGGGAAGTCTCCAGACCAGCCTGGAGCTCCGTGGAAGGGCCTGGGGAAGATTCTGGGATGTCCCATCAGCCCAATTATTAAACAGATAAGAAATCTTGGGGTGTTTTTTTCTTTTTCTTATTTTTTTTCTCTTTTTTTTTTTTTTTCATCCAAGGTTGGGCCCAGCCCCTTCCCCCATCCCCTCCCCGCTGCTCTTTGCACAGCCTGAGGATCGCTGTGACCTTTATTATTTTTTTGTGTGTGTGTGTGCAGAGGCGTGGCTCGCACAAACACAGCTCGGAGCGCAGCAGCGCCGGGTCAGGAGGGACAAATCCTCGCTGGGATGGAATTCCCAGAGAAACTGGGATCCCTGGAATTGTCCCTGGGCCAGCCGGGTTGGCCCTTCCCACCCAGCCCATTTCCCTGAGCACCATCTCCTGCTCAGAAATAATTCAAAAGAAATAAAATCCCTGAACACGTGGAGGTTTGCAGAAATTTCTCCTGCCCTTACACACAAAAACACATTAAAATATAAAAACAGAGCTAAAACTCCCTATTATACATTATATATATATAAATATATGCATGTGGGATGTATATATATATATATATATATATACACACACACACACAATATATAAATGTATTCTATATTAATATATATTATATATAATAATATTTTCTATTATATTTAAATTACACATATACATTCCCATATGTATACATTCTTATATAAAATATATATAATATATTTTTATAAAAATACATAAATGTGTTATATATTTTATATATATTATATAAAAATGTCTATAATATACAAATTATATCTAGATATCTCATATGTATATATAATTATTATATATTGTGTATTATATATTTTATATATGTTATAATTTGTATATCTTTATATATATTACATATTTATATATAAAATATATTATAATTTCTATTAAATACATATTATATATATACATCCCATATGGAGATATTATATATATATAAATGTATTAGATATTTGTGTATAATATTAATAGACATAAAATTATATACAAATTATGATTTATACTATATATAAATTAAATATAATATGTATTTACTATATATTATATGTATTATATATTATAACATAAATAATTTTGCTATTTTTAATATATATATGGGGTGTATCTAGATTATATATATTATATATATAATTTTATATAGATATTGTATATATATTATATATACATATTTTATATATATAGTATATATATTATATGCATATTTTATATATATACACATATTTTATATATATATACACATATATCTGTATACATATATACACACCTAATGCCTGTGTATACCTAACACCATATTTAGCTAATTTTTAGGAATAAAAAAAAATCGTAACAACAAGAGAATTAAACGCATCTGATTTTCATGGAAAAAAAAAACAACCAACCAAACAAACTAACGAATTCCCAATGCGAGCAGCAGTTTGATTTGTTAATTAAAGGAAGCAAAGGAGAGTTTTTACCTGCCCGGAGCCCAGCGCTGCTCTGTCCCCGCTGCGGCGCTCCGGGATTTTTAACTATTTAAGGAGCGGAGCGGAGGAGTGGCCCGGGATAATCGCGGGGAGGGGCGGGGCGGGGCAGGCACCGCACCTGGCGGGGACACAGCGACACCGGCGTCCCCTGGCCCGGGCTGGGGGACGGTTCGGGGCGTCGGCAGCGGGGGAATAAACCGGGGAATGGTTCCGGGGGTGTTTGTTGCTCATGAATTGTGGTTGTTCTGAGGGCTCAGCGGCTGTCAGGAATATCCAGGTGTGTCCTGGATGTCTTGGGGTGAGCCAGAGGAATCGCAGGATCGTGGGATTGTCTGAGCTGGGAAGGAGCCACCAGGATCAGTGAATCCAAATCCCTTCCCTGCCCAGACCCCAGGAATTCTCTGAGTCAAAGGAGCCACCAGGGTCAGTGAATCCAAATCCCTTCCCTGCCCAGACCCCAGGAATTCCCTGAGTCAAAGGAACCACCAGGGTCAGTGAATCCAAATCCCTTCCCTGCCCAGACCCCAGGAATTCCCTGAGTCAAAGGAACCACCAGGGTCAGTGAATCCAGCTCTGCCCAGACCCCAGGAATTCCCTGAGTCTGAGAAGGAACAATCAGGGTCAGTGAATCCAGTGAACTCCTTTCCCTGTCCAGACCCCAGGAATTCCCTGAGTGGAGAAGGAACCACCAGGATTATCCCACTCTTTTCCCTGCCCAGATCTCAGGAATTCCCTGTGTCAAAGGAAGCACCAGGGTCAGTGAATCCAAATCCCTTCCCTGCCCAGACCCCAGGAATTCCCTGAGTCAAAGGAACCACCAGGATCAGTGAATCCAAATCCCTTCCCTGCCCAGACCCCAGGAATTCCCTCAGTGGAGAAGGAACCACCAGGATTATCCCACTCTTTTCCCTGCCCAGATCTCAGGAATTCCCTGTGTCAAAGGAAGCACCAGGGTCAGTGAATCCAGCTCTGCCCAGACTCCAGGAATTCCCTGAGTCAAAGGAACCACCAGGATCAGTGAATCCAAATCCCTTCCCTGCCCAGACCCCAGGAATTCCCGGAGTCAAAGGAACGACCAGGGTCAGTGAATCCAGCTCTGTCCAGACCCCAGGAATTCCCTGAGCTGAGAAGGAACCATCAGGATTATCCCACTCTTTTCCCTGCCCAGCCCCCAGGAATTCCCTGAGCTGGGAATGAACCACTAGAACCATTGAATCCCATTTTTTTCCCTGCCCATACCCCAGGAATTCCCTGAGCTGAGAAGGAACCACCAGGATTATCCCACTCTTTTCCTGCCCAGACCCCAAGAATTGCCCCTGAGCTAGGAAGAAACCATCAGGATCATCCAGTTCCACTCCCTGCCCAGACCCCAAGAATTCCCTGAGCTGAGAATGAATCATCAGGACCATTGAATCCCACTCTTTTTCCTGCCTGGACTGAAGGAATTCCCTGAGCTGGGAAGGAACCATCAGGATCAGTGAATCCCATTTTTTCCCCTGCCCAGATCTCAGGAATCCGCTGTGTCAAAGGAACCACCAGGATCAGTGAATCTCATTCTTTTCCCTGCCCAGACCCCAGGAATTCCCTGAGTGGAGAATGAACCATCAGGATTATCCCACTCTTTTCCCTGCCTAGACCCGAAGGAATTCCCTGAGCTGGGGATGAACCACTAGGACCATTGAATCCCATTTTTTTCCCTGCCCATACCCCAGGAATTCCCTGAGCTGAGAAGGAACCACCAGGATTATCCCACTCTTTTCCCTGCCCAGACCCCAGGAATTCCCTGAGCTGAGAAGGAGCCATCAGGATCAGTGAATCTCATACTTTTTTCCCTGCCCAGCCCCCAGGAATTCCCTGAGTGGAGAATGAACCATCAGGATTATCCCACTCTTTTCCCTGCCCAGACCCGCAGGAATTCTTTGAGTCAAAGGAACGACCAGAGTCAGTGAATCCAGCTCTGCCCAGACCCGCAGGAATTCTTTGAGTCAAAGGGACCACCAGGATCAATATCCCACTCTTTTCCCTGCCCAGACCGCAGGAATTCCCTGAGTGGAGAAGGAGCCACCAGGATTATCCCACTCCTTTCCCTGCCCAGCCCCCAGAACTGCCCCTGCCCCGGGAGAAGCTGTCCCTGCCCCTGCCCCACCTCCACCTGCTCGTCCTGCTTCCCCTTCTGGAGAAAGGATGGGCAAAGAAAGTGCCTGGGAATGGGGAAGAGGCAGCTGGGTGAGGCAACCTCGCTATCTGAGCTGCCCATCGTGGTGCCCCAGCCCCTGCCAGCCTGTTCTGCCAGCCGGGCCGGGGTGATGGATCCTGCACTTCCAGCCTTCCCTGCCAAACCCCTCCAGGAGCAGCACCGAGCAGGGCAGCCCTTGAAAACTGATCAAAGATTCGTGTTAGTCACAGAAGTGTAGAAGAACGCTTAGGTCTGAAATGAAGCATGGCACTAAAGAAAGGAAAATATAAGATTAAATAATTCTGTTTTACTAACAAGGTTTTCACACAGCCCAGCAGATTCTGCAAAATCAGGTTTCCTGCCTCTGTGTGATCAATTCCAGCCTATCCCTGAGACCAGACTGCCCAATTTCTGCCATTCCTTATCTGCCAAGACAGATGGTTATCTGTGGGATTGACAAATTGTCTGGAGATTTCACATCCCACTGACCACCACTGCTCACCTGGCAAATTATGACAGAAAAGAAAAAGAAAAAATTTGATTACTGCAAGGAAACCAAGCCAAAGTTGGGGGGAGCATGGAGTGGGCAGTGACCCCCATGTAACCCCATTGCTCTGTCTGTATAAAATAAAGCAATCTGAATTTTGCTGAATATCCAGACTTTTGTTTCTCATTTATAACACCTGCCTGAGCTGGGCTTTGGGGCACACACAGCTCCGGGCCCCAGGTTTTCCCTGCAAGCAGCACAGCTGGGGAGGATGAAAGATCAGCTGGTTTGGTTTTGGTTTTTTTTGGGAGAGCTGAGCCCCACAGCAGCCAGCAGCCTTTGGGAAGCAGCAGCTGTTGTTAAATTTGTGTTCAGACCTTCCTAAATCTGCCTGTGGGACTCAGCTCCTTTTTTCTCCCCCATGTCCAATCTCCTCTGGTGAGCACACAGAGCTTTAGAAGTCCCAGCAGCTCGTGCTGAGCTCCACCTTTGGCCAACAAATGCAGAAATGGGAAGGAAATCAGCAGCAGGAGCTGCTGCTTGGAGGAGAGGAGGGCTCCAGGGAAACTCCCTCCTTCCTGGATAACCCCGGTGCTGCCAGGCTGAGGGAGCTGTGTACAGCTGAACCCCAGATTTGGGGGCAAAATGTGGTGCTGAGGGGTTTAAAGGCACCGTTCCCAAAAACCAAACCCACAGCTTTGGTTCTCAGAGCCGGAGCGTGGACGTGGAAAACCCACCTGGTTTCATCCCAGGATCAATGTCCTCTCCAAAGTGAGAGTTTCTGACTCTTCCCTGCATTTGATGGTTGTTTTTCCTTGGAAACCGAGTCCAGTGGAAATGCAGAAGGAAAGGAAAGGAAAGGAAAGGAAAGGAAAGGAAAGGAAAGGAAAGGAAAGGAAAGGAAAGGAAGGGAGGGAAAGGAAAGGGAAAGGGAAAGGAAAGGAAAGGAAGGGAAAGGAAAGGAGGAAAGGAAAGGAAGAGAAGGAAAGGAGGAAAGGGAAAGGAAAGGAAAGGAAAGGAGAAAGGAAAGGGAAAGGGAAAGGGAAAGGGAAAGGGAAAGGAAAGGGAAGAAGGAAAGGAAAAGGAAAGGAAAGGAAAGGAAAGGAAAGGAAAGGAAAGGAAAGGAAAGGAAAGGCAGAAGGATAAACACGGATATCAATCCCTTGGGAGTGCAATCATCCACACAGCGTGGGGGGGCAAGTGATTTTGGGGGTCTTTTCATTACCAGGGACTCTGTGGGAATTTCCCTGATTCTCTGGGAGAGACACAGAATCCACGAGTCCAACCCACCCTGGAGAGGAGCTTGATTGCTCATTAACAACCGTGATTAGCGCCAGCCCCTAAGGGGTGACAGGGAAGGGCAGCAGCATGGACTGCAGCCATTGCCAGGAAAAAGTGCAGGATTCCTCCTTGTGCTGGCAGGGCAGCACAGTGGGATCCCACATCCTCCAGAGGGGATCCTAAATCCTCCAGAGGGGATCCTGCATCCTCAAATGGGATCCTGCATCCTCAGAGGGGATCCCACATCCTCCAGAGGGGATCCTAAATCCTCCAGAGGGGATCCCACATCCTCAGAGGGGATCCTGCATCCTCCAGAGGGGATCCCACATCCTCCAGAGGGGATCCCACATCCTCCAGAGGGGATCCTAAATCCTCCAGAGGGGATCCTGCATCCTCCAGAGGGGATCCCACATCCTCAGAGGGGATCCTGCATCCTCCAGAGGGGATCCTAAATCCTCCAGAGGGGATCCTAAATCCTTCAGAGGGGATCCTGCATCCTCAGAGGGGATCCTGCATCCTCAGAGGGGATCCCACATCCTCCAGAGGGGATCCCTTCATCCTCAGAGGGGATCCTGCATCCTCAGAGGGGATCCTAAATCCTCAGAGGGGATCCTAAGTCCTCCAGAGGGATCCTGCATCCTCCAGAGGGATCCTGCATCCTCAAAGGGGATCTCACATCCTCAGAGGGGATCCCACATCCTCAGAGGGGATCCCACATCCTCAGAGGGGATTCTAAATCCTCCAGAGGGGATCCCACATCCTCAAAGTGGATCCTATATTCTCCAGAGGGGATCCCACATCCTCCCAGAGGGGGATCCCACATCCTCTGAGGGGATCCCACATCCCTCAAAGGGGATCCCACATCCCTCAGAGGATCCCACATCCTTCAGAGGGGATCCCACATCCTCAGAGGGATCCCACATCCCTCTCAGAGGGATCCATCCTCAGTCCCGATCCGCATCCTCAGAGGATCCCACATCCCCCAGCAGAGCTCCCACATCCAGAGGGGCACCCAGCTGTGCTGGCACTCTGGGCTTTTACAAAGGGATGAGTTTGGCAGAACACAAAACCATAAGCCAAAAGACACTAGAGTCTTCAATCATTCAAGTTCCATCCAGTTTTATACAGACACAAGTTCCATAGTCCACTTTTTTTTTTTTTTTTTTTTTTTTTTTTTTTTTTTGTCTCTCTGTGTCTCTGTGCCTGTGTGTCTGTGTGTCTCTGTGTGTGTCTGGGGCTGTGTGTGTGTGTCTGTGTGTCTCTGCTGGGATGGTCTCATGTATGTGTGTCTGTTTATGTGTGTGTATGGGCTGTCTGATGGGGCTGATATGTGTCTATATATATATGCTATATATGTCACTATGTCAATGTATGCTATATGATATGCTATGTGTGTATGTTATGTTTATGTGTGTATATATAGATTATATGTCACTAAGATGGGCTGATTATATGCTAAGTATGTGTTTGCTATGTATGTGATTTGCTGTGTATGTCTTATATGTGTGCTATGTATGCACTATGTTTTATGTTCTGTGTGTATGGGCTATATGTCACTAAAAGATAGACTGTGTATGCTAAAGATATGTGCTATATGTTATGTGCTATGTATGTGGGATACATGTATGTAAATGGGTGTGTGTATGTGATGTATGTATAATGTATGTATGTTGCTCAATGTGTATGTGTGTATAGTGTATATGTGCTATATATATATATATATATATGCACTATATTATATACTATATGGGCTACATACTAAAATAGTGTATTTAACCTGTAAAGTTGGATTTTTCCCAAATATTGGATGTTAAAGCATCAGGAACCAGCCTGGGCTTAAGATGATGAGAATTAACCTGATCTCAGGATGCCTGGAGGAGGCAGGAGATGAGCAAAGCCCTGTGAAATCCTGTTTTGTGAGACTGGGCAGGAGAGGATGCCCAAGAGGTGCCGGACAAGCCCAGGTGACCAACCTTGAATTTTCCAGCCCCGCTCACTGCCAGCTAGCTTCCACGCTGCTGCCGGCCGATGACACCAGTGACACCAGTGACACCAGTGACGCATCCTGCAGGGATCGTGCCTGCCGAGAGCCAAGAGCTGCCGGCCGGGGAGGAAATGGGAGACACGAGGAGCAGCCCTGGATGTGACCTCTGCTCACGGGAGGAGCGCTCACCGGGCACGAGGCACGGCTCTGGTAGCTTAGCCCTAAAGCCATCCTAGTAGCGCCTCCCAAAAAACCAAAATCTGGTCGTCATGAGCTGGCGGGTGTTGGCTGTGGGAATGAACCTTTCCTGAGGCTGGGATGCTGAGATGCTTCCCCAACATTCCTGCTCTCCTCCTCAAAGTAAGTCCTGGAGTGTCAAGAAGGAGTAATCCACAGCCTGCCTAGGAGGTTCATGTCGAAGGAGACAGAGAGTCCTCTGCTGTATTTGATTAAAGGAGAGGCCATGGGGCATTCTGGGATCTCGATTTTTGGAGGGATGCAGCCCTCCTTTGTATCCTATCCACTCTCGCATTTCCCTCTCTTTTTCCCCTTGGCTGAGGTGTGCTTGAGGAGGCACAGACAGACGCCTGACACCTGACATTTCTCTAATGCACAGCCCTCCCTCATGAATTCTGTACAATTCATGGGTTTTCATTGCTTCTTTCATCTTCTGAAATCAATTTCATATCTCAGTCAAACCACAGTTTGCTTTGTAGAGAACAAATCTCTTTCATCCATCAATCAGTGGAATCCCTCCATTGTTTCTTTTCTCTCTCAGTGCTGGTCATATCTCCCAGCAGACCCACAGCTTGTTTGTAGGAGACAAATCCAAAATTCCTCTCAGGAGGCAGAAAAATTTAGGATCATCTCATTCCCATGGGCAGGAACACCTTTCCCTGTCTCAGGATGCTCCAAGCTGCCCTTGGGCACCTCAGGGGGATATTCTGAGGGGCTGTAAAGAATTATGCAAGAGCTGGGGGAGATTTCTTAGAGCCCAGGATGTTTAGGATGGGAAAATCCCTCCCCAGGACCCTGCTCGGGCCAGGGGGAGGATCTGCCCTATCCTTCTCTGCTCCCGGGGTGGCTGAGCCCTCTGGGCTTCCCAGGAGATGCCAGCTTGGGAAACTGGGGCTGGGGAGCAGCCTAGGGCAGTGGGAATGTCCCCTAGGGTTGGGAGCAAATCATCTCTAAGGTCCCTTCTGGAGAGCAGTGATGGATTTGTCTTTACAAACAAGCTAATGGATCTGCTGGGGAGAAAACCAGCACTGAGGAGAAAAGAAACAATGGGAGGGATTCCACTGGTTGATGGATGGGAAAAGAGATTTGCCTTTACAAACAAACTGTGGGTTTGGTGAGAAATGAAATTTGGATTTCTGAAAGATGAGAAAAGACAGCAGCGAATGGGAAAAGCTATGAATTGTATAAGAATTAAAAAATGAAAAGAGGAGGGTTGTACATTAGAATCCCAGGTATCTTAGAGTCTGGCTACCTCACCAAGTACCCCTCAGCCCATGGGGAAAGAGGGAAATGCAGCCAGGTGATTGGGATAAAGGAGGTCTAGGTCCCTCCAAAATCTGTAGAATCCCAGAGCATAGTCGCCCATGGGCTTTCCCTGGTCAATCAAAGCAAAAAGCGCTACCTCTGTCTCCTCTTTTCGACACAAAGCCTCCAGGTGTTTGTGTGGATTCATTTCCCCTGAGCACTCTCCAACCTGGAGCACTCCAGGGTCCCTCAAGAGCTGGGTCCACGATGCAGGGTCAGAGCAGCTCTGGATCCCATTCCCACTCTGAGCTCTGGTCCCAGGACCGTCTCTCACCACCTCAGTGTGGGTGGGAGGAAAAAACTAAAAGCTCCAGGGAATCCTGCAGTGATTTGTATCCAGAACACTCCCTCAGCCCGCTGATCCTGCCCACAGTTCAAAGCTTGCTCTCCTCCTTTTATTTTGCTTTTCCAGGATGATTGGCTTCCGAAAGCATTCCAGCTTTCTCACCACTCCACTGAGACAGCACTCCCAGGACAGATTTCCCACGGTTTTGCTGCTTTCCTTCCATTTTCGTAGATCCTCCCTTTGCCACAAGAATTCGTTTTGATGCTGCCGTGACCCACTGGGCAGTTAGGCATTCCCTAAATCCACAGGGAACACAGCTGGATGGAGATCTGCCCAGAAATCCCAGAAATGCTGCAGGCGCCTCAGAGCAGGGAATATTTGGGATCTGGGAAGCAGCCTGTGGGATGGGCTGTCCCCTGCTGTCCCTGAGACTGGGAATTCCTGGGTTCCTCTTGCTCCCTCTCCTGAAAGGATTTGCAGGTAAAATGAAGATTTCCATCCTGAGCCCCCTGCCCTGGGATTTAATGGCTTTCCCATAGAGCCACTGGTGACCAACTGGGACACACCTAGATGTGGCTCGCTAGAGAGTGCAGGTCTCATCCTCTGGAATGGGAAATTTAATGGAATCAAAACCCATCAAACTGAGAGTGGACAAACCCACAAACACAAATGGTGAGAGCACAGCAGGCCGTGGACCAGCTCATTTCTCCTTTTGAGGAATTCCCAGGCAGCTGCATTTCTCTGCACATCCCTGAAGCTGCCAGGTCGCCCAGGAGTCCTGCCATGGTCCTGTCCTGTGGCACGTGGAGGGATGCCCCAGCCCTGCTCCTGATGCAGCCCATCCTGCAAATCCCTGCCTCAGAGCCACTCTCCAGCTCCTGCCACTGTGACTCAGCCCTGGCAGCTAAAACCCTGCACATCACTCCTTCCATTGAGCCGGGGAGCAAACACGATAATAATAAATTGATAAAAAATGAATTAAAATGGATCAGTGCCCGTTTCTTTGGCGTGGTGTTCACGTTTTGGGCTCGGCTCCAGGCACGCACTGCAGTGTGTCACCTCCAGGCTACAGAACGAAGTTGTGCTGCCACTCCCATCCTGTGCTTCACATCCTGTTTCCCAGCTCAGGGCTGCGACACATTAAAGAGCCCCTGGCCAGGACAACACCAACCTGGGGACAGCAGTGGGCAAGCGGTGCTGTAGGATCTAGGGGAGGAAATGCCGCAGGGAAAAATCAACATTGGGTTGGGGTCAAAAGATGCCAGAGTAGCAGACAGCTCACTCTCAGACAGCGCTGAGCTGTGATGAAAGGATGGGCAAGGGGTTGAACTGCAGTAGCATTTGGTCACAGAGAGGTAGAGTAGCATGCTCACGTTTATGTAGGTAATTGCAGCCTTTCGTGATGCTTCCCTTCCTGAGATTCTTTCCTCCATTTTAGCCTCTCTAATCCGACGTTGTCTCAAACCACCAAGCCAGTAGCTGCTGCCACAGTCCTTGCTTAATTTGGAGCAGCTCAGACCTTGTTTTCCTCGCATTTTCCACTGTTTGAAGGCAGACTTCAGTGCTATGCGTCTTGATTTTGACCGTAAACTTTAGTCTACAGCACAGAATTTTTCTTTTTGAATGTTGGTAGTAATAATATGTAATAGCTATTCCCTGCGAGAAAAACACTGATATATTATTATTTTGAGAAAATGCAAAGAAAGTTTAAGGAAGTTGCATTGTCAGGAGGTGCAGGCTCATCGCCCTCCTGGAATTTGAAATTTAATGGAGTAAAATCCACCAAACCTAGATGGAATAAACCCACAAACACAAATTGTGAGCACAGCGAGGACTGGGACAGCTCTGTTCTCCTTGATAATTCCCCAGGCAGCTTCATTCTCTGCACATCCCTAGAAAAAGTCCAGAGTGGATAAATAGGAAGAGGCTGGAGCGTGGGATGAATGCGCTCCTGTGTTGGTTCCCACTGACGAGGAAATTCAGCGAGGGTGGAAGAGAACCTGCCCAGAGCTGGAGAAAAGAAGAATCCTTCAAGAGTTCCTAGTGATTTCCTCCATTTCAGTGACTCCTGGGAGTGGAAATGGTGGAGCAAAAGCACACGAAAAATCCAGGAGAGCTGACGTGCAGAGGTTGGATTAAATGATTTTTATTTAAATAAGACTCTCTTTTTAATTGCCTGTGTTAGCAGGCACTGGAGCTGGCTGCAGCATCTCTGGGATGGGGATCGGTGGAGGAAATCATGGAACATCCTGAGCTGGAAGGGATCGAATCCCACCCTGGGCATCCCTGGCAGAGGTGCCCAAATGCTCCTGGAGTCACCATGTGGTGTGTTTCCCAGCTTCTTGCTCACTATTCAAAATGCCTTTTACTCTGGATCACAATCCCTTTCTCCAGGTCAAGGATCTGGGATGAAACACAGCTGGGCTGGTGGTAAAGAGAGAGAGATTCTCTTTTTTTGAGGGGAAAGCCAGAAACAGAAGGAGAACAGAGGGGGAATTTTTGTCCTGGGTAAAACTCCGCAGGGGTCCCGGAGTGATGTCCGCTGCTGGTTTTCCCTATTCCTGCACCACAACTTTTGGTGCACATTAGGGTGAAAATTGGGGATGAAAATGGGGAGGATTGGATGTTTTATGCCCTCAGGGTCCAATCCAGCCCCGAGTCACTGGGAATGGGAAGTTCAGAGTGAATGGGAAGGATTCTGCCTGCAGGTGTGGATCCCTTGTCTGCACCCTTTTTCCCAGCTCCCTTTGGCAGCTGCTGGAAGCAGAAAACAAAGCCTCTGGGAGTTCCCTGCCAGGACAAAAGTCCCTGCAAGCAGCCTGAAGGTGCCTGGATAAAGAGCCCAGGGCTGGAGGTTCACGTGCACAGCAGCTGTTGGAGTCCATGCCCTGGTGAGTTCCCTGCTGCCCCTGGAGCTTTGCGGGTCACAGGAAAGAGGACAGAGCTCTCAGGGCCCTGGAAACTGTGGGGAGAGATGCTGGGTGATAGGCCGGGAGAGTGCAGGGCAGGAAACCCTGGGGAGGCGTGGGATGGAATGGTGGGGAGGCAGGGACAGAGCTGAGCTGTGCCGAAAGGAGAATTCAAAGGCTGATCAACCCCTGACCCTCAGGGTTAAATCACAGAATCCCAAGCTGGCTCGGGTTGGAAGTAAAGTGACCTCAAAGCTCGGTCCCATTCCAAGCAAGAAACCAGGGCAGGGACACCTCCCACTGCTCCTCAGGCTGCTCCCAGCCCCAGTGTCCAAACCTGGAACTGAACATTGCAGGGATCCAGGGCAGCCACAGCAAATCTGGGAATTCCAGCCCAGCCCCTCATCACCATCACAGAAAGGGAACAATTCCTGCCCAATATTACCAATATAAAACCTTCCTTCTGGTGGTGGGAGCCATTCCTGTGTCTGTCCCTCCATTCCCTGCAAGTCTGTCCCTCTCCATCCCGTGCCTGTCCCTTCCATTCCTGTGTCCTGTCCCCTCCATTCCCTGTAGTCCTGTCCCTCCATTCCTGTGTCTGTCCCTCCATTCCCTGTGTCCGTCCCTCCATTCCCTGGGTCTGTCCCTCAGCCCTTGGCAATTGTCTCTCTCTCATGTTTCCTGCAGCTCCTTCAGGCCCCTGCAAGGCCACCCTGAGCTCGGCCAAGCCCTAAAGCTCCTGTGCAGGTGAAAAGAACAATCCCCAGCTGTGCCAGCCTCTTCCCAGCCAGTGCAGAGCTGCTCCATCCCTCTGCCCATCCTGCTGCCTGCTCTGGGCTCTCTGCAGCAGCTCCAGCTCCTCCCTGGGCTGCGCAGGCTGAGGGCAGCTCGGCAAGGTGTCACACCCCAGGTGTGGGCTCAGGGGACACAATCCCAGTAATCCCAAAACCCCATCCAAATCCCTTTCCTGATCCCACACACTGGGCAGCTCGTGCTCTCCCAGTGCTGCTCCCTCTGCTCATCCCAGCCTGGACTCCATTCCTCAGGGAAGCTGTCAGCTCTGTGCTGCCCTTGTTGAACCCTCATGGAGTTGCCACAGGCACTCCTGGAGGCTGGCCCAAGGTCTCTGGATGTCACCCAGGGCAGCTCCTCCTCATTCCTCGCTAGTGGCTCGCAGAGTCGCTGCTGCTCCTGCAGCCATCCCTGAGAGAGCGTCCCTGCGGGTTTCACACTTGAGCTCGCCGAGAGCAGCCAGCCTGGGGACCTGAGCTTTGGACTACACTGATACTGAACGATGTAAAACTGAAAGCAGGATGCCGGAGAAATATTACACGAGATAAGTGAGCAGTTATCAGCTTGTAAAGGAATGTTCTTGCTCGCTTCTGATTGCTCCATCCTCTATTTTTATCTGTTTCCTTCCCTGCTTGCCTCTGAACAAATTTCCAGATTTATGCAGTGCTGACCCAGCCAGCTGGCAAATAAAGATTGCACATGATAACTCCTCAACGACACGAGCTCAGGCCCACACAGCCTTTGGCTGGGAAGGATTTTCCAGCCAGCGCTTTTTTCATCCCAGGGGTTTGATTCTCCCACCCCTGCAGCTCTGGAGGATTTCTGCTGGTGTAAATCCAAATCCACCTGCTGCAGGTGCAAGCGCCCGCATGAGGATGGGTGGTCAGAGCTCGGAGTTCTCCAGAGGTGGGGAGGGCAAAGATGAGCCCTTTGCTAGATCTCAGCATGTAGGCTCAGTCCAGGTCGGCACAGATTGGCTTCCCTGGCTCTGGGCCAGGAAATACATGGGATATAAACATTCCGATTATGAAGTTCATTCTGACAAACGCTTTGGGAATAAATAGACGCATAACATACCTGGAAATAAATACCCCTGGAAAATAAACGCCTGGGCATAAATACCCGGACATAAAGACCGGATAAAACAACAGGAAATAAACACCTGGAATAAACACCTCGAATAATTAATAGAGTAAATACCGAAAAAAAACACCTGGGAATAAACATCTAGATAGAAACACCTGGATAGAAATATCTGGGAATAAACACCTGGGAATAAATATCTGGATATAAATACCTGGATAAAAACACCTGGAAATAAACACCTGGTAATAAATATCTGGTAATAAATACCTGGTAATAAATACCTGTATATAAATACCTGGATAAAAACACCTGGAAATAAATACCTGGGAATAAACATCTGGATAAAAACACCTGGGAATAAACATCTAGATAGAAACACCTGGATATAAACATCTAGGAATAAACACCTGGGAATAAACACTTGGGAATAAATACCTGGAAATAAACACCTGGGAATAAACATCTAGATAGAAACACCTGGATAGAAACATCTGGGAATAAACACCTGGGAATAAATACCTGGAAATAAACACCTGGGAATAAACATCTAGATAGAAACACCTGGATAGAAACATCTGGGAATAAACACCTGGGAATAAATACCTGGGAATAAAAACCTGGATAAAAATACCTGGAAATAAACACCTGGGAATAAATACATGGATATAAATACCTAGATAAAAACACCTGGATAAAAACACCTGGGAATAAATACCTGGGAAACACCTGGATAGAAACATCTGAAATAAACAGCTGGAGAGGAAAAACACCTGAATGAAATACCTGGATATAAATAGAAATGGGAATAAACACACCTGGATAGAAAGGGGCCGGGAAATAAATATCTGGATAGAAACATCTGGATAAAACACCTGGAAATTAATACCTGGATAAAACACCTGTGTAGGAACACTGGGATTAAAATACCTGGATAAAGAAACACCTGGAAATAAACACCTGGATAAAACACCTGGATATAAATACCTGGATAAAAATACCTGGAAATAAACATCTGGGAATAAATAACTGGATAGAAACACTGAATATAAATACCTGGATAAGAACACCTGGAAATAAACATCTGGGAATAAATACCTGGATAGAAACTTTTTGGATAGAAACACCTGAAACAAACAGCTGGAGAGAAACACCTGGATAGAAACTCTCCTGGTGGGAAACACCTGGGAATAAATACCCGGACAGAGACCCCTGGAGTCATCCCTTGGATAGATTTCCACCTAGCTTTGCTCACTCACACTTTCCCCCAGCTGGAGCTGGAACTGGAATTGGAATTGGGTGGGATTGGAACTGGAACTGGGACTAGGTGGAACTACTAGGTGGAACTGAGGTGGAACTGGAACTGGAACTGAAGGAATGGAATTAGGTGGGTGGAATTGGAACTAGGTGGGATTGGAACGGAATTGGGACTAGGTGGGATTGGAATGGAATTAGAACTGGGTGGAACTGGGTGGGATTAGGGTGGAGCGTGGAACTGGGATGTCAGGTGGGATTGCTGGAACTGGGACTGGAACTGGGAGTGGGTGGAACTGGGTGGAACTGGGTGGAATGGCTGAACTGGGAGGTTGGGACTGGGTAGGATTGGGTGAGTGGGTGGAACTGGGATTGGGACTATGTGTGGAACTAGGGTGGAACTTCAGGTAGAGCTAGGTGAATTGGAGGTGGAACTAGGTGGAACTGGGTGGAATTGGAACTGGGAGTGGTTGGAACTGGGTGTGCCAGACTGGAAATTGGGACTGGAGTTGGAGTTGGAACTGGGATGGGATTAGGAAGCGTGGGTGGGACTGTGTGGAACTGAACGGAAGAACTGAAAGGTGGGATTGGAACTAGGTGGGACTAGGATGGAACTGGAATAGGATTGGAACTGGAATTGGGATAGAACTGGAATGGGATTGGAATTGGAACTGGAACTGGAATTGGGACTGGAGATAGGAACTGGGAGGTGGAATCCAGGAACTGGAATCAGGAGTCTGGAACTGGGAATTGGGGTTGGAACTGGAATTGGGATTAGGATTGGAACTAGGTGGGATCCGAACTGGAACTGGAGATGGAGCTGGAACTGGGGTTGGAGCTGGAGCTCTACCCGGCTGTCCCGAGCCCGAGCCTGCAACTCTCTAAACCCCTCAGCAGATGTGTCCTACAGGCAGGCAGGCTGGAGTTCCTCCCAGCTACGAGGCTGGAATTTGGCTGCCCGGACCCAGGAGCTCAGGAACCCACCACCTTCCCGCTCCCCAGGAAGGTTCCTAGTCCCAGCAGCACCGAGAAACCCTTTCTTGAGCCCGTGCCCGTGTCCCCTACAGCACCCCGGCGCTCCCAGAAGGAGCTCCAACAGAAATTCGCTGCCCGGCATTCCCAGTTCGATACAGGTGTCAGACAGATCCCCGCTCTGCCCAGCCAGTGCAGACACAGCACGGCCGAGGTGCCCCAGGCCTGCCAAAAACAACATCTGTGCGGAAATTCACGTTTTTGTTGCTTTGCAGGAGAAAGCAGGGGGAGGAGATAGCTCCGAATATGGAATGCACAACAGGCACCGAGGGGTGGCACAGCACAGCCCGGCTCTGAGACCTCCCCTCCTTTTTAAATTGCAATGAAATAAAAGGCAGAGCTGCTCAAGAACAACAAAAAAACAAAAAACAAACAAACAAAAGAATTAATTAATGCTGAGCATCACCCTTCTTATAAATGTCCCCTGGGCCACGAAATAAAAGGTATTAGGATTTGAAATAAAATGCTCAAAATTTATTTTGTGAGAAAATAAAATGACCCAAAATTTATTTTGTGAAGAAATAAAACCATCCAAAATTTATTTCGTGAAATAAAATGACCCAAAATTTGTTTCATGAAAATTAAATGACCAAAATTTATTTTGTGAAAATAAAATGACACAAAATTTGTTGTGTGAAAATTAAATGACCCAAAATTTGTTTTCATGAGAAAGGGGGGT